>JAFEMH010001828.1:0-414465 GCA_022495995.1 Adenophora triphylla var. japonica | reverse complement strand
TGTTCTAGTATGTGTACATTCTTAAGGTTAACATTTTTTTTAAAATACCCCTTTGTGCTAAAAAGTGACAAAGTCACTCATATTGTTGTTGATATTAAAAAAAAAAAAAAAAAAAAAAAGGCAAAGCTTGTGAAAATTCCCAAAGGGAATATAATGTAGTGTTTTATATTAAGTATTAGGGACATGGAGCTCGCTACTACGGTGTACCCTACTTGAAAGGTATAAAACTTACTAATTGTAGCTTTACATTTTAATAAAAAACTTCGGGGCACGGAGCTCGCTACTACGATGCTTCCTTGTAAATAAAGAAAGTGTAAAGTGTGCTTAAAAATTGCCTAAGAAAGTATAGATATGTATGTTGAAAAATTATCAAGGGATTTTATTTAAAAATGTTGCCTTGAGTGTCACGCAACATTGCTAGTAACACATTAGTAGATGCTACATTAATTTTTTATTTTCTTGTTTTTGTTTTTGTTAATTAAATTTTAAATTTTCAAAAGTCTATTTGCTTATATTTAGAGTTTGTGAAATTTAAAAGGTTTTTAGCAAAAAATTTTATTTTTGTCAATCTAAGTGTAATTTTGTAATATCTATTTTTTAAAATTCATCTCTTTGAATTTTGAAAAACACAATTTTATGGATATTACTAAAATTATGTTTAGTTATTATTATAAAATTAAAAATTAAAAAAAAAATTAAAAAAAAAAAGGATTTTTTAAAAAAATTGGCGGATAACACTTGAGTATTGTTGGGATTTTTAGAGATAAGTGGAGGTTTAATTAATTTGACCTTGTCAAATCAATTAAATCCCTCCACTATTCACTCTTAAAACCCCCTCCTAAACCCTCTCTCTCTCACCGTATTCTCTCTCTCTCTAGGCGGAATCCCAAACCCTTGCCCCAGTTCTTCGTCTTCCTCATTCTTCTTCAATCTTCCATGGCTAGCCCTAAAAATACTTCCCAAATTTCGTCTCCCATGGAAATTTCGCCTCTAGCTCCCTCAAGTGTTGCCTCAAATGTCGCCGTTCCAATGGAGATATCCCCTGCGACACTTTCGGCCACACCCACAACCTCACCATCCTTAGACATTGTTGTCTATGATCCTTCTCAAATTCCCATTCCCATCAACCTTCCTGAAGCTACACCATCCACAGAGCTCACCTTCGCCCCTCAGAAGAAGACCAAGAAGCGAAAGGCGGTTGATGCCTCTAGCTCTTTTAGGGGTGGAGTGCGTAGACAATCGGAGAGGATCAAAACTCTGTTCAGGTCGAAGATACCATCTAATACAGCTGATGATCCGGTAAATGTGGATGATTCTTCAAGCTCTTCGCTCAACATTTCGTCAGGAAGGTTCGGACCCGGCTTTTAAAGAGACAAAGGAGCCCTCATCATCTTCTGATGAGGATGAAGAAGCTTGGTTGGAAGATGAGGAAACTCTTCTGCTTGAAGCCAGTCCAAAATGAAGAAGAAACAGAAAATTTCATCAAGTGTCGCCCCAAGTGTTGCCGATGAAATGGCAACACCTGAAGCAACACATGCTGCCAAGACCAAAGCACAATCGAGTTCTCCTTCGTATTCTCCTATTTCATGGTCTGAGGTACACTCTCCTAATCCCTCTCAGGATACAAAGTCAGATTATGAGTCCTTTGGATTTTATGAACGTCCTTTTCTTTCGGATGAATTTTATGGTGAAACAAATTTAGATAAGTTTGTTGAAGATTACGAGAAGAAAATTCTGAATGAAAAGAATATGTATGTGACTCAATTCAAGGAGTTAGGTGTGTATCAGTTTTTGGAGGATAGGATGTTTTTGCCTACGGTGACTAAAGTGTCATCGTACATTGAAAGTGTGGTTAGGAATTTCTATGCTCATCTTAGGGATAATATTGATGATAGGAATACCCCTCATTATGGAAAGATTTTTGTTAGGGGCAATATCTATGATTTTAATCCCTTGATCATCAACAAGGCATTCGGCCTCCCTAATGTCGAAGATGAGAGTTTGGAATATGATCCTAATGCCTTAGCCACCTTTTTAGCGGAGGGAGAATCACCATTTGGTCGATCACTTTAGGTCTACCCATCTCACTTCTTTGTTTAGCGTGCTCCACAAGATTTGTATAACAAATTGGCTTCCTACGGCAAACGAGAACACGGTCACTTTTGAGCAAGCTAATTTGTTGTACAAACTAGGCAAGAAACAAAGAGTTAACTTTGGGAGACTTGTATTTGCTCACCTTCTTTGCATGGGCTAAGAAGAAAAAGACTTCCTCCTTCATATTTCCTTCCCTTATTTTCCAAGTCCTCATGTTCCAAAACCTTAAGCCTTGGAATGGTGATAATATCTCTGAAAAGCCCGTTTATTGCAGAATTACCAAACACTTTCTTGAAGGTGATAGGCACAGGGATTTACCTTGGGTTTTGGTTACAAATGCTCCTCATTCTTGCCCTTGCTACCGGTGTCGCCCCAAGTGTCGCTCTGACGGCAACACTTACGGCAACACTGCTCTGTTATGGTTGATCTTTGCGATGATTCTTAATTTTTTCAATGGTCAAGTGAAGCACATTGACTCGATAATTCGGGGATGGTTGGATATGCGCACCGACATGATGAAAATGGTGGATTTAATTTCTTCCAAAATAGGGAGATAAGCCACCAAGGCGTGATGATGATGATGGAGCTGGGAATAGTCTGGGCCTAGTGGGACAGTGAGGGAGGTGAAGGAGCTGGAAATGCGGTTTAATGGTGGTTGGTTCGAATGGTTTGTGTTTTTGGTGGTTGGAAACAAAAACAATTTTATTTGTTTTATTTTGGTTTGTAATGCTTAAACAAATTTTATTTACGTTTTTTTTTTCTTTGTTTAGTTTGGAATTTTCTTCAAACTTGGATGGATGGTTTTTGTTGAATGGTGGAATGGTTGGTTTTAAGATTTTAATAATTATTTTGGTTAGTTATTAATTTCGTATTAAGGGGAGATTTTTGTAAAGATTTTGATACTTCATTTGCTTAATGGTTGATGTTTTGGAATGAAAAATATTTCAAAACATTGCACGAAGGTTGATGTTGCCTCTATCAAAATCTCGTGGCATTTTGTGGTTTTAGTTAAGTTTGACTAAGCTGTTTTTGAAAAGATCATCACATTGGTATTTTGTGAAGAAATCGGTAACTATGGGGGAGATTGTTAATGTTAAGATCATGTGTTGCCATGAATGTCATCCCAAGTGTTGCAAACCGGTGTTGCCTTGGTGTTGCCAAAAGTGTTGCCATTTGGAATTGGCGACACCGAGTTAGTTCTTGTATTTTTCACAAATATTAATGGGTAAATTAATGTTTATATAACGGTAGTTAGTCACCTTAAAATGAGCTTAAAATCAGCAACGAAACAGCCCGAGGGCGTTAATCACGAAGAGGAGAAGAAATTAACAAATAAACATGTGTTTATTTGTTTAATTGATGACCAAGCAGGGAGATATTTTATTCAGCTATTACGGGGAGAACAAGTCAGAGTACAAGGCAACCAAAGCTAAGAGGTACAAGCATGAGAAGCAAGAGAAGACTAGGTCTCCTACAATGAAGGCGAGAAGGCTATTTTGGAGGAAACAAACCCAAGGCATTGCTGATCATTTGAGTAGGCTCCAAGACTTTGTGGCCTATAAATAGTGCAGTGGATCTTCATTGAAGATCATCCAATTCGAAAACGCAAATCTGCACAAGAAAAGTAGAATTCTGCTCTCAAGTGTTGCCATTCAGTGTCGGCAACACTTTGTCCAACACTCGAATATTTCATATAGATTTTTATATTTTTGTGAGGTTTTTGAGTGTTTATTTACTGAGAGAATTCGTGTATGTTGTTCCTTATATCAGGGTTCGTTTATCATTAAGGAACAACCTCGACCTTATATTGAATTCATATTATTAATAGAAAGGTCTTGCCTTTTAGGCACCCATCAAGTTATATATTTATATAACTTGATAAAAATTATATTCTTGTGTATTGCTTTAATATTTCCGCTGCAAATTATATTTATTTCTATTGATTTGTGCTTTTCTAGAATTGGTGAAAGTGTCGTCGTTAGTGTCATTAACACTAAGGAAAACACCCGTGAGTTTCATCTCACCTTGTGAGTTTCGTCTCATAAGTTCTTAGCCATAGACAATTTCAAGATTACTAGTGCTTTCTCTGAGAAATACAAAGCTAATCTGGAATGGGAGACAAACAGAGTTGACCTGCAGACAACAGTGCAGCGCCCCAACGAGAACATCGGGGGTTTTTACAAGCAGTGGAATTTGAAACTTAGTGAGATGGCCATTCCTCCTTCTGAAGAAGAACAGTTGGATATCTTCCAGTCATGCCTAAAACCACATTTAAGAACCTCCCTCAGCCACTTCCCCTACTCGGACTTACGTGCAATGGTTAACTCCGGGGCCAAATTTAAAAAGGCTTATAATCAACAACAGGTTGTTGCACCTACTTACAGATACCAGGCTTCTTCCACCTCCAACACGACTCCTACCCAGCCCTATGCGGGACAGGACTGTAACAATGCCACTTCCTTTGTTCCCAAGAAACCTGATGCATCCAGATCCCGGCTCCAAGGCTTGAGAAACTTTGGGATGCCTTTGAGTGATATCTTCAGAGGTTTGGTAAAAGAAGATTTGCTCCGGCCTTTAGATAATTATCATCCTAGAGACCCCAATGCTCCTTTGGATACCTCCAAGCATTGTGCCTTTCATCAGTACCATGGGCACCTGACAGATGATTGCGTCCCCTTGAAAAAGGTCGTCCAAAGGTTGATTGAGCAAGGGAGGTTAGAGGTGCCTGAAGGGCCTAATACTATCAATAACCCGTTCCCTAGAAATAACAACATGAGTGTCAACATGGTCGAGTTTGGCGATTCAAGCCTTGTGGGCATAATGGAATTTGACTCGCCCCTTTGTGAGGTCGATGAACCAGTCATCGCAGGCGATGAAAATGGTTGGATTGAGCAAAAGATTGCCAAAGAAATCCTGATGGAAAGATCTGCAATAGCTCCCATCTCCAGCGTCGAAGAGTAGATGCATGGTCCAACAGCAAAGAGCGGCTAGACTAGGGGCTACCTATCTTTAAATTAAATTGAAATGTTAAAATAGTCTTTTAGTTAACCTTCGTAGGTTCTAGTACTTCTCTTTCACCTAAGTCCGTCTTGGACACTTGTTGGTTTAGTCCACCTCGAATGTTGTGGTAAGAAGTTTAACTATCATTTAAAATTTCAATATATATATGTCTTCTTTCTTTTCTTACTAGACTCGAGACATCACTTGCACACCCACGTTACACCTAATTGAAATGGTTTTATCCTAGATGATCACTTATGCTGCTCAACCACTAATTCTTTGAAATGATTAATATTTAAATTAATCGGAGTGAGAAAATCAATTGATATCCTTTTCAAATTGGGGCTTACCAACTCCCCATCTTGCATCTCATATGCTCACATCCCTTTCATCATCCTCATCATCTCGTTGCTCGATGAATTTGCTTGGATCTTTTCTCATTTAAAGCTTAAGCAAGCAATGAAGACTTAATTTCGTTTAGGTCATCCGGTAGGGATTGCGGTTGAAGCCGTTCACCCGTAGGGAAAACCTTTACCTCACCCTCACCAAATAATACCCTTTCATTTCAAAATCGGCATGTTTTGAAACCCGGTTTAGCCATCATTTTTGTTCCTTGCTAAGAGAAGTCCAAGCAAGCCCAAGAAGTTAACTTCGAGAGTCGGCGATGCGCAAAATATCTCAAGCCATGAAGGAAGGACAAAGATAATCCTCAACTCCTCAGGAGGCCTTCCAAGTTATTAAAAAAAAAAAGGATGCTAAATCCTCACAATTCACCGAGAATCCACAACTCCTCAGGAGGCCTTCCAAGTTATTAAAAAAAAAAAAAAGGACTTTCGATCCTCACAATTCAACAAAAGTCCCCAACTCCTCAAGAAGCTCTCCAATGATCAAAAAGGAGCCCGAATTCTCGCAAGTTCGCGAAAGTTCTCTATAGCTTGGACTTTCTCTCACCATTACCTTAATCAATCCCAAGGCGTCCTTTCGATTTTAAAGGATACTCCCATTTCCTTAATCAATCCCAAGTCATCCTCTCGCTTTTAGAGGATATTCTCATTACCATTACCCTTGCCTTTGGCCAAAGTCAAAATCTGACCTCTCATTCTTAGAGGCAAATCAGTTTCCTTACCTTAGAAATCCTAAACACATCCCTGCAAGCCAACCTCTCATCTTTAGAGGGTCAGTCAGTAAAAAGCCCAGTCGACCTCTCATCTTAAGAGGCCACAATTTTCCAAATCACCCGATGGCCGATCGAAGCCCGGAAACCCAGCTACAGTCCCTACCGGATAGTAATTTCATTCCAATATCTTCGAGAGCTAAATCAAATTAATACTTCATTGTTTGCTTAAATTGGAATCTAATCCATCTTGGCCCAAAGTCATCAATCTAAGATTGTGCAAATTCAATCCATTCATTTGGCACTTCATGTGAGCACATTTCATTTCTCTTTCACAAACACTTGCCGTGGATGTTCCACTGGGGCTTCGCATCCGTGTCTTTCATCGACACTCCAGGAGGACATGTTTTTCAATCCTCCAAATCCTCAAAATCCACAAAGGTCCTCAGATCCTCGAATTTCAACATTCGTTCACTTTTCAATCGGGATAAGCTCGAACTACGGTGACCTGAGCTCCTCCCAAGGAGGGGAACGTAGGTAACCATAACTGGTTCGGTCGAAATCACAAACAAATCTCGAAAAAAAAATCCGGTCTCATCAAGGATCGTCTCTATACACTTTCCGTCCTTCCGAGCTTGATTCTCGATATCAGTTGGTTTCCTCCTTGTGATTAATCAAAATATTTGTTCATATCAGATTTAGTGTTTGAATAACCCGAACATCAATAAAGGGTTTTAAGCAGCCTTGTGATCATCATGAATAAGACAAGTTTTCAAGTGTCTCGACAAGTCTTCTCTCTCTCCATCATAGGAAAATAAAGCCAAACACTGTCTTTCTGTTAGCAGGGGCTTTCATACACTTTTTCACACCTTGTGATGCTTATACTCTCTCAAAAGAGTCAAACCTAAAGCGAGTGTGTATACACAAAATCGGGATTCATTCCCACTTTTCGAAAAATATGCCCCTGCACGTAAAAATTTCTGAGTCTTGTCCATTGACTGGTTGACTAAAGTTTGAAATGATGGGTTGCCTCCGTGGCCACAAGATGACTCTGTCTGCACTAGGGATGCATTGAATCTCTCAAGTGGGGCTTTTGTTAAGGCTGTTCTCTCGGGCTCTCTTTGCAGATTCCCTCACAGGGTTTGCTTTGCATCATTAGCGGGGCTTCGCCATGGTCACCTCATCAAGATCCGGGGCTTCGCCTAGTCATCTCTTCAAAACCGGGGCATTCTTCGCACGTTCTCTGCTTGCTTGCCGTCTCGGGTGCACGACACACCTTATTCTCCCAGCAACAACTCAATCTGCTGCAATTTGTACTCTCGGGAGCATCCCCGACTTGCCTAGACTGCACTATATCATCCATCACTCATACATTTACCCACCTCATGGGAGAGGGTTCACCCCGCCATACATAAACACATATAAACCCTCTCACCACCATGCATCCCCATAAAAATCTCCCAAGGGCTCATGTAGCATGCACAAAACTTGAATCAATAGGAACAATCCTAAGTGATTGAAGATCATAAATAATAATTTCCCTGCTAAAAGCTTAGGCTAAGTACATCCCCAAAAGCAAGTAAATGCATCATCTCGCGAACATATGCAGTGATACTCTCATAATCATTTTGGTCCTGTGCATGCATCTGTCATCATGAAAGTCATATATGCATCTTCCTCTCTACTAACAAATGCAGCAATTCGAACATGAAAGACCAGTTTTCCCTTACGACCTGAAGACTCTTCGCAGCAAGGATGGTCTCCATCGAAGCGTAATGACAATGACTTCAACAGAATTGCCCAAATAACTGGCAAGACCCTCAAGTCCGCACCAGCTTGACTCAGATGCCTCAAGTCACCACCATCTTGGATTCAGATATCTAAATCTCGGTAGTTATTGTAAGCTCGAATCTTCCCCAGCGAGAACACCTTCAAATAGTCTCCCTCAGGTACAAAACCTCAACTTAGGTTCATACTCCTGAACTAAGTCCCCATTTAGGTTCATACTCCTGAACCAAAACTCAACTTAGGTTCATACTCCTGAACCAAGCCCCCATTTAGGTTCATACTCCTGAACAAAACCTCAACTTAGATTCATACTCCTGAACTAAGTCCCTATTTAGGTTCATACTCCTGAACCAAACCTCAACTTAGGTTCATACTCCTGAACCAGGTCCCCATTTAGGTTCATACTCCTGAACCAGGTCCCCACTTAGGTTCATACTCCTGAACTAAGTCCCCATTTAGGTTCATACTCCTGAACCAGGTCCCCATTTAGGTTCATACTCCTGAACCAGGTTCCCCCTTAGGTTCATACTCCTGAACCAGGTCCCCACTTAGGTTCATACTCCTGAACTAAGTCCCCATTTAGGTTCATACTCCTGAACCAGGTCCCCATTTAGGTTCATACTCCTGAACCAGGTTCCCCCTTAGGTTCATACTCCTGAACTAAGTCCCCATTTAGGTTCATACTCCTGAACTAAACCTCAACTTAGGTTCATCCCTGACGAAAGCTAACAGAATCCCGTTTCTTTCTATGATAGCAAACGTAAGTCTGATCCCTTCAAACGAAGTCCACCAAAAGACTGTCTATCACCACAGAGTCCGTCCTCAATGTAAGGATACGAACCATCGAAGGAAATTGTTTCAAAATAAGTTGATACCTCCAGATCACCATCATCAAGGTTCGAGGCACCTAAAACACCATCATCAAGGTTCGAGGCACCTAAAACGCCATCATCAAGGTTCGAGGCACCTAAAACGCCATCATCAAGGTTCGAGGCACCTAAAACGCCATCATCAAGGTTCGAGGCACCTAAAACGCCATCATCAAGGTTCGAGGCACCTAAACGCCATCATCAAGGTTCGAGGCACCTAAAACGCCATCATCAAGATTCGAGGCACCTAAAATGCCATCATCAAGGTTCGAGGCAGCTAAAATGCCATCATCAAGGTTCGAGGCATATAAAACGCCATCATCAAGGTTTGAGGCACCTAAAACGCCATCACTATGGTTCGGGGCACCTAAAACGCCATCATCAAGGCTTGAGGCACCTAAACGATATCACTAAGGCTTGAGGCACCTAAACGCTATCACTTCGGTTTTGACACACAACACGAGGAAAGCGATAAATCGCAATCATCCTCTTATTCGACAAACCAAAATCATTACCAGGTTGACACCCTAAAATAGTCACTCTAGGGTCGACATCTGAAGATAATCCAAAGACCCGAACTACGACCGGCTTGATTCCTCTTAAGGATACATAGGTATCTTACCATTAGGTTCAGCCATCAGACCGAAATGGTCATTCCTTTCCCCAGCGGTCCGACCAAAATGGTCACCCTCTTTTCCCCAACAGATTGGGACCTCACTTTTATCGACGACCCCACTTCCTCCGGAAGTACCGTCGCTGAGGGGCTACTGTAAGTGTCCAAATCTGAACCGCCAATGTTCCTTCAACCCAATTTAATGTTTTCCACGTCAAATAAACATTTAAGGGCATTTTGGTCACTTCCTAAGGCAATTTAAACAAGGAAGGGCCTTAAAGGAACAACAAAATGGGTTTGATCTCGCTGGAAAGAGTGATTTCCAAGAAATTGACCAACTTTTAATTAATTGCAAGCAGCCAAAACTGTTTTTCTGCAAAATCAGGCACGCCTACATTTCAATCCGCGCGGACAAGAATGAGACGCAGTCTCATCCGCGCGGTCATCTTTGAAACCTAATCCAGCTTATAAATTCAACCCTTCTCTCTCAGTTTAAGGAATCAACAACTTACACACTGTTACATTGCCGAAATATCCCCAGAAAATAGCCTTCAAACACTCATCCAAACACAAACCCCAAACACAAATCCAAACAATAAATCTTGATACTCCTCAAGTTAAATTATAATCAAAGAAGATAGGGTGTAACCATTGGTAAAACCCTCCTTCTTTTACCCTAAACTTACCTTTGTTCAACCCATCATTTTCATTAAATCATGTTAATCTCTCTATATTTGTCTAGATCTTGTTTATCTACTTGTTGAATCTTCATTATCTTGTGCTTTACTTACTAATTGTTGATCTTCTTGCATATTATCCTTGGATCTAGGAAGATCTCCATGGAGTTCATCTCCATGGATGATCTTCCATGGAAATCTATATCTTTTATTTATGATAATCTCCATGTCCCTTTTTCTTTTTAAGTACTAGTATTATTTGGCCTAAAGAGGGTTATCTTGGAGCTAATCTCCATGGTGATCAACTTAAAGTGGTCATTACCATTCACTTTTATGGTGATGCTCTTTCATTATAGTGCTTAATTCTTGTTTTTGACCTAAGAGTGGTCACCTTGGAGCTAATCTCCATGGATGACCACCTTAAGGGTCAACATGTTATTTTCTTATAAATTGTCATTTCTTGAAGCCTAAGATCTTCACCTTGGAATCCTTTCCATGGATGAAGAACATCAAGGCTAATATTTTGGTCATCACAAGATGTAGTTGATACACCGGAGTCTAGACCTCAAGGATGACATCTTAATGATCACCTTAGAGATCTACTCTAAAAGTTGATACATCTTTGACCCAATTTTGTTTATGTGATAATCCTTGCATTTACTTCATATGTTTATTTGCTTACATATTAATCTCCCCTTCCCCTTGCAAATGAAATGCTTTAAAGTCCTAATATACCCTAATGATGGTTTGATTTAGTGATCACCACTAAACAAATTAAGTGGGACACTAATCAAAGCCTAAGAATGGGGACAAAGCATAGATGCCATAAAACACAAGATTCCTTTCTTTTTTCGTATTGTTGTTGCAACTCCAGTTCTGATTCTATAAATCCAGCTGACTTTCTGGAAATTATAGAATCAGACTGGAAAGCTGCCAAAAATGAACCCTACTGCCTTATCCGCGCGGACAGGATTGAGCCTCGTCCTGATCCGCGCGGACATGAATGACACTGACAGATATTTTTGTTTCCAGTCATTTTTCACTCACAGAAGCACACTGTTTTGATTAATTCCAGTCCTGTCCAGTCAAACTGTTTATTTCCGGAAAATAACTTTTGCAAAACACACACACACACAAATGGTTTCAAGTTTGGAAGACTCGTCTACGAGGCATTTCGGGTGAACGTGCTAATCGTTCTTCCCGGAGTGTAACGTGACCTCCGAACTCACTTCTCTCATTTTTGGGCATTTTTCAAAGTTTTGGCCCTTAAACTAAAAATGGCGTGGCGACTCCGTTGATTTTCAAAAGATCGAGTACATCACAATAAGAAATCTTGAAATCAAACTTGATAAGATCATTAGGAAAAAGGGCTATCTTTGGGATCAAAGTAAAGTGAAAGCTACTCACAATGCAAATATTCACAAGAAAAAATGGGTGGATGCATCCTAGAGGCTGTGTAGATTGGATTATTGCTCATTGACTTTTTGTGATCTAAATGTGTCCCCAAATGTGACTCACATCCTATGCCACATCCATAAGCTGAGATTTTTTCCTTCACTTGTGTGTTTGCATTATGCTAGACATACTGCATTTTTAGGTCATATAGGAGCTTTGTAAATATGTTAGTTAATTTATTTTCATTCTTAATTTACTCCTTGATTTAACAAGTTTTTGTTTTCCAAAATCTTATATGATGAGGAAAGGTGTGTATCAATCCAAGTTTGAAAAGGAAGGACAATTTTTAATGGGATTCTGTTTTGAAAAAAAAGATATGGCTGAATCATTTTTGTTTCCATAAAAATCTATCAAAATCTTGTGTATTTTAATCCCCTATTTCTTCGAAGGTGGTTGTGTGTGATAATCTCAAAGGGTTCTAGCCGTTGGAGGACTTCTAAGGTATTTAGGATGTGTGAGACCTTTTAGGAAAAGGATTCTTGTTTAAATTGGAAAGGGGGAGCTGTGAGTATTTATTAGGGCTCACATCCGTCACTTCCCCCATAAACCCTTGTTGAACCCCTTATTCTTCCATTGCTTTGGCACACAATCACACACACATTGTCATTAATTCTCTTGCACTGTTCAACCTAACACCCTTTTGTAGTTTAAATGGCCGATCACTCTAATATTCGTGAGGAAAATGTCCTTGATATTGAGCCCCTTTCAGTCGCCATTGCTGAAGCTCCCCTTGCCGCCAACCCAGTAATAACAAAATTTCTTGCTGAAATTCCTCCCCCCCTCATCCTCGTCTAGCTCGTCAATGGAAGCTTCTCCTGCTAAATCACCAACATTGGAACCTTTGTCTGTTCCAGTAGCTTCTGAAAACCCTAATCCTCCAACCTCTCCGATTTTACAATCATCGATTGTCGCCTCTGTTTTACCCTCTGTTGAAACCCCTTCAACCAAAAAGAGGAAGCTAACCCCTGCAAAACCCTTGGGCCATGCTGCGATTCCAGTTCCCCAACGTAATCTACGTCGATCGCACAGGGTTAGGAAGTTGTCAGAAGCTGACAAGGCTAAGAACTTGAAGAAACCTGGTGGTAAGCCCTCTACTGCCATAACTCTTGATGAAGAAGAAGAAGAAGAAGAGGAAGTTCCTCCTCTTGTTAGAACTAGGGCTTAACCCTCAAAACCTATTCCTTCTGTTGTTGCCCCTGTCATTAGTCCTTCCGAAGAAATTTCTCCTGCTGAGCCTGTTGATCCTGTTCCAACCTCTCCCATTGAACCATCTGATCTTATTATTCATGTTCCTACTCCAGTAGTGGATACTTCTCTTGCCTCTAAGGCTGCACCTTCTGTTGATGATCCCTCTGTGTTTAGTGATGAGGAGCCTTTGGCCAATATCTTAATGGAATTGAAAGGTAAGAAAAAGGTGGCTGCTACAGACCTAGAGGCAATTGATGAAGAAGCTGGTGATTCTGAGTTCAGTTATGATAGTGATGACACTGCCTCAGATGCTAATTTCAAGCTAGGAAAGGATGAGCTTGAACAAGAAAAGGAGGATCAAGAAAAGAATGCCTCTTCTGGTGATGAGACAGAGGTGGAATCTGTCAAAGTGCAATCTCTTGCAAAGAATGTGCCTGCGGATGTGCACACATCCAGGCGCACATCCACCCGGAAGAAGGCTGATAAGAGTATTTCTACATCTCTCTCCATTACTCCTGCCTTTAAACCCTTTTCTAAAAAGTTTTTATCAAAGGATGCCTCTGATAGGTTTGGCCTGATTTCTAATAAGGCCTTCATTGTTGAAATGAAAAGGGATAGAGAAACCTTCTTTAAACTAGGTATGGATAAATTTTTTAAAGAGAGAGGTCTATTTTTAACTGTGGATCACCCTCTCCCATTCTACCCTAAGATGGTTTATGAGTTTTATGCCAACTTGACCAAAGGGCTAGATAGATACTCCTCTCCCTACACTGTCTATGTTAGAGGAAAATTTGTCCCCTTTTCCCCATCTGTGATCAATGATTTACTTGGGTTGGATAACACTTTGGATTAGCTCTGTGTTGTTTCTGATGAAGAGCTAGTGTCTGCAATCACCCATGGCAAAGTAACCACTTGGCCTGTAAAGCCAAAAGATTTGGGTAGTGGTTCTCTCTCCTCTCTTTATTGTTTTCTCCTTACAATTCTTGTTGCCAACCTGTGCCCCTCAAATAACAAGACCTCTGTTACTAGGGTGCAAGCTGACTTACTCTATAGGTTGGGTATTAAAAGAAATATCAATTTTGGAGATTTCATTTTTAGGAAAATTTGTGCCTATGGAGAATCCCCTTCTAAGAAGTGGTCTTTACCCTATCCCTCTCTCATCTCTCAAATTTTGATTGCCAATGGTGTTAAGCCTGAAAAAGGTGAAGATAAGGTTGATAAGTTTGATTTGTTTAAGGAGACCAAAACCCTCCTAGATACTAAGCAAAGATTTGTTGATCTTCCTTTGGGTACTGTCCCTGAAATCTCTATGCCAGATGTGGACACAACTGAACCCACATCTGAAGACCCTTTTGCTGCTCAAATGAAGGACTTGGATGCTGAAATAGCAGCTGCTGAATCTCATACCTCTGCTTTAACTGATCAACTTCAAGCCTCCATTGCTCATGCCAACAATCTTAAAGCTCTTAAGGATAGACTCCTCAAATGGCATGCTAATCTTTCTGCTCAAAAAGGGGGAGATAGGCCTGAACCTGCTGCTGCTGGAAACAAAGTTTGGGATGCTGCTGTTGCTGCTGCTGGCTGGTGGAATTGGGAACTTTAATTTAGGGGGAGAAAATGTTTTTGTTGCTATTGCTCTGTTGTTTTTAAAACAATTTCTCTAATTTCTATTTTAGCTTTTAAATAATGGGTTGTAATAACTTTAACTAGGATGCTGCTGAATGGTTTTTTTTTTTTTTTCGTTTAATGAACTGCTGGTATTTTGGTCTAACATGGTTTGTGCAGTTTTTTGTGTGGATGTGTAAACACATCTGCACTCACATCCATTAAGGGGGAGTTGTGCTTATGTCCAAAATATTGTAGTCACAAAATGTGATTATGATAAATCTTTGATTTTGACCAGAAAATCCAAAAATAGGGGGAGATTGAAAGCGTGAGTTTTTTTGGAACAATTTTGTTTCCTTATTTTCGAAATACTTCAAATATGGTAAGAAGATTTTGGGACTTTCATGGAAAGATTTACTTTCACTAGGAGTTTGTAAATAAAGTAAATATCTTTTATTTATGTACATAGTTTTATATTCGGACTAACCTACTAATGTTTTACTTCTTTGTGAGTGTGATTTGTATTTCCTTATAGGTAAAGAGATCTCACAAAGGAAGATGTTGATTGCGTGAAGACCTTCTCCATGGTGCATATAAATACAAGGCTACCAGCACAAGAGAAGCCATGAAATTTTAAGAGAGAAAATTACTTGTTCTTCACAGCTTTCGACTTTGTTGACTATAGGTTGTGAGTGAAGGTTGTGCCTTACATCCGTAACTCACATCTAGTTTTTCATTGGGTTCTTTGTTTTACTTCTGACTAGAATAGGACCTACTTGGGAAAGGGGTATTTTTCTTGTCGTAGAAGGTGATTAGAACTCATTTAGTATTTTAGTATTTTAGTTTTTCACTTATTTGTTTTTGTAAGCAACAAAAGTTTTTATAGTGAAAAGTTTTTGGGCGTAAGCCTAGTTTGCTGATCTCACAGATCAGTAAGCGTATATAAATCGTGCGTTATTATTTTTAATTTGTTTTATTCCGCTGCATTATCTGTGGATGTGTGGACAGTTGCGAGACACATCTGTACTCACATCCGTTGTCTGTTGCGTGATTGAAGCTTCCTAGCTACACGAAACTTTCAAAATCTAACTTTGATATGATTAAAGTAAAAAAAAATGATTATTTACTTTGAGATGAAAGTAGTAGTATGGTTGTCACTTTATTTACCAGAGAATTAGAGGGAAGCTACATGAAATAAAAATAGGTAATTTAAGGATGAAAAAGAAAAAAAAACTGTTGGAAATGGATAACGATAGTTAAGTTTGACTTATCGTTGACCTAACGTTCTAACGGAAGTTCGTTAACTTCCAACGCAGTTTGTTATTTGTTAACGAAGTAAGTTACAAAATGTATTCTACATTTAGTGTAGATTATGAAACTCATTTATTGTCTCAAAACCATTTCTGGGTGAATGAGAAATTAATGACAAAGGATTTGTAACTTAACGAGAGTTATTAAAAGGGTCAATTAGATCGTTTGGATTTAATTGGATTTAAACTGTGTTTTTGGCTGATGAGATTGTGCACTCTGGTGATCAGAACGAGTGGTGACTCTGAGCACGAGTCGTGAGCACGAATGGACCTTAAAGGACTTTTGGCCAAATTCTGATCAGAACGAGTGGCTGGCTTGAAAACGAGTCGTGAGCACGACTCGTGCCAAGGGGCACGAGTCGTGCCCTTCGCTGTTTCAGGAAAAGTCATGCCTTTTCAATGGAAAAGACACAAAACCCTTTGACTCTCCTTATATACTTTCCCTCCGAATTTCAATTTAGACACACAGTAAATTGAGCCTTTCCTACTCTCTTTGAGATAGATTAACATTGCCTAATCATCTTCATATTGTTGCATATAATTCCTTCAAGTCCAAAGTTCCAAATAGCCAATTGTTCGCTAAGAGTTATTTATTTGGAGTGCTCCTATAGATAACTAGAAGTCGTTTTATCTCACGAGGAGTTTGCCATTCAACCGTAAGCACCTGTGTGGGGCAAATACTTCTTACGGAAATTGTGTGATACACAAGACTCGACTATTCTCACTTGTTTTCATTTTCCATTTTTCTCTTCCGTTAGTTTTTCAGTTAAATCCTTAAGAAGCCTTATAAGCAAAAAGTCCAACAATCGTAAGAAGTATTTATACGTTTCTTAAGGCATTCATACAATGACTAATGAGAAGGACTCCTCCGAGTCAGTCGGGCTCACTCCCCTTTAAGGCAAAGCAACGCTAAAGAATGTTGCACCCGCTCCTTCACCGACTCACTCGGTACAAGGTGAGAAACCTCCTTCACCTGGCTAAGGTACAACCTCAAGTATTGCACCTCTTAATGCTCCCCCTCCGTCTCATGCGTTCGTGCATGCGGAAAGACCGGGTATTCTTACCGGGATAGACTTTAAGAGGTGGCAACAGAAAATGTTGGTCTATTTGACAACATTAAAATTGGTGCGATTTCTTTGGGAATATCCACCATTGATATCCGAAGAGGATGAACCCCAAGCAAAGAATGACTTGGATACATGGAATCACAGCGATTTCTTGTGTCGCAGTTATATTCTTAATGGCTTGGATGATGCTCAATACTATGTGTGTTGTGGCATAAAGACCGCAAGAGAACTTTGGAAATTTCTCGAGATGCACTATTCTATGTGTATAGTGACAAAAAGACGACAAGTGAACTTGGCAGAAACAAGTACCGGAAACAAGAGGAAGAACACCGAGAAAGTAAAGAGGGGAACTACAACCGCCAAGAAGTTCAAAGGTAGTTGTTTTAATTGTGGCAAACCCGGGCATATGGCTAGGGAATGTCGACATCCTAGAATCAACAACCAAGATGGAAACCCTCTTCAAGCCAATGTGACTGAAGATCGATATGTTCCATTGGACTTTGATCAACTTAGCCTAGGGGCATAAGATTGAATTGACCAAATGTGATCATTGTATTATATTAGAAAAGGGTACCTTGATCTGAATGTAATCCGCCTAAGAGCGAAGAATAAAATATCAGTTTTTATTTCCTACTTGGCTTGTGTTATGACTTGTTCATTTAGGTCTTGTAAATTTAAATTCATTCCGTCGACTAGTGAATTTAAAATTACTACCTAAAATGAAGTTTGATTCGCAAACCAAAAGTGATTTCTTCTGTGGAAATCAGTTCTTCATTACTTCTATTGATATTTGCACTCGATAATGCAAAGTACATCTTTTGAAATAGTAAAGATGAAACCTTAAGAGGTTTAAGTAATAAAGAATGAGTTAGTGATTCATCTTAATTGTGGAGAGTATGTAGTATTGTTTGAAAAATAATTATTGGGACGCTGACACTTATTTATCAAACGAATGCTACTTACACTCCCAAAGGAAGAATTGAACTTGTAAGGAGAGGTTGAACTCCTTAGTGATAAGTTCCGTCTTAATTGACAAAATGTGGGGATACCTAGTATAGGTAGAAATATCTAAACCTAAAGAGGTTAAGATAAGACCCAAAATCATGGATTACGTTTCCATTAGAGATGCAAACAATTGGTAATGCATATAGATTTGTGAAGAACAAATTTAAAATTCCCGATATGACAAACGGAACGATTATTGAAGTGAAGTTGGTGTATTCTTCGAAACCAAGTTTTCTTACAAGGAAAAGGGTTAAAGAAACCTCACTTGAACATAGTTATGACTATGTCATCAGTTCATCTCAAGGAATTGAAGTATCTTGACAAAGTGAAAAGGATGTCTCATCATATATTTGGAAATTATTAGAACTTCCTCCATAATGCTAACCATTGGGTTACAAATGAGTCCTTAGAAAGGAAATATTTAAATGATGAATTTGATAAAAACTCCTAACGAATTTGAAGTATTCGTAAGCTGTTTTATAAATATCTAAAATGTGGGGGTATTCGGCTAAAAGTAGTAATACTTAAGTAAGACACGTTATATTCTTTAAAAATATACTTCCTTGAAATGATAGGAAATGTAAAAAATTTAATAAGAAAATTTATAGAAACTGTAAGTGGTTTTCTTAATAAGAAGAAGATATTAGGAAGATGGTTGATCTTCCTTATGCGAACCGTTGGGTTGCAAAAAACTAGATGTGCCAAGGATGAAACCTTTAAATGTTAGACTCTTAAAATCAATAGGAAGAATTTTCAAGAGGTCTAGTCTAAAGAGTGAAAAGTACTTTTCTTGATAAAAGAATCTTGAAAGGTAGTCTCTACAGACAATAGAATCAAAGAATGCAATATTCTTTGAAAAATATCTTTCCTGCTAAGGACAGGAAAGAAGGTAATTCTCAAAAGAGAACATATGAATCTACAAACGGTCCATCTCAAGTAGAAGATGAAGGACCTAGACGTAGTAAAAGGGCAAGAGTGGAAAAGTTTTGGTCCTGATTTTCTATCATTTATGTTAGAAAACGAACCAGCAACTGTTATGGAAGCGTTATCTGGTCCGGATAGTTCGTTCTGGAAAGAGGCTATTAACAGTGAGATAAAATCCATAATGCTTAATAAATACTTGGGAATTGGTAGATCTCCCTCCAAGTTGCAAACCATTAGGTTGCAAATGGATTCTTAAAAGAAAGTATAAAGCCGATGGATCTGTTGATAAGTATTGTAACACCCCTAATTTTCCATACATAAATGAGCATTCAATGGCATTAAATATAACTTCAAAATATTAGGGTTTCCACCCCCAAAACCCTATTACATCATAAATGTCATTAAATACCATAAATACTTAATAAATGCGAAAGCGAAAATAAATACTTATTGTCTCAGCTAGTAAAACAACACTAGCCATTAATGTACTTACAACCAAATGAAATAACTAATTGTTCAATAATCCTAATTATTCTCCAAGTGTCGCCCTTCTCGCGACCAATCCAATTCCCTTCTACTTAGAACCTGGAAAGAAAAAATTTAAGGGAGAAAGGGTGAGCGAACGAATGCTCAGTAAGTTCATACGATGTCTCTTCGGGTACTAAGAAGAGACGACCAGAATGAACACTTCAATAATACAATACAAGGATAGGTTAATTTAACTTTATAATAGACTGCGGTACAATACAGTCAAGACAATATTTAAGATTATCTTCAAAGGATTATGGCACTACAATTTAAAAGGGATTCATACAAATTCCGTCAATTCCAACGTACATTATAACCTCAATGCCAAAGGTACAATTTATACACCTAGCTTCATCAAGCCATTAGTGTGGGTCGAAACATATATGGTACTGTCACACATATATGCTCGGGGTCTAGAATTGCCCTTGTAATCGACAATTCGAGAGAAGGCATGTGATCACCATGCAATCCCTAATAAGAACAAGTCTTTTTCTAACTAGACAAGTTCTGACAATGCCTTTTCTAACTGGGCATGTCCATTCTAAGCAAGTAAGTGATTCCACAAACATGCTAGAACGAGAAAGCATACAGAGGTACAGGTATGCATATGACAAGTTTCAAACTTCAGATATTCTGTGAACAACAACATTATCACAAAATATAGATATTTCCAAGTGACGTTTAAATACGCAGATTATTCACAAATAACTATCATGCCATTTGATAATCCAATTATATCAAGAAGGTATAGGATTTCCAATGGAAAAGAATTCAAATACAGTAAAGGAACGTAATCCCTTACCTTGGTCTAGCTTCTTGAACCGCTCTTCCCGTGCCTATCTACAACCACGTAAGAGTAACTTAGTATCTCGCATTGTCGTTAACTATCTCTACTTAGTTAAATCTTATGCGTTATAATTTAACTTCTTCCCTTTCTTTATTTAGTAATCTTCTAAGTTTGGAAAGTTTCTATTTTTGGAAACTTTTCATATTTGGGAATTTCCTTATTCTTGGATTTGTAATTTCCTAATTATAGTTTGATTTTTATTTAGGATTGTTCTCTTTTTCATCATTTTCATAATCTTAACTTTAATGTAAACTTTCCTCTTTTAGGATTTCCACTTAAGTCCTTCTACTTTTGATTAATTACTTAAAGGTCCTCCATCTTTTAGATATTTGCAAAACAGTCCCTCATCTTATGAATATTTGCAAAACAGTCCCTCAATTTTTAAATATTTGCAAACTAGTCCCTCAACTTTTAAATATTTGCAAACTAGTCCCTCAACTTTTAAATATTTGCAAATTAGTCCTTCAACTTTTAGATAATTACAAATTAGTCCCTTAACTTTCAATTAATTACAGAATAGTCCCTCGACTTCCAAATAATTACAGTTTGGTCCTTCTGAAATTTTGAACTTTTCAGTTTAGTCCTTCAATTAAGTTCTCCCTCTAATTCCCGATCGCATAGCTTAGAATTCTAATGATTTCAGCTTAAAACTATTCAATTTAACCCTTTTTCAGTTGGAAACTTAACTAAAACCTTTTAAACTAAACCAAAAGATTAATGAATTAAACAAAACATACCTACTTAGGCCTAGGGTTTCCAGCCGAGCCATAACAGGCTCCCATTTCATGGCTTTGATTTTCTTTCCTTTTTATTTTTTTAACACTAACCCAATAATTTAATTAATTCACTTTTTAATCAATAATCCATTAACACATTAGTTGATTAAATCTATATTCTTTCTATTCTAAATTCAAGAACAAATTAGGGTTATGAACATATTATTGTAACACCCAATTCCCCATCATTTTAATCCTCAAGTTATCAATAGATCCCAAGATTAAACATTTAAAACCCTAATAATGGTCATCCAAGAACAACCTAATTTTAAATCTTTAAAAAATCATAACTAATTCAATATTACTCCGAATTGAATGAAACAAAAAGTAGGATTTAGGGTTTGACATTACCTTGATTTTGATGAAGAAAGATTGACCAAAAGATGAAGAAACTCGGCTGTTTCCCCTCCCCAAAAGCTTCAGCCGCCGCCTAGATTGTTTAGGGTTTTAAAAAAATATTTTTTTTTTCTTTGGTAATTGCGGAGAGTTATGAAACATTTTTAGGAAGGTTTTGGTATTTAAATGTAGGTATTAACCTCCTTGGGCCCTCTTTCTGCACAAGCCCAATTACCTAGCCCATTTGATTTAACTCATCTAACCCATTCAATTTAACTTTTAATAGCCCATTCATTAAAAGTTAATTTATAATTATAATTACATTAATTAATTTTCCTAATAAAATAATTAAATTAGAGGTCCAAAATTTTTGGGTTCTTACATTCTTACCCCCTTAAAAGAAGTTTGTCCCCAAACTTAACGTACCTTAGCTTGAAAACAGGTCGGGATACAATTCACGCATTTCGCTTTCCAGTTCCCAAGTTGCTTCCCTTTCGGTATGGTTGCTCCACTGTACTTTCACATAAGAAACCAACCGCTTTCTCACATTCTCGTCTTTTCTGTCGACGATCTTGATCGGCCTTTCATCATAAGTCAAATCAGCACGGACTCTTAGCTGTTTGTACTCGATCACGTGACTTGGATCGTGAATATACTTCCTTAGCATAGAGACATGGAACACGCCATGCACTCCAACTAAAACCGGTGGTAATGCCAATCTATAGGCTACTTCCCCAATCTTGTCAAGAATCTCGAATGGTCCCACGTATCGCGGACTTAACTTTCCTTTGATTCTGAACCTCATGCTTTCCTTTGTTGGCGAAATCCTTACGAACGCTCGATCCCTAACCGAATTTCTAAGTCACATCGTCAGCGATCTGCATACGACTTCTGTCTACTCTGAGCGGTTAATAACCATTCTGAATATGTTGTACCTTAATTTGCAGAAGGTGAGCCGACTTCATAAGTCTTTCCACTATGACCCAAATCGCGTTATGACCTTTCAACGTCTTCGGAAATCCAACCACTAAGTCCATTGCTATATTCTCCCATTTCCATTGACAATGAAAGATACTCTTCCAATTAACAAGTAGTGGCACTTTTTCAAATAACATATAGAGATTTCATACACATATGTCTGTTAATTCCAAGTACTTGTGCACCTTTCATCTAGGTGACTCCGATACACCCTTTCAGGCGATCGTTGAATAAGGTTCCCTACGCTTTTATCAGAGCGCTCCCTTATTCTGATGCATCATGATAATCACATATATAGAATTAAGGTCAGTTCAATCTGTATAACCCAAGTCATTCTACATTAAGGTCATTTCAATCTGTCTAGACCAATTCATTCAATATTAAGGTCATTTCAATCTGTCTAGACCAATTCATTTAACATTAAGGTCATTTCAATCAGTCTAGACCAAATCATACAAAGTCCTCATCAAATGGACAGAATAATATCATATATAGTGTTCAAGGTACGAGAACACATAAATCAAATCCAATCATCACGGATACACATTAAATTCCTATACATCTTTGTATTCCCAGGATGAACAGAAAATTTCGAATAGTGCGATTCTTGTAAAATCTCTCTCTTTATGTCTCGGTTGTCTGGTACCCAAATTCACGACTGATACCTTAGAATTCCATCGGTCCCCATATGAAAATCTGTTGCCTTTCCCTTGGCTATATTCTCTTGCATCTTCACTGCCTCTTCGTCAATTTATTGGGCTTCCTTGATTCTGTTCAAAAGTGTTAGCTGAACACTCCAATTACCCTTTAGCTCTTACTTATATACTTGAAATCTCAATGCTATTCTATGTACTTACCCCTTTAGAATTCACAATCGCTAAGGTTCCTTGATTCTTCTTACTCAATGCATCAGCCACCTTATTGGCTTTCCCTATGTAGTATAAAATTTCACAATCATTATCCTTAAGTAATTCAAGTCATCTTCTTTATCGCATGTTAAGCTCCTTCTGGGTGAAAACATACTTAAGACTCTTATGATTAGGGTAAATCTGACATGTTACCCCATATAAACAATGTCTCCAAATCTTCAAGGCAATTACATCTCTTGAAAATCCTTTTCACATTCCTCTGACCAAACAAACTTTGCTCCTTTCTGTGTTAACTTCATTAACGGTCCTGATAACTTAAAAAATTCTTCAAGAAATCTCCTGTAGTATCCTGCTAACCTCAAGAAACTTCTTATTTCACTAACAGTTTGTTGGTCTCTCCCAATCTACTATAGCTTCTATCTTTGTCGGATCTACTTCAATTCCTTCTTAGATACCCCATGTCCTAGAAATGCCACTTTCTCCGGCAAAAATTCATACTTCTTGGATTTAGCGTACAACTTTTGTCCCCACAAAACATGTAGAACTAACCTCAACTGTTCTTCATGTTCCTCCTTATTCTTAGAGTATACCAAGATATCATCTAAGAATACAATTACACATTTATCCAAAACTCCTGGAATACCTTATTCATCAATTCCATAAATGTTGCCGGTGCGTTCGTCAACCCAAACGGCATAACCAAAACTCGTAATGGCCGTATCTTGTCCCAAAGGTCGTCTTTACCACATCCTCTTTCTTCACTCTCAGTTGACGATATCCCGATCTCAATTCTATCTTCGAGAAATACATACTCCCCGAAGTTGGTCAAACAATTCGTCAATCCTTGGTAACGGATATTGATTCCTAACCGTCATTCGATTCAACTACCGTTAATCGATACACATTCTCATCGACCCATCCTTTTTCTTCACAATTAACACCGGTGCTCCCCAAGGTGATACACTCGGTCTAATCAGCCCCTTATCCATCAATTATTGTAGTTGTTCCTTCAATTCCTTAAGTTCATTTGGCGCCATCCGGTACGGTGCCTTAGATATCGGTGCAATCTCTGGTACTAAGTATATGGAAAATTTCACCTCCCTTTTCGGTGGTATTCCCGGCAAATATTCTGGAAACACATCCTTAAAATCTCTGATCACTGAAAGAGACTCTATACTTACTTCTTTCTTATCCATCTCTCCAATATAGGCCAAGAATCCTTCATATCCTTTTCTCAACATCTTTCGAGCCTTCATTACGAAATGAAGCTCGATCTAAATCTTGGTTTCAATCCTTGAAAATAAGGTTCCTCTCAAGATGGTAATTTGAATTGCACTACCTTCTTAAAACAGTCCATTTTTTTGCTTGGTAAGCAGCTAACCAATCCATTCCCAGAATAATGTCGATTTCATTCATTTCCATCTCTATCAGGTCAACCTCGAGTTCTCTATCACCTATTTTCAAAGGGTACTTCTTATACATAGGCAATATAGGAATCGACTCATTAGTCGGAGTATGTATCACCAAAGGTACTTCTAACACTTCAGGTTTCAATTTCATTTTCTTCTCCTTGTACCGACACTCATCAGTCTTGTGCCTCCCTTCGCACACTTCACATTTTTCATCAATTCTTGACCACGGACCTCGCCCTTGATCTCAACTCTTCGATGGTTATAGTTATGACTTGGGTACTCACTTAGGCACCATCTTCTTCATGATACTTATCGGTACTACGAATACAAGGCACTATTACTCAGGCCTATACTAGCAATACTAAATGCTTAATACTTTTATACTATAAACAGAATTCGTCTCAATAGACTAAAACATTTAAATCAAGTCATAGGTCAATTCACTAGACCCTTGGTCTTTTCAATAGAGCGGCATTATTCTCATGAGTCGTTTTAACAGACTCATTGGTCGTTTCAACAGACCAACAATACTGATACTCACACTTGTTGTTCCTATAGCATTCCTTGAATTAAGGCATCTCAACAGACTTCCATTATACAATCGGTCAATTCACTAGACCATCAATCGTTTCAATAAATCGACATCACATTCATAGGTCATTCCAATAGACCAAAATTACTTCCACATGTCATTTCAATAGACCCGCTATAATTCACACTTGGCCGTTTCAACAGACCGATTACTATTCACATTGGTCGTTTCAATAGACCAATCTTTCTTGCTTCGGTTAACACGTTCAATTAACACTTAAGGAATCAAACCGAGAAATCATAAATCAGAATGCAGAAAAGTTTTATTTCATAAGGGAAGGCAATTGTTTCATACGTTCTTTCCACTAGAACAAGAATAACTCTTACTACTAACTACTCTTCTTTCTATCACTAAAACCAAACAATTCTCCCTTCTACTTCCAATTTCACTTTCTTTCCTAAAACTTCCTTTAGGTTTTTCACTAGGCACTTTCTCTTCCTCATCATCTTCAATCATGATTGGGAACGCTTCGATCCTTTCTAAGTCTTCCACGAGATTTTGAACGACTACATCCTCAATATCCTGAATGGTAGGAACCACTGGTTCCGCTGGGTTCTCTTTCCTAACCCTAGCAGCCTTAAGATCCTGTAACTCATAGTAATATATTTATGCCTCTCTTCTGACCTCATCTTTATACTTCCGGATCTTCTGCGAGACGACATATGTGGATTACTTTGTTTCAGTTATATGTACTTATTTCATTGATACTTATCATGAATATGGTACAACAGTACCTTTACATGCATGACTATGGTATTTAACTTCTACACTTTGTGCTAGCTTTTTACTTGCTAGTTTTCCCTTTCACTCGTTAGTCACTTTACTAGACTACGGTTTGGTTCACGTCTTCTCTAGACGAAAGTTTTATTCATTGGCCTTTGGTACTAGACTATTAACTTAATGTTCGTTAGATGGTTCGTTAACTTTGAGATTTTTCGTCTCGGAAAACTTTAACTTTTATTACCTTACTAACCTTTTACTTGGTCAGTTACATAATTTTTTTTCGTCTCCAAAAGACTTTACAATTTACTTTTCAACTAACGTTTTTCTTAGTTAGTTTGACTTTATCTTACTAGTCGTTGTACTTGACTAGTTCACTTTTTATTTCCATGGTCGTCTTTCTTCGACCCATGGCTTCACAAGCCGCTTCACTTGGCTAGTTTCACTTTTATCCCCATGGTCGTCTTACTTCGCCCCATGGTTTCATAGGCCGTTTCACTTGGTCTATGCTTTTTCTTGTTGTTTCTCAACAAGTTAAACTTCTGACTTTTCTTTATAAGGGATAGCTAATTATCATACTTGGTACGAGTAATAAAATTAACTAAACTTTTATTAATACTGACTTGGTAAAAGGACATAAACTGTCTCAAAATACTTTCTACTAGCAATAAAAATTCAATCTCAACTGAAAACTACTAGACTAAGTCTGAATCAACTTAAATAAAATAACTCCCAGGACTTCTGATTAGCCAACAGTGCATCCTCTCTGATCTTCCACTTGATATCTAGATTCCACACTTCTCGTGTTCGGTTGCTAGCTCGTCATATTTGGCTTGGATATCTAATTTCTCTGTATATATCTGGTAGCCTGACTTCCTTAGCTCCAGCTCACACTTTTCTTGTTCATCAATCTTCTTCTCGAGGTCATACACTCGCTTTTCTTCATCCAGCAATTTCACACTTAGCTTGTTCCACTCTCGGTTAGCTATTTTTAATATGTACCTCCATGTTTCTGACTTTCTGGTTATTCTTAGTCAGCTTATTCTCTATAAACTCCACATCAGACAAAGAACTTAATTAGTCTAACTCCAATACACAATATATATACTTCTTTTAAGATAAGGCACAAGTATAATTCTCTAAGCATACAAGTAAGTTGTTCCTCCAACTTCTTTTACTTAGCTCTAAGTTGAATAAGCTAACTCTCATTTCTCAAGGCCAATTCAACTATCTTCAAGTATTTAAGCCTAATTCTCCCATAAGACCTAAAGCCATTGCTCTGATACCAACTGTAACACCCCTAATTTTCCATACATAAATGAGCATTCAATGGCATTAAATATAACTTCAAAATATTAGGGTTTCCACCCCCAAAACCCTATTACATCAGAAATGTCATTAAATACCATTAATACTTAATAAATGCGAAAGCGAAAATAAATACTTATTGTCTCAGCTAGTAAAACCACACTAGCCATTAATGTACTTACAACCAAATGAAATAACTAATTGTTCAATAATCCTAATTATTCTCCAAGCGTCGCCCTTCTCGCGACCAATCCAATTCCCTTCTACTTAGAACCTGGAAAGAAAAAATTTAAGGGAGAAAGGGTGAGCGAACGAATGCTCGGTAAGTTCATACGATGTCTCTTTGGGTACTAAGAAGAGACGACCAAAATGAACACTTCAATAATACAATACAAGGATAGGTTAATTTAACTTTATAATAGACTGCGGTACAATACAGTCAAGACAATATTTAAGATTATCTTCAAAGGATTATGGCACTACAATTCAAAAGGGATTCATACAAATTCCGTCAATTTCAACGTACATTATAACCTCAATGCCAAAGGTACAATTTATACACCTAGCTTCATCAAGCCATTAGTGTGGGTCGAAACATATATGGTACTGTCACACATATATGCTCGGGGTCTAGAATTGCCCTTGTAATCAGACAATTCCTGAGAGAAGGCATGTGATCACTCATGCAATCCCTAATAAGAACAAGTCTTTTTCTAACTAGACAAGTTCTGACAATGCCTTTTCTAACTGGGCATGTCCATTCTAAGCAAGTAAGTGATTCCACAAACATGCTAGAACGAGAAAGCATACAGAGGTACAGGTATGCATATGATAAGTTTCAAACTTCAGATATTCTGTGAACAACAACATTATCACAAAATATAGATATTTCCAAGTGACGTTTAAATACGCAGATTATTCACAAATAACTATCATGCCATTTGATAGTCCAATTATATCAAGAAGGTATAGGATTTCCAACGGAAAAGAATTCAAATACAGTAAAGGAACGTAATCCCTTACCTTGGTCTAGCTTCTTGAACCGCTCTTCCCGTGCGTATCTACAACCACGTAAGAGTAACTTAGTATCTCGCATTGTCGTTAACTATCTCTACTTAGTTAAACCTTATGCGTTATAATTTAACTTCTTCCCTTTCTTTATTTAGTAATCTTCTAAGTTTGAAAAGTTTCTATTTTTGGAAACTTTTCATATTTGGGAATTTCCTTATTCTTGGATTTGTAATTTCCTAATTATAGTTTGATTTTTATTTAGGATTGTTCTCTTTTTCATCATTTTCATAATCTTAACTT
Source organism: Adenophora triphylla var. japonica (assembly GCA_022495995.1). Taxonomy (NCBI): domain Eukaryota; kingdom Viridiplantae; phylum Streptophyta; class Magnoliopsida; order Asterales; family Campanulaceae; genus Adenophora; species Adenophora triphylla. The sequence continues at coordinate 386,079 of JAFEMH010001828.1, read as the reverse complement.
TAATGTAAACTTTCCTCTTTTAGGATTTCCACTTAAGTCCTTCTACTTTTGGTTAATTACTTAAAGGTCCTCCATCTTTTAGATATTTGCAAAACAGTCCCTCAACTTATGAATATTTGCAAAACAGTCCCTCAATTTTTAAATATTTGCAAACTAGTCCCTCAACTTTTAAATATTTGCAAACTAGTCCCTCAACTTTTAAATATTTATAAATTAGTCCTTCAACTTTTAGATAATTACAAATTAGTCCCTTGACTTTCAATTAATTACAGAATAGTCCCTCGACTTCCAAATAATTACAGTTTGGTCCTTCTAAAATTTTGAACTTTTCAGTTTAGTCCTTCAGTTAAGTTCTCCCTCTAATTCCTGACTGTACAGTTAGAATTCTAATGATTTCAGCTTAAAACTATTCAATTTAACCCTTTTTCAGTTGGAAACTTAACTGAAACCTTTTAAACTAAACCAAAAGATTAATGAATTAAACAAAACATACCTACTTAGGCCTAGGGTTTCCAGTCGAGCCATAACAGGCTCCCATTTCATGGCTTTGATTTTCTTTCCTTTTTATTTTTTTAACATTAACCCAATAATTTAATTAATTCACTTTTTAATCAATAATCCATTAACACATTAATTGATTAAATCTATATTCTTTCTATTCTAAATTCAAGAACAAATTAGGGTTATGAACATATTATTGTAACACCCAATTCCCCATCATTTTAATCCTCAAGTTAGCAATAGATCCCAAGATTAAACATTTAAAACCCTAATAATGGTCATCCAAGAACAACCTAATTTTAAATCTTTAAAAAATCATAACTAATTCAATATTACTCCGAATTGAATGAAACAAAAAGTAGGATTTAGGGTTTGACATTACCTTGATTTTGGTGAAGAAAGATTGACCAAAAGATGCAGAAACTCGGCTGTTTCCCCTCCCCAAAAGCTTCAGCCGCCGCCTAGATTGTTTAGGGTTTTAAAAAAAATATTTTTTTTTCTTTGGTAATTGCGGAGAGTTATGAAACATTTTTAGGATGGTTTTGGTATTTAAATGTAGGTATTAACCTCCTTGGGCCCTCTTTCTGCACAAGCCCAATTACCTAGCCCATTTGATTTAACTCATCTAACCCATTCAATTTAACTTTTAATAGCCCATCCATTAAAAGTTAATTTATAATTATAATTACATTAATTAATTTTCCTAATAAAATAATTAAATTAGAGGTCCAAATTTTTGGGTTCTTACAAGTATAAAGCCAGGCTAGTTGTCAAAAGGACATGATGATTCATGCAAGATTATCCCATTGACACAACAGAGCGTTTTATGTCGCACAACCGTGTTGGATCTACTTGTGTATTCATATGGACTAAAACAAGCAACTAAACAGTGGCATGAGAAGTTCGATAGAACTATGTTATCAAATGGATTCAAGATTAATGAATGTGACAAATGTGTCTACATTAAAGGAAAATCTGAATCATTTGTTATTAGTCTCTCCTTACGTGGATAACATGCTAATAATGGTAGTCATGAATTGATCATGAATACCAAAGACATGTTAAAGAAGAACTTTGACATGAAAGATATGGGATTAGCCGATGTCATATTAGAAATAAAGATTTCTAGAACATCAGAAGGAATAGTCCTATCACAATCCCATTATCTTGAAAAAAGAACTTCGAAAGTTCAAATAGATTCTTGAGAGGTGTACTCTAGTAAGGTAGAATCTTGAGAGGTAATCTCTGTAAAGTAGATTCCTGAAAGGTAGACTCTAAGGAGGTCAAACCACTTAGAGATACTGAATACTTGGGAAGTCAGAACGGTACAGAGATAATAACCACTTGAAGAAATTGACCGATAGAAGAATTTGATCACTCGAAGGGACTGATCATTCTAGATAGACTAAAAGTCTAATTGTAATTGTAATCAATCACCGGAATAGTATAGTCATAGTACTTGGTGTACTTAAAGATATACTTATGATTAAAGATTACAATACCTATGGTATTCAATAGTATGGAAAGAGTATACTGATTGAATATTCGACACTAAACACAAATTGAGAATACACTCACATTAGTTGGAATAAAAGTGTCATTATTTCCTTCCAAGATAATATGTATAACTCGATTCAATATGGAATCTGAGTTGATATCATTAGACAAAGCTAAAGTAAAAGCTGAATGGTCTTGGAAGATATTCCTTTGTGGAATAAGTCTACGTCTGCACGACCTAAGGCATTGTGACGACAATGGAAAATAGGAAAAGGTGTAGAACATCGTGGTAAGTCAAGACACAATGGTCTTAGACACAATACCATAAGACAATTGATCTCAAAATGTTACTGTCACAACTGGCCATGTGAAGTTAAAATCGGATCCGTCTAACTAAGGGTAGTAGTAGAGATCAACTGTACAATTGCAGTAAGGGGAACGGGATTGAAACCCACACATTAAAAGAAATCCATAGCGGTAACTCAACCATGATGAGTGGAGATCCCACAAACTTGGTTCAAAGAGACAACTAAGTTATGGACATTCTAGTAGTGCACTTAGAAATACCAAATCCCTTCTCAGAAGCTGCCCAAGTGCTAAAATGGAAACCCTGTTGACGTGTGATAAGGATAAGCATAGAGCTTTTAATGATTCCTATACCTTCAAAAGGTGGAGTATTACAGGTTACTCTTGATAGGAGATCATCTATATAAGTGTTGAAGTGTGGCCGCTTCTAATTAATAAGTAAACACTTATGAATGGGATACGGTCCAAGACCGAAATGGACAAAACGTGAGAACAATAACTGTTAGAGCTATTATTATGTGAGTATTGTTGTATTGGTATACACCATACAGTCACTGGTTCAAAGCGACTCGCTACCAAATGGCTAGTTTATCCGATAATATTTCACTAGGGGAGATTCAAAGCCATAAGCTATCTATCCCGATGTAATAATGGTTCGTCGAAACTTTTGAACGAAATTGCATACATGCATTAATTGTCATTCATGTGGGGGATTGTTGGAAATGGATAACGATAGTTAAGTTTGACTTATCGTTGACCTAACGTTCTAACGGAAGTTCGTTAACTTCCAACGCAGTTCGTTATTTGTTAACGAAGTAAGTTACAAAATGTATTCTACATTTAGTGTAGATTATGAAACTCATTTATTGTCTCAAAACCATTTCCGGGTGAATGAGAAATTAATGACAAAGGATTTATAACTTAACGAGAGTTATTAAAAGGGTCAATTAGATCGTTTGGATTTAATTGGATTTAAACTGTGTTTTTGGCTGATGAGATTGTGCACTCTGGTGATCAGAACGAGTGGTGACTCTGAGCACGAGTCGTGAGCACGAATGGACCTTAAAGGACTTTTGGCCCAGGTTCGATCGTAACGAGTGGTGGCTTTGAAAAGCGAGTCGTGAGCACGACTCGCAAGCCAAGGCACGAGTCCGTGCCCTTCGTCATTGCTTTCAGGAAAAGTCATGCCTTTTCAATGGAAAAGACACAAAACCCTTTGACTCTCCTTATATACTTTTCCTCCGAATTTCAATTTAGACACACAGTAAATTGAGCCTTTCCTACTCTCTTTGAGATAGATTAACATTGCCTAATCATCTTCATATTGTTGCATATAATTTCTTCAAGTCCAAAGTTCCAAATAGTCAATTGTTCGCTAAGAGTTATTTATTTGGAGTGCTTCTATAGATAACTAGAAGTCGTTTTATCTCACGAGGAGTTTGCCATTCAACCGTAAGCACCTGTGCGGGGCAAATACTTCTTACGAAAATTGTGTGATACACAAGACTCAACTATTCTCACTTGTTTTCATTTTCCGTTTTTCTCTTCCGTTAATTTTTCAGTTAAATCCTTAAAAAGCCTTATTATAAGCAAAAAGTCCAACAAAAACAACTTTTAGCACTAATACGAAAAAAGTTAAAAGGGCGAAAAAGGTCTTTTAACTCTTAGTTTTATTATTTTTTTATTTTTGTTTATTTTTTTTAAAATTTGTTTTATAGCATGAATACGAAGCTTTGTCGAAGAATAAGGTATTGCTGCAACAACAGCTTCGCTGCAGTCTACATATACTCCCTCCGTTTCACCTCACTTGACACCCTTGAGGTGGGCACGAGAACTAAGAAAAAAAAATAAAATAAAAAAAATGTGTGATAGAAAATGAAGAGAGAGAATGAGTGAGTTAAATAGTAGTGTTGGTTGAATAAATTGAGTAATGGAAAATGAAAAGAGAGAATGAGTGGTGGGGTAAAGTAAATATACAATTATAAAAAGTAGGCTATTTTGTGAGTTGGGACGGCCGAAAATGAAAATAAGTGTCAAGTGAGATGGGAAAGAGGGAGTATAAGATTTGGGCACATCCTCCCTATTGGTGTATTAATGAATCGAAATAAAGTGTGTCGAGTGTTCCACATATATAAGCCTTTTAATTTTTACCCCATTTAACGTCTATCGTACTTATATTATCCAAATAATTAAAAGTAACTATTATCTTTACCGATCGGTGTAAGTTCCGAGTCTTATGATTCCACTGCATATAGATACTAAGATGCTTCAAGTCTTTCCTTATATAAGCTCTTGAATTCTAAAATTAGTTGTTCATAAGAATTTGCTATTGTCACTATATTTGCTTATCCATTACAATCATTATTTTATAGTAAATTAATATTTTATTTAATATAATTGCCATTAAGATGAGACTATTTATATTACAAAATTTACTTATCAACTACATCTACTACTATATTCATTAAAATTTTTATTATATTTACTAAAATTAATACTCCCTCCATCTCTGTATAAATGTTCAAAATCTCTATATAAATGTTCAAATTTCATTTTAAATGTATTTTTTTTTTTTGACATTTTAATGGCAAAGATGTATAAATATTCTTGTTATTCACTTTTTAAATATTTAGTTTTATGATAATAAAAAAATAGATTAAAAAATATTTAGGGACAAAGATTTTTAAAAAAAGACATTCATTTTGGCTTTTTTTTTTTTTGAATGTGGACATTTGTTTAGAGGCAGACAGAGCATGTGATATTTGACCGATGAAGTATCATTTTGATGCAAACATAGATATTGGTTTAAATAAATAAATTCTAAGTTTTGGTAATTAACTTAATGAAACTTGGACCAAAAATATATAAGGACTTAATAATTATAATGAGATTCTAAACACACTTATTCATGGTATTATTAATGATGCATAAAAAACAATTTTTAAAATTTATTAAAATTATTAAACTCTTATAATATATTTGTTCAACGTTTAAAATTTATTAAAATTAACGATACACCTTTTCAGACGATCGTTGAATAAGGCTCCCTACGCTTTTATCAGAGCGCTCCCTTATTCAGATGCATCATGATAATCACATCTATAGAATTTAAGGTCATTTCAATTCGTCTAACCCAATTCATTTAACATTAAGGTCATTTCAATTCGTCTAAACCAATTCATTCAACATTAAGGTCATTTCAATTCGTCTAAACCAATTCATTCAACATTAAGGTCATTTCAATCTGTCTAGACCAATTCATTTAATATTAAGGTCATTTCAATCTGTCTAGACCAATTCATTTAATATTAAGGTCATTTCAATCTGTCTATACCAATTCATTTAATATTAAGGTCATTTCAATCTGTCTAGACCAATTTATACCAAGTCCTCATCAAATGGACATAATAATAGTATATGTAGTGTTCAAGGTACGAGAACACAAAAATCAATTCCAATCATCACAGTTACCCATTAATTTCCTATACATCTTTGTATTCCTGGTATGAACAGAAAATTTCGAATAGTGCAATTCTTGTAAGATCTCTCGCTTTTTGTCTCGGTTGTCTGGTACCCAAATTCCCGACTTATACCTTAAGATCCCATCTTCGCCCATACGAAAATTTTTGCCTTGTCCTTTGCCCATGAGGACATCTCTCTCATCGTCTACACCTTGAGCCTCCTTAACTCTCTCCAAAAATGTAGGTTGAACAATTAACTGAGCTAGATACCCTCTAACTCGCACTGCTAAGTTTGAACCCTCAACGTTATTTCACGCACTTACCCCCTTAGAAATTAATGCCGCTAAGGTTCCCCTATTCTTCCTACTCAATGCATCGGCCACCTTATTGGCCTCCCTGGTGATACAAAATGGTACAATCATAATCTTTAAGTAATTATAATCATCTCCTTTGCCTCATATTAAGTTCCTTTTGGACGAAAATATACTTAAGACCCTTATGATATGTATGAATCTGACAAGTCATTCCGTACAAGTAATGTCTCCAAATCTTTAATGCAAACACCACTGTTGCTGACCCTAAATCATGATTCGGGTAATTCTTCTCGCGTTTTTTTTTTTTTCAATTTCCTTGACACGTAGTCTATAACCTTATCATTCTGCATCAATACGCAGCCTAATCCTTTAAGCGAAGCATCGCTATAAATTACAAATCCGTCTGATCCAGATGGTAACGGAAGGACTGGTGCAGAGACTAATCTTTGATTCAGTTCCTGAAAATTCTTTTCACATTCTTCTGACCAAACTAACCTTGTTCCTTTCTGCGTTAATCTAATTAACGGTCCTGGCAACTTAGAAAATCCTTCAATGAATCTCCTATAGTAACTAGCCAATTCCAAGAAATTTCTTATCTCACTAACTGTGGTTGGTCTTTCCCAATTCACTATAGCTTCTAGTTTTGTTGGATCCACTGCAACTTCATCCTTAGATATCATATGTCCTAAGAATGCCACTTTCTCTAGCCAAAATTCGTAATTCTTGAATTTAGCATACAATTGTTGTTCTTTCAGAATTTGCCGCACTAACCTCACGTGCTCTTTATGCTCCCCCTTAGTCTCTGAATATACCAAACACATCATCAATGGATACAATCACACATTTATCCAATAGTTCTTGTAATTGTTCCTTCAGTTCTTTAAATTAAGTCAGCGCTATTCTGACGGTGCCTTAGATATTGGTGCGGTTTCTGGTGCCAAATCTATAGAGAATTCCACTTCTCTTTCTGGCAGTATTCCAGGCAATTATTCTGGGAACACATCCTTGAAATCTTTGATCACTGAAAGAGGTTCTATACTCACTTCTTTCTTATCCCTCTCACTAATATAGGCTAAAAACCTTCACATCCTTTTCTTAACATCATACGGGCTTTCATCTCCGAAATAAAGTTCACTTGGGTTCTAAGATTCGATTCTTGGTAATTAAAACTCTTCTCCAGATGATAATCTGAAGTAAACTTCTTTCTCAAAGTTATCTATCTTGGCATGGTAATCAGCTAACCAATCTATCCCCAAGATGATATCAATTTCATTCATTTCTAACTCGGTAAGATCAACCTTGAGTTCTCTTTCTCCTATTTTCAAAGGACAACACTTATATGCATATGAAATAGGAATTGACTCTCTCGTCAGAGAATCTATGACCAGATGTAATCCTAACGCCTCAGGTTCCAAGTTCATTTTTCTTTGCCTAATAAGCACTAATAATTGAATGCGTAGCACCATAATCGAACAATGCATACACATCACTAGAATAGAGTTGAATTGTATCTTCAACAAAATCATTTGTGGCTCTTGTGTCCTGACAATCATGGTAACACTCGTCCACAACCACTAGCGGTTCTTTTATCATCTTTCTCTCTCTGAGCAATTTCAGCTTCCTTTGGTTCTGGGTACTTCCACTGCGGATGTCCCATCTTGTCACAATTGTAACATTTCTTTTCCTTATACCAGCATTCATCAGCCTTGTGCTTCCCCTCGTCCACTTGACATTTCTCAGTAGTTTCTCGCCCTTGGGCATCAATTTTGTTCCCATCCTTGCGATTATCGGAATTCTTATTCTGGTACTTGCTTGCAGTACCTTTTTTTCTACGGTTCTTATTCGTGACTTTCCTTTTATTACTGGTCCCATCTTGGTCCCAGCTTCCAGTTTTCAGTGGCACTTTTCGGTCCATTAGCTTCTTTAATAAGTAATAATGACTATAATATTTAGTTTCACTAACTCACTATATATACACGTAGCCGTCTGGCTAGTTAATACTTTACGGTTCCGTCTCAAAAGACTAACTTCGATTTTATATTTCCTTCTCAACAGACTATAATTAAATTTTGTTTTCGTCTCAACAGACTAGATTTTAACTTTTGAAGACTTTCCGTTACTAAAACATTTTAATAGTTCTTTTTGTTAACCTCTGAGTTATTCTTGACTCCTTGGTTTGGTTAACTAAGCTTTCTATTTTAGGCAACTTTCCTAAAATAGTAACTTCCATTCTTTCTATTTTATGCTTTCTATTTTAGGTACTTTCCTAAAATAGTAATCTCTATACTTCCTATTTTAGGCACTCTCCTAAAATAGTAATTTATATACTTTCTATTTTAGGTACATTCCTAAAATAGTAGCTTTCTAAATTTAGTAACTTCCTAAATTTAGCAACCTTCCCCCCTTTGGGACATTATAGTTAGGGAAAATATGACTTCTTATAGGTTTGTTACTTGGATAATTTCCTCATTGAGTCCGTCTCAAAAGATTTTAACTTTTTCCTTTTAATCGTCGTTTCATTAGATCCTTGGTCGTTTCAATAGACCACTTATCAAATACTGGTCGTTTCACTAGACCTAAACTTAATTACACTCGACCGTTTCAATAGGCCGTTCATCTTTTCACATCGGTCGTTTCAGCAGACCAATCATTGTTCTCACTTGGCCATTTCAATCAGCCAAATACTTTTCACACATGGTCTTTTCACTCGACCAACTTTCTCGTTCTAGGTTAGCACACACGCTTAACACCTAAGAACAACACCCAAACAATTCCTCAAAATACTCAAATATTATCATTGCATTAAACTCTTTAAATTACACAAAATATCTGGAGTTCGTTTAGAACTAATTACTCATTTTCTCTACTCAAATAACTCAACGTCCCACTTTTGAATCTCCGGGTCTTCCTCTAGACCCTCCATACGGGCTCTATCTCTTGATTATCATCTTCAATTACAATTGGAGTAGTTTCACTACTCCCAATCTTTTCAACTTGTACCTCAAGTATCTATACCTTAGGAACGTCATCCTCTATTACCTCGATAACTTTCTCGTCTTCCTCTATAGGTACTTTTGACTCTTCTAGATCATATTACCAGCCAAAACTCAAAGAATATCTCCTGATCATCTCCTATAATCAAGACATATCATCATTAGTAGACCTTCAATACATAATATTTATATACTTAAATATGCTTTAATCTTCCAAAGCAACGAGTAAGTTATTCCTTTAACTTTTCCACTTAGCCTACCTCGCTCACATAATAATCCTAGAGCATGGCATGACTTACATCTAAGTTCAGGGTTGCCTTCATTCCAGGAATTTCTTAGAACTAAGGTTCCCTAAGGCTAAAGGTATTCTTCCCATAAGACCTAAAACCGGAGCTCTGATACCAACTGTAACGACCCCGAATTTCCATAATTTCCATAATTCCATAAACATAAATAAATACCCCAAAATACGGGTCCACAACGGTAACTTAAGTCAAACCATTACATAAGTGCGGAAAGATCAGATGTAACGGCTAAGTACAGTAACTAGTACTAATAAAAGTTCTGAAATTCGGAATCATTAAATAATTCATTTATTCTACTTAATTTCTCCGCCTCTTTCTGATGACGGTTCTCCTCCTTTCTATTCCGATCCTGGGGGAAAAAGAAAATGAAGGAATGAGCGAACAATGCCCAGTAAGTTCATACGTGGTCTCATCGATACAATGAGGAGACGACTAGAAAGAACGCATCCAAAAATTATATTCAAGGATAGGTTATAAACAACAATTATGTGTATATTTCATAGCAAAGAAAGTGTGGCAACTACAACTTTGTTATGCTTTCGTACTTCCGTCAATTCCACGGGTCATACCCTACGTTGAGTAATTCCCAAAACAACGAACACCTACATTGATGTCGTGTTTTCATAATACATGCTTTTCTCATTAAGCATAGTTTCATAACTAGTAAATTATAATGCATACTAGTTATTACATGGGTTATACCCTACATTGAGTATTCCCATAATTTTTCATAATACATGCTTTTCTCATTAAGCATAATTTCATAACTAGTAAATAATAATGCATACTAGTTATTACATACAGTGCATTCCAAGGTACAAGAACACACATAGCAATTTCAATATTTGCAGATATTCCATGAACAAGAACATATCACAGAATAAGGAATTTCCAATGACGATACATTTCATCAGAGTATTTTAAAAATTACTATCGACCATGAGATAGCATTCACGTTTTGAAAAGACTCAATGGAGTTTCCAAACGAATTGATATACAAGAGTACTTAGGATCGTAATTCCTTACCTTAGCTTTGCTTCCTTGCTTAGCAACGCCCTTTACGCGAAATCTACAATCACGTAATAATATATTTTAGGCACAAGTAATCTTTTATTACTTCTTATGCACCTATACTTCCTTTCCTTAGTTAACCTATGAGTTATTCTTAGACTCACCTTAATTGATTAACTAACCTTCTATTTTTAGAAGCTTTCCTAATTTAGCAGTTTCTTAAACTTAGAAACTTTCTATTTCAAAATTCTAACACTTTAGAACCTAAGTCTTTTAGTATTCTTAAAGTGTTATTCTTCTTCTTTTCCTTTGATATATTTCCCTTTAAAGTCTTTGGACTTCCCCTAAATTCCTAAAGGTTCCTTTAGGTTTTCTTAATTTCAACAAAGTCCTTTAACTTTCCAAATTTTACAAAATAGTCTCCCAACTTTTGAAAATTACAAAACAGTCCCTCATCTTTTGGAAAATTACAAAACAGTCCCTCAACTTTTGGAAAATTACAAAACAGTCCCTCAACTTTTGGGAAATTACAAAAAGTCCCTCAACTTTTGAAAAATTACTAAACAGTCCCTCAACTTTTCAGTAATTGCAAAACAGTCCTTCAGATTTTCAAAATCACAGAACAGTCCTTCAGAACTTTTGAACTTTTCAGTTCAGTCCTGAAGTTAACTGTCCAGTTAATAACTTAACTGGAAAATCCTTTCAGCTTTGAAAACCTTGCAATTTGGTCCCTTTTCAGTTTAAAAACTAACTGTTTTCACACAAAACAAACCAAAAGCTTAACACTTAAAAAGGAACACACCCAAAATCACTCTAGGCCAATTCGGCCGAGCCATGGGAGATTCAAAAACATGATTTTTGTTCCTCTTTTTATTTTCTAAACATTAAATACATCATTTAATTTATATACTCTTTTAAATAAAAATACCTTTAATCATATTAATTGAGATTGATTTAATTCTACAATAATATGAACTAGGGTTAGGGTTATATCATTATAACCTACAATTCCCCAATAATCAAATCCTTAATTTATTACATAAACCCTAAGATTAAACCATTAGAAATCCAATAATGGCTAAACCTAGAATTAAATAGTTTTAAACTTTCAAAAAATCATAACTAATTCAATTTAAATCTGAATTGAATGAAACAAAAACTAGATTGTAGGTTATCATCTTACCTTGATTTTTGATGAAGGAACAATGGCCAAAAGAAGACCAAAAACGGCTGTAACTCCCCCTCCAAGCAACTGGCCGCCGCCCCTCCTTCTAGGTTTAGGATTTTTTGAATTTTTTTCTTTCTCTTTGTTAAATGAAAGATTATGAGAAATTAATAATGAGGTTTTATTTTTATACCCTAGGCTTTCACCTCCTTGGGTATATTCAAATTTGTTTAAAATTTGTTTAAAATTTGTTTAAAATGACTTTTTGATGAAGGAACAATTTTAGTATATTCAAATTTGTTTAAAATGACTTTTTACTATTAAAAATAATGAATTTATACATTTTAACCTCCTTAATTTTGAGAAAAGTTTACACTAAATTATTATTTTATTTGACCTTCTTGTATGCTAAATTTAGATAGCTCAATTACAATATTTATTTCAAAAGCATTCTTAACTCTCTTTTTATAATTTTCTGATTTCGCCACTTGTCAACAAGAGCATTTGGACCGCACAACACAAGCAACGCCAGTTTCCCTGAATTATTAAGGTGAAAAGTTACAAATTATTAAGGTGAAAAGTTACAAATTTTCATTTTGGGCGTCCCATTTAAAAAGGCACTTTACCAAAAAGGAAAGTTTTTATTACTATTCAACCCACTCATTCTCTCTCCTACTTTACTTTTACACTCACAACATTCTCTCTCCTAACTATTCCTCCCACTCATTCTCTCTCCTATTTAATTTTTCATACTCACAATATTTAAACTTTTTCTCTTTCCTACATCATTTTCCTTAATTTGCGTGCGAGGTTTGATTTGGGCATTTTCGAGCGGGACGGAGGGAGTAATAAATCACAGTGGTGTTTGCTACAATAGAGTGAATAGTTCCAAAGATCGAAATTACTATTTTGCCCTCACTATTTTATTCCTTTCCCATTTTGCCCTTAAAAAAAATTTAATTAAAAAAAAAAATTACGTGGCCTTTGACACGGGCATGTGCTAGTCTATAGTATAAATGAGGGAGGGGTTTGCTACAATGGTATGAACAGTTTCAAGCGGCGAAATTCTCATTTTGCCCTCATACATTTGTCCCTTTCCCATTTTGCACTTAAAAAAAAGATTTTAAAAAATTTTTAAAAAATCACATGACCTTGAACACGGGCATGTACTAGTTGTATATATGGTGCAGACATTGGGCTGTACCAGTAATTAATTTATTGAACTTATTAAAAGCTCGCTTGGCCCAAAAAGCCCATTCAAGTTTTTCTTGCCATTCTTAGGCCTATAATTTTGAAGGCCCATTACAAGCCATGATTTTGGGCTTCCTCTAGACTTGCTGTAACTACGAGAGTACCACTATACTATGTTGACTTTCTATTTTAGTCGGGAAAAATATAAAATAGGCCCAAGTTTTATTTGACAATTCAAAAATTTTTAATTTTGATTTTTTTTTTGTTTTTGTCCTAAAAGTACTTTTTGTTTTTTTCATCTTTGAACCACTTTATTTCCATGTCATCCTTTCGTCTAATTATCCGTTAAATCTCCGTTAAACAAAGCTCATATAGCGGCATGTTAATACAAGAAAAATGTTGAGTTGGTAATTTTTTAGCTGTTATGGCTTGAGTCATTCTCACTCCTCCCGAAATGAATTATAAAAAAATTCAAATCTAACTTTGATATGATTAAAGTAAAAAAAAAATGATTATTTACTTTGAGATGAAAGTAGTAGTATGATTGTGACTTTATTTACCAGAGAATTATAGGGAAGAATTACATGAAACAAAAATAGGTAATTTAAGGATGAAAAAGAAAAAAAACAAAAACTTTTAGCACTAATACGAAAAAAGTTCAAGTTGAGGTTAAGGAAGAAAAAGGTCTTTTAACTCTCAATTTTTTTTTTTTTAAATTTATTTTATAGCATGAATATGAAGCTTTGTCTAAGAATAAGGTATTTGATGAAACAACAAGATCGCTGCAGTCTACATATAAGATTTGGGCACATCCTCCCTCATGTCCGCCTCAATAATTATTGGGGCCTTATGCGAAATGTGAATATTGGGCTCCTAATGTTTAAAAATTAATACAAAAAATATAATATGTATATATAAGTGCTTTTATATAAAGATTAAAGTTTTACAAAATTAAGCAACAAAATTCAAAAATAATTTATTATATTGATCATTACTTTTCGCAAAACATAATTTTTTTTTTGAAAGCTATATACCTAATGTGCCAGATAAAATGGGGGCCCTCCAAAATTTGGGGCCCGGTGTAGAGGAACCTCTTGCACCTCTCATCAGTCGGGCCTGTCCTCCCTATTGGTGTATTAATGAATTGAGATTAAGGGTTTGTTTGGTAAAACTGAAAATTAAGCTCTGAAAATGTAAAGCTGAAAAATATAGAGCTGAAATTATTAAGTTGCTGAATTTTAAGAGTTCAGTTTGCTTGGTATTGACAAACCACTTATATCTGAATTCATTTAAAGTTTGAACTTAACATTCAAAAAATTATTTGAATAATCTTAATGAGTATATAATAAAATAAATTATTCAACATATACGTCACTATTATTATAATTAGATTATATTTTATAATATTTATATTTTTTATTAGTACTTTCTTTGACCGATAATAAAATTTATCTTGTTAATTATTTTGATAAATTTATCTAAACTTTAACAAAAAATGAAAAAAAATTTAATTATGATACTCTATTAAAATATTATTAATATCAATAGTTTAATATAAATAAAATTACATTTTAATACTAGATAAAATATAATTTATATGAAAAGTTAAAATATTTCAACAAAAGAAAGTATCATTTAATATATAAATAAAATAGATGATGGATGGATTTGAACTCATTCCATTTTTAACTCTTTCTTTCTCCCTCTTATTTGCTTAAGCTACTCATTTCAAACTTAAAATTAATAGCTTTTTTTAAGATAATCTTAATTAATTAAGTGATTGCAATTTACATTATCAAACATGCTTAACTTTTTAATTTCTTAAAGTGTTCCAAATTAAGAGCTTAATTGGGTTGCCAAACAAGCCCTAAGTGTGTCGAATGTTCCACATATAAGACTTTTAATTTTTATCCCAATTAACGTCTACCGTACATATTGTTACAAGGGTGGCGAGGAAAAAGATTACAGAAAATATAAATTACAAACAAATTAATAAACTGAAAATACAAAAGGATAAGTTGTTGTAGTTGATCCACGAGCCCAATGAAATTCAATGTGTCCTTAAGACATATTCGTCCCCTCACCGAGTGTGCTTGATTTTATTGGGACGCTTGTCTTCCAGGATAGAACGTGCGAACCGGGGGCACTTTGCACCTAAGTATCCCGGCGAGCTGAACGGAGCTTGGACAATATCACCTCTTGATATTACTATGCAAGGAGGCCAAATGAAAGAGATAAAAATATGCAGCAAATCGGATATGAAGGAGGATTTGCAGAAAACAAGTGTGTATTTCTCTGTTGTGTTTTTCTCAAGTTCTTCAAAAGTTGTTGACAAACTTTGTCAAATCTCCCTTATAAACCCTTAGGAAACAAAAGATTTTATTTGGTATTAATCATCATTAATTCGAAATTAAACCCATTAAACTGAAAAGATTAAATCCATTTAATCTCAGGTTTCAGTTTTTATTTTCATTTTCACGGCTGTTACATTTAGAAAATCAAACAGTCATCAATGCTCAGGATCTGCTCGGCCGAGCAAGGCATATGCCTTGGCCGAGCATGATAGTCCAGAAACTTTTGACAATCTTCCAAGTCTTGCTCAGGCGAGGCAACAACGCAGGACGCGCACATGTACGAGTACGCACCTCGCAAGCCAAATTGGAACTTGATTTGCACCCCCCCTGCGCACCTGTACGCGAGAGAGGGAGAGCATCTATGCTTCATAATCTTGAACACTACTCTAATGTTCGAGACTATATACTAGCACCAAGTTCAATTCCTTTCCCATGTGGGATAACACCACTTTCCTTTTACTTTGAGCCTTTATATCTCAACCATTGTGAGATAATTTCATTTCCTTAGCAATGTGGGATAATTTCCTTTCCAACCCACTTACTTTGAACATTCATATCTTATTAATTCAAAACCCATTTTGGACAAATAAATATTTGTTTTCTTGTTTTCATGGAGTAGAACACAAACACATAAATAATTAAGTAATTTGACAAAACTACCCTTGAGAAATAATCAATTAATTTCCCTCAAAGCACATTATTTTTTCAACAATCCCCCACATGAAGGAAATTCATGAGGATAGGTGATAAATTCCGACAGTCGAAAAACTGCATATGATAGGTAGGGGTTTGCCCTTTGAACCTTCCCTTGTAAAAGCATATTTACTCTACTCGCTAATCAGTAGACGCGATGTCCTTGAACTGCTAGATTTTTGTGTAGCCGATCATATACTTTACACAAGTATCTCCCTAACACAATTCAGCTTTCATAGATGTGTCCATTAATGGTCATGGATCACAATGCCTGGTTCTGTGAGAAGGTCTAAGAATTGAGCCTCACACAATTCTCCTCGAAGCGGTCTCTACTTCTTTCTCACATAGGTGATTCTTTTAAGTAACTCGTTTTACTTTGCATAAGAATTATTAAAAGTCATAGGCTTAACCTCATTCATCTCTGGATGTCACTTTAAGGAATGAGTATGGGGTTGACCCCCACAGTGACACTATAAGTCTTTTAATAGTTAGGTTGTCCCTTTGAACCTAGATCTTGGGATCTCCAGTCAGCTAGGTTGGGTTTTCCGCAGTGGTTAATTTTTCAAGAGGATTTAATCCCATTCCCAATGTCAACTTTGCAACTATCTCTTTACTTAACCCTTTGGTTAGCGGATCCGCCAAATTATCTTTTGACCTTACATAGTCAATAGATATGGTGTCAGTTGCAAGTAGTTGTTTAATGGTATTATGTCTTCGACGTATATGTCTAGACTTACCATTATACATATGACTTTGTGCCCTACCAATAGCAGATTGGCTATCGCAATGTATACTAATTGTTGGCACAGACTTTTCCCATCTTGGAATATCTTCTAGAAATTGGCGCAGCCATTCGGCTTCTTCACCACATTTATCTAGTGGTATAAACTCAGATTCCATGGTTGATCTGGCTATAACCGTTTGCTTAGAAGATTTCCATGATATAGTTGCACCTGCTAATGTGAATAAATATCCATTTGTAGACCTTGAGTCTTTGATATCCGATATCCAATTAGCATCACTATATCCTTCTATCACCGCTGGATGTCTAGTGTAATGCAATCCAAAATCACGAGTATATCTTAAGTACCTTAGTACTCTTACTATACCCTTTCAATGATTTGTTCCAGGATTACTTGTGTATCGGCTTAATTTGCTAACGGTATAAGCAATATCCGGCCTAGTACAACTCATCAAGTACATTAGACTTCCAATAATTCTCGAATACTCTAATTGAGACACCGGTTCATCTCTATTCTTTGATAAATGAAGAATAGGGTCAATTGGAGTACTCGCTATTCCATTGTCATCCTTGCTAAATTTCTCAAGAATTTTATCCACATAATGAGATTGACTTAGTACAAATCCATTGGATATTCTAGAAATTTTAACTCCAAGGATTACGTCCGCAAGTCCCATATCTTTCATGTCAAATTTGGAATTCAACATGTCTTTCGTGGATTTTATCATCTTATTACAACTCCCTATAATAAGCATGTCATCTACATAAAGACACAAAATGACATAGCCTTTTTTCCGTGGTTTTAGTATAGATACATTTGTCACACTCATTTATTTTAAATCCACTTTGCATCATGGCATTATCAAATTTTTGATGCCATTGTTTTGGTGCTTGTTTCAAGACATATAATGACTTTACTAATTTGCACACCTTATTTTCTTGTCCATGCGCAACAAACCCCTCGGGTTGTTCCATGTAGATCTCCTCTTCTAAATCTCCATTTAGAAATGTTGTTTTTACATCCATTTGATGTATTTCAAGATTTCTCAACGCGGCAATTGCAAGTAAAACTCTTATTGACGTTATTCTCGTGATGGGAGAATACGTGTCAAAATAGTCTAGGCCTTCTTTTTGTCTGTAACCTTTAATTACAAGTCGTGCCTTATACTTATCAATTGTTCCATCCGCCTTCATTTTCCTTTTGAAAATCCACTTATATCATAGTGGTTTGCTTCCTGGAGGAAGGTCCACTAATTCCTATGTGTGATTTTTCAAAATGGAATCAATTTAACTTTTAATTGCTTCCTTCCACAAAGGTCCTTCCGAAGAGCTAACGGCTTCTTTGTAACTTTGTGGTTCACTTTCTACCATATAGATTAGAAATTCCGGACAATAAAATTTTTCAATCCTAGCTCTTTTGCTCCGTCGAGGTTCCACCTCTTCTTCTTCTCTTTTATCTTGAACGTGTTCTTCTTCTATTGAATCTATAACCCTAGTCGACGAGCTTGCCTCATTTCTTGACTTACATGGGAATATATTCTCAAAGAACGACACGTTTACAGATTCCATTATAGTATTTTTGTGTATAACTTCAATTTTTGAATCATACACAAGAAATCTATAAGCACTACTGTTATGTGCATATCCAATAAATATGCAATCAGCTGTTTTAGGTCCAATCTTCACCTTTTTAGAAGGAGGTATGGCTACCTTTGCAAGACACCCCCACACTCTCAAGTGTTTGTAACTTGGCACTCTTCTATGCCATAGTTCATAAGGAGTTTTGTCTTGTTTCTTTCGGAGTATTTTATTTAACACGTAGTTAGTCGACAACACGGCTTCCCCCACATGTTATCCGGTAATTCCGAACTCAATAACATGGCATTCATCATTTCTTTTAATGTCCGATATTTCCTTTCGGCAACACCGTTTTGTTGGGGTGTATAAAGTGCCGAGGTTATATATTTAATTCCACTTTGAGCACATATTGCTTCAAATGGAGATTCATATTCACCACCTTTATCACTTTTTAGCACCTTAATTTTTCGGTTTAATTGATTCTCAACTTCATTTTTATAGAGAGTAAACTTTTCTATAGCTTCATCTTTACTTTTTAGAAGATACACATAGCAATACTTTGTGCCATCATCTACAAAAGTCATGAAGTACTTATTGTCGCCCCGTGATTGTGTTGATTTAAAGTCACATAAGTCCGTGTGAACCAATTCAAGTGGTTTACTATTTCTCTCAACTGAATTGAATGATTTTCTTGTTAATTTTGCTTCTACACAAGTTTCACATTTTTTGTTTGCAATCAACTTTAAACTTTGGAATCGAATTTGATTTTGTCAAACGACGTATAGAATCAAAATTAACATTACCAAGTCTAGCATGCCACAAATTAGATGACTCAAGCAAGTAAACGGAAGAGATATTCATATCATTAGCTTTTGGCTTAACCACCATTACACTTAGCTTGAACAGACCATCATTGACATAGCCTTTACCTACAAACATTCCACTCTTAGACAAAGTGACTACACTGGACTCAAACACAATACGAAAACTATGCTTTATCAAAAGCGATTCGGGCACCAAGTTCTTTTGGATATCGGGCACATAAAGCACGTTGTTGAGAATCAACTCCTTCCCCGATGTCATCTTCAAAACCACTTTTCCTTCACCTTTGATTTCAGAAGTGCCCGAATTCCCCATGAATAGCTTCTCGCCATCCTTAGCAACAAGAGTACTAAACATGTCTCTATTGGAGCACACATGTCTAGTAGCACCGGTGTCAATCCACCATTGATTTGGGTTTGAACCCACCAAATTTACCTCGGAAATCACAGCTGTGAGGTGCATCTCGGACACGTCCCTAGCAATGCCTTCCACCATGTTTGCCTCACGAACCTTCTTGGGCAACTTGAAACCATGAGCCTTGTGGCCTTCATCACCACAATTGTAACAAGTTCCTAAGAACTTCTTCTTGGAAACACCACCTTTTGGTCCCAAGTTGGAATGTTTGGAAGTTGACACAACCTTCCCTTTTTCCTTACCAAAGCTTTTGCCTTTGGAGCTTTGACCATGCTCCACCACATTGGCCTTAGCCACACTAGAAACAAACTTTTTCTCAGCGGGGCCCTATTGTTCTCTTCAATACTCAATCAAAGAATTATTCCTTCAACATCCATTTTCTTTCGCTTGTGCTTAAGGTAGTTCTTGAAATCATTCCAAGATGGAGGCAATTTCTCAATGATTGCATCCACTTTGAAGCTTTTACTTATAGCCATACCCTCGGCATGAATCTCATGCAAAATGGTTTCAAACTCATCAAATTGAGATTTCACACTCTTGCTGTCCACCATCTTAAAATCAAGGAACCGAGCAACAATGAACTTCTTTGTTCCCGCATCCTCAATCTTATATTTGTGTTCCAAAGAACCCCATAATCCCTTTGCATATTTCTTTCATTGAACATATTGTAAAGAGAATCTGAAAGCGAATTCAGGACATATTTTCTGCACAAGTATTCCCCATGCTTCCATGTTTCAACCGCAGCCAAGGTTGTAACATCGGTTTCATTCTCACTCACCTTTGGCATATCCTCTTTCAGATATTAGCCAAATTCAAGGTAGTGAGATAAAAATGTATCTTTTGTTGCCAACGCTAAAAGTCGTGGCCAACAAATTTCTCAGGCTTTTCAGCATGAGGGGTCGGGATATGAATTGTTGGAGGATTAGTCACAATAGTAGAGCCAATTCCGTTTCCAGTTTGGGATCCAATTTGAGTCTCCAAGGC
Source organism: Adenophora triphylla var. japonica (assembly GCA_022495995.1). Lineage (NCBI taxonomy): Eukaryota > Viridiplantae > Streptophyta > Magnoliopsida > Asterales > Campanulaceae > Adenophora > Adenophora triphylla. The sequence continues at coordinate 365,748 of JAFEMH010001828.1, read as the reverse complement.
GCCATCTGAAACACAACAACTTAGTTAGTATCAACAGTTTAAAATGATTTGTAATCGACTCACTCGATTAGGGAATATGTTTTAAGATTATTTTTTTTTTGAAACGAGGAATTCAGTTCAAGAATGAGAATCGAATACAAGAAGTCTACGAGGCATACCCCGGGATAAAATCAAAGAGGAATAAAAACTCTAGAACTCGATCCTATAATAAGGATACAAAGTAAATAAAATACGGTAGACTGAAAGCTTAACTCTAGAAATGATGTCCGCAGGTGTAACAACATCACCATCAAAAGCGATACTATTACGAGCCTTCCAAATATCATTAACCACAATAGACAAAGTGAGTAAAACAGCCTTTGATCTCAAAGACTTTCCACCGTGCTCCTTCTTAATCCTTTTGATGCAGCTCTCCAAAGTAGACATTATTAAGATTGTTACAAGGGTGCCGAGGAAAAAGATTACAGAAAATATAAATTACAAACAAATTAATAAATTGAAAATACAAAAGGATAAGTTGTTGTAGTTGATGCACGAGCCCAATGAAATTCACTGTGTCCTTAAGACATATTCGTCCCCTCATCGAGTGTGCATGAGTTTGTTGGGACGCTTGTCTCCCAGGATAGAACGTGCGGACCGGGGGCACTTTGCACCTAAGTATCCCGGCGAGCTGAACGGAGCTTGAACAATATCACCTCTTGATATTACTATGCAAGGAGGCCAAATGAAATAGATAACAATGTGCAGCAAATCGGATATGAAGGAGGATTTGCAGAAAACAAGTGTGTAATTCTCCGTCAGTGTTTTTCTCAAGTTCTTCAAAAGTTGTTGACAAACTTTGTCAAATCTCCCTTATAAAGTCTTAGGAATCAAAGGATTTAATTTGGTATTAATCATCATTAATCCTAAATTAAACCCATTAAACTGAAAAGATTAAATCCATTTAATCTCAGGTTTCAGCTTTTATTTCCATTTCCACGGTTGTTACATTTAGAAAATCAAACAGTCATCAATGCTCAGGATCTGCTAGTCCGAGCAAGGCTTATGCCTCGAGCGAGCATGATAGTCCAGAAACTTTTGACAATCTGCCAAGTCTTGCTCGGGCGAGAACAACCCCGCTTCTACCGAGCATATCAGTCAAAGTCAAAAGGCTTAATTTTTGATTTACAAATCAAAATTATTAGCAAAAGGTTGGCTTATCTACGTAGGGAATTTCGGTGCTACATTCGTATCCGCAGGACGCGCACATGTACGAGTACGCACCTCTCAAGCCAAATTGAAACTTGATTTGCACCCACCTGTGCGCGAGAGAGAGCCTCTATGCTACATAATCTTGAACACTACTTTAATTTTCAAGACTATATACTAGCGCCAAGTTCAATTCCTTTTCAATGTGGGATAACACCACTTTCCTTTTACTTTGAGCCTTTATATCTCAACCATTGTGAGATAATTTCATTTTCTTAGCAATGTGGGATAATTCACTTTCCAACCCACTTACTTTGAGCATTCATAACTTATTAATTCAAAACCCATTTTGGATAAATAAATATTTATTTTCATGGCTTCCAACCTGGAGGTCATGGGTTCGATTCCCCCACTAGTGGTTAGAGGGAATGACATTGCCCTCCCTAGCATAGCTAGGTGCCTCTGTGAAGTGCATCAAGGGGGGAGCGGTGAAATGTGTTAATCCCCTTCTTTCAAAAAGAATAAAGAAAAAAAATACATAAACAATTAAGTAATTTGACAAAATTACTCTTGAGAAATAATCAATTAATTTTCTTCAAAACACACTATTTTTCCAACACATATATTATCCAAATAATCCAAAGTAACTGTTATTTTTATCGATCAGTGTAATATAACAATTTAACTCTATTGCCGCCGTAGCGATTCCAAATTTCTCTTTTGAAAGTCATAACCAATGGTTAGATGTTAGATGGTATTTGAGATGTTAGATGGTATTTGAATTTTGTAATGAAAGATTGCAATGACTTTAACGAACAAAACCAAAAACATCAAACAAAGGTTGTTTGGCATCATAATAATAGAATGCAATAATCAAATGTATATTTTGGAGACCCATCAATATCATAATGTGCACATGAAACATTGAGCTCTAAAACTGTGGGTTGTCTGCCATGAATATAAATATGAAGCTTTGCAAACACAAAAGAAAAGACTAGTCTTTAATTTGTAGTACAACTTGTGGTTGCCTTCTTTTACTAGTACATATCAAAAAAAACTTTTAAAATTCGATGCTTAATCAAGAGTATATTTCGAAAAAAAATAGACATTTATTTTGTAAAGAAGAGTGTACTGTTCAAAAAATGGCTATTGATACACCAATGAAAACAAGGTAAAAATAGGGACACAAAATAATCACAAAATCTTGCTCACAAAATCCTAATTATAATGATTTTATTGATGTTTTTAATTATAGTGTAGCGAGAAAACTATCAATGAAATCAATAAAATATTGTCAACTTATTTTATAAGCATAATTTTGTGACTTTATTTAGAAACTTACAAAATTATGATATTTTTTATGAGACCAAGTATTTATGAAAAACAAATGTGGTAAAAGGAAAAGCAAAATAAAAACTAATATACTCCCTCCATTCCAAAATATCACTTTTCATTTTTTTGATGTTATTACAAAGAAATTTGAGTAATAATTTTAGTTTGATTTGATTATACTATTAATGAAAATATAAAACTTGTTATAATACACTATTAACAATATTATCAATAACAAATTTTAAATTTTTATTAAAATAATTAAACTAACTTGAAATTAATGTTTAAATTTTATTCGTAATACTACAACCAAAATAAAAGTGAGAAAATCATTTTAAAACGGTAAAACAGAGGAAGTAGAAGTTTGGAAGAGAGTTGGGGAATAAACGTGAAACTTTAAAATATTGTAATTTGGAAAAAAAAAATAATAAAAATACAACAAACGACAAGCGAATAATCCGAAGGAATTGTGACTTTTAAGGTATGGTTTCTCTAGTTCTGTCTAATCCCTTGCCTTGTAGCAAAATACTTTCTCTGTCCCGTCCGTTCGAAGTGTCTCAAAATGAGCTTGATGCGAAAATTAAGGAAAGTGAGGTAAGAAAGAGAAAAAGGTTAAATGTTGTGAGTATGAAAAATTAAATAGGATAGAGAATGAGTGAGAGGAATAGTTAGGAGAGAGAATGTTGTAAGTGTAAAAGTAAAATAGGAGAGAGAATGAGTGGGATAGGAAGAGTATAAAAATAATAAAAAATTTCCATTTTGAAATTGAGACACTTTCAATGAAACGTTCAAAAAAAAAAGTTGAGACACTTCGAGCGAAACGAAGGGAGTAATAGATAAACCAAAAGGTGAGTTCCAAAACAAGAACCCACTTGGCCACTTCCTCCTCTTTTGTCGCCCTTTTGACCACTTAATTTATTCCCATTTTGTCCCCCACCAAACTCGGATTTGGGACGTCCAGTTTTACTGTACATATTTATTTTTGATTTACGATCTCATTCTTTCATTTTTATTTAGACGGTTCACGTTTTTTCTTTCATTAAGGTACTATGGACATTTAACTCAATTTGCAATCTCGTTCGTTCATTTACTTGCACATACCTCACACACAATCTCGTACATCCGTCCCAAATCACTTCTATGCGCTTTACATTTTTTCCTTCATAAGGGTATTATAACAGTATTTTGATCATAAACTTTGCTGAATATTTTTCACTTGCTATAGTGCCTATATATCCGATTATTTATTCATAAAACAACTAAACATAATCGTTAACATTATATATTATGATCCGCTTAAAAAAAAAAAAAAAAACTATATACTCCCTACGTTTCACTTGAAAACACACAAAATTTTATTTTAGGTATCTTATTTAAAAAAACACACTTCTAAAATAACAAATTTTTAATACTTATTTATTTATTAAACTCATTTGTTATAATCACAATAACTATCCAATTACTATTCTTTACCACACATTCTATTCCATAACTCACTTTTTATAATTACAACACTTGCTTCACAATACATTACTCTTAATTTTCATGTAAGGCTCATTTTTTGTCTTGTCAAGTGGGACGGAGAGAAGAGAGTATGTGTGATAGCACTTCACTATACAATCTCGTCAATTATCGTGTAATACTCTTGTCAAGTGGGACGGAGGAGATAGTATATGTGATCAAAACTTTGTGTAATTTACGTGTATAAGTTACAAAAATAAGTGAAATATTGGGGTTTTTTTCGTACATCTAAATCTTATTTTATTGGTACATCTAAATTATTATTATTATTTGGTAGATGAAATTTGGGTATGTCATACCATATTTGGTTGTTGATGTTGGAAAAATATGTGTATTTGAAGGAAATAATGTATTATTTTTTAAATGGGTTCTTTCTACTCAAGAACAAGACTAATAACATTATCATGGAATCACAAGGTACACGCTTCCGTCTTCATCTTCTTTTCTTCTTAATCTAGTTATGAGACAGTTCATGTTTAATGAATCATATTGTTCCAACATAAAATATATAATAATCCAAGAAAATATGGTGCATGTATGTATAAGGAAAAAGAGTAATTAAATATGAACAAGAGGGGTTAAGAGATTTTGATTGATAATGAGACCGGAAAATAACTTGAAGTGGCATCAACTTCTCTCGACCAGATTGGTGTGTGTGCAATTATGAAAATTTGTACCTTCGTTTCGGTTCGGTTTAACGTTTTACTTTATCTTCGATTCGGTTTAAAGATTTTACTTTTCTTTTTAATTTATCTCAATTTAAAAATTTTAATTTACTTTATTTATAAGGATAATAAGGCCCACTTACTATATTAACAAAAACAATTTACTTACTGAAAGGTATAAATAAGAAGTTTAAAAGTCTTACCTTTTTTTGTTGTTAACACAAAAGTATTTTGAGCAATAATTTTAGTTTAATTTAATTATTTTATTGAATATTAAAAAATTGTTATTGATAGTAAAAGTAATAGTATCAATAAGAAGTTTAAAATTTTCATTAAAATAATTAAATTAACTCAAAATTATTGTTCAAATTACCTTCCTGTCCAAAAAAAAAAAAGAATTTTCAATCCGGGGCGGAGGTAGGTGACTAGGTGGTATCTTCTTTCAAACAACCCAATAGCACATACTTCCTCCGTCCCGTCCGATTTAGGAATTTTTCATTTGGTGTGGGGATTAAGGAATACTATTATAATATTAGGAGAGAGAATGAGTGGAGGATGTGTTGTGAGTGTGAAAAATTAAATAGGAGAGAGAATGAGTGGGATAAATAGTGATGGAATTATTGTTGTGAGTATGACAAGTGGGTCCCATTTAATATAAAAGTAATATAAACTTTCCATTTTGGACCGTCCTAAGTCGGGTGGGACGTCCAAAATGGCAAAACGTCCTAAGTCGGATTGGGCCCGGGAGTACTCCCTTTGTCTCATTTTAAGGTTCAAAAAATATGTTGGATACAAGAACTAAGAAAAATGTGAAAAATATGATGTGTTGTGTAGATAATTGGGTAGAAGTTAGTAAATAATTGTTATAAATATGACACATGTGATGAGGCTCACGAATAAAGTAATAAAAAATTTCATTTTAAGATTTTAAATTTTAAAATTTAAAATAAAACAATCTTTACAGAAAAATTAAAAAAAAATTGAACCTGGCCAATACACCCGATCACAAGGTCCCAAATGGATTTTGCATTAGATTCTTCTCTTCATTGTTAAGGGATAAGTTTAGGGATAATATTATAATATTTAATTATGACCAAAAAATTGGAGGTGGGTTTATCATGTTTTATTTAAATATCTTGCTTGACAAGGACACCCTTATCCCGAACCTTTCCACGTCAATAATCTCATCTATAGTAAACATAAAACTTGCTATATATGGTTCCACGTTCCAATCTCATCTCAAAAGCAAACCTAAAATTTGCTACACTCCCTATCCATAGGTCCCAGTCCCACCCGACTTAACAAAATTTATAATTTTAAGACATCCCAACTTAATACGTTATAAAATGAAAAGTTTATATTATTTTTATATTCAATGTGACTTATTTGTCATATTCATAATAATAATTTTTTATTATTTCTTCTACTCATTCTTTCTCATATTTATGTTTTATACTCACAATATCTATTACACCCATTCTCTCTTTGTTTATTATATTAATATTTCTTAATCCCCGTATCAAATAAGAAAATTTTAAATTAAATGGGACGGAGAAATATATGGGTAATCCTTAGATAAACCCTTTGTTTTATTGGATTTAAAAAAAACAAGAGTTTTTTTTTTTTTGTCTGAAACCAAGAAAAAACAAACCAAGAATTTGCTTGGTACAATTATTGAATAACATTAATTACCAATGCTTAAATTAATACACCGGTTGTAAGTTGCCATGAGATCTTCCACGGGTTCAAGTACTGCCCTCTTGACTCTTGTGTTTAGAAAATTGTCAATTTACTCTTTTGTAATTTTAGAAAATATAATATTTTACTATTAAAATAATGATTTTAATCACTTTTGCCCTTGTCACTTGAAAACGAAATCGCACTACACAACGTTTTTGCCCCTATTTTGTTGAATTTATATTCCACCAAGTAATTTGCCCCGTTTCTTTAATATTCTTTCACTTGGTTGGTGGTGGTTAGGGAGTGGCGAAGCTAGAATATAACTGAATATGGATCAAAATTATTATATAGTGTTATTATTTTCTAGATTAATGGGGGTCAAAATTGTAAAAAAATTAAGTTTTAGCATAGTAATGATATTTTTCAAAACTTAAAGGGAGTAAAAATGAAATAATTCCAAAATCAATCAAAGGGGTCGAATCATTAGTTACATGTGGTTTCGCCAGTGGGTTAGGGCAATGAACTAGACTATCAAGTTAGTTAAAAATATAATTCCTCATTTTCGAAAAGTTAGTCTTAATTTAATTTTTACTATCAATTTAATTAAATTATGATCGTTATTTTATGAAAATCTATTATTTTTTTACAATTCGAAAAAATGTTATTTTTTTCATCATCATATTTTAAAATTATATACAAATAATTAAGTTTTATAAATCATGGTCAAAATTTTATTGAGTTATCCATAAAAATTAAAGTGACACTAACTTTTGGGGACAAATGAAGATTAAGTAAATCTTTGTAAAGATGTTTTCCTTGGGCAATGATAGGGGCACAAAAAAATGTTTACAAGAAAATGAATATAAAATGAGATGCCGATATTTTATTTCTTGTATCAATTATGAAATCGGCACACTTTAATTAAAAACAACAAAATTATGACACGTCATTTTATAAATCAAATTTTATGATTTTTTTTGTAACTTTATTATTACCGGTTCCTTTTTATTTTTATTATTGGAAAGCGAAACAAACCTATTATTCCACTAGATGGCAAATTAAGTGATTAAAATTTTTTTCTATACATACACCCACCCACGTCAGATATATAAAGAAAAGGTGTGTTAAATTTGAAATTTTCTCACACTTAGGTAATATTGATAATATTAATTTTCATCTGTTAGAAAGCAAAGACAGTTTGGCCGAGTGGTCTAAGGCGCCAGATTTAGGCTCTGGTCCGAAAGGGCGTGGGTTCAAATCCCACAGCTGTCATTTTTTTAACCTTTTTTCCCCTTTTTTTTTTTTTTTTCTGTATTTGTATCTAAATAAGTTTATAACGATTGGGGAAAAAGAAAATATAATATAATTGGAAAGCATTATTTGTATAATTAAATATTTTTGGAAGAATTTCTGTACAAATATCAATGTATGCCATCTGTCTTAAATGATCATATTTTATTACAATAAGAATTATATAATCATATGTTTCTCTAATTGTGTAAATTGATTTGCTAATTATTAATAGGGCAAGCGCATTAGGCTACTCCCAGCGGTGACCCTCAAGGGAGGGTCACCAGAAAAAAGACAAAACACAAATGAAAAAAAAAAAAAAATGGAAAGTCACATTATTTGCTTGCCCGGGTTGGCCAATTGCCCTACGGTTGGCCCCGGTTGGGTTACAATTTTTTTTTTTATTTCACTAAATTATTTTAATTTTGTGCTTATATAAATATATTTTTAAAACTAAGTATATTTTATATAATTATATAAATTAAAAAAATAAAAAATATGGAGTATTAAAATTCATTTTTTTATAATTGTATGGATAATTATTTTTAATAATTGTACGGGTAATTTTAAAAATATTATTATTAATAAATTATTTTAAAAAATAAAATGATAAGTATTTTAGATAAGTTGAAGTAAAGAAAAAATAAATATTTTATTTTTAAAAGGTTGGGTTGGGGGATTGGGTCACTGATGGGAGTATAAATTATATAAGGTTAGGATTGTGTATATGAAAGTGAGAGAAATTAATATTTTATTTGAGGTTGGGTTGGGTCGGGGTCACTGATGGGGATAGTCTTAGGCCAAAGTCCAATGAAGGTTTCTCTCACTGATATGATGATGACGATGATGATGGATTTAAGGCAATCTAATTATACAACAGTCAATCGGATATGTATTTTATACTCACAACAATTACTTCAATATCTTTAATTTTTGTGCAATGGCAACTTTGTACCATTTCAACTGGACAGAGAAAGTATAGTGGTCTAGTTGTCTAGATAAAATCATGTTTAAATAGGTATCTGAATGGTATAAATCGAGTACGACTATGTGCAATAAAATCAAGGTCCAACGGATTGAGCCCAATGAAAAACACGCATAAGTCCCAAATACGATATATGTAATGGACTTTCCTACCTATACTCGTATTACTCTCCTCACCATAAGACACTATGTAGACCTAGACATAGTGACATTGTCTTATAACTAGGACAGAGATATTGAGCTATGTCGACCGGGACACAGGCTTAAGTCGATCAGGACTATGTCCACATCAGCAAGACTACAGTTGTGACAAGGGAAATGTGCTTGCCTACCCTTGATCATCTCTCTTACCCGACATATCTTTATGACGGCTAACAAACTATGTTGAGGAGCAGGCCTACTAGGCATACGTACAGAAGACTTTTCTAATTCTAATGCAATAAGGAAACCTCGAAATTAGGATCTAATTAGAATTCAACTTCTATCTCTCCTAAGTTTTTACCCGACATATCTGATCCGACGTTTTTGTCATCATCACTTTGATTACATTGCTGGGAAACAATCGTATTATCACTTGAATAGCCAAAAATTATGTCCTGTTCTGTCAGATCTAATGGAAAACGTACACACTGCTATCATAACTTCAGATCCAGATAATCATCTTATGGAAGAAATTCATGGCAACACCGCAGCAGCGATTTCGCAAGCCAACAGTGGTTTGCCGCCTCCTCCGCCTCTAAACGGTGGACCGCCACCACCGCCCCCTTTGGGCACAAACTTGCGGTTTAGTGAGCAGCCTGTGACTGAGATCCTCTTGAACCCACCCGTCATCAACGACGAGGACGACCTGCTTCCAGTCAGACAGGGGGCACAGACACATCTCTCCCACTAGTTGATCGCAGAACTCTGCTGCTCCGCCAGATGGATACTGTAGAACGCATTTATAAAACATAAAATGCCTTAATAGAGTTAGATATGGATCATTCTCTGGATGAATTTATTAGACCTAACAGGACTGGAAATTCCCATGGGAAAAGGTCGCTTTGATAGGTACGGTAGTCATGGGAAAAATTGTTCATTAATGTGAATGAGAAATTGATTTTCTCTATTTAAAATGAAATCCAATGTGTAACCTTTGGGTTTGTGGATAATTAACCAAAAATTATATTCATTTAAAAGAAATTATGAGGCTTTTATTTTTGGGTTGTTACAATAACAAAAATAGGTTATTTCTAGTAATTGCTCTTTTGTTTATGGATTGATTTATCTAATTAAGTTAGAGAATATGTAACAACATATATCATAATGTTGAGGTTAATTATACATGGTTAATCCCAATTAATCCAAGTACCCTACATGTTGTTCATATATTTATTGTTGTCTCTTTTTTTTAGCTAGTAAAAAGAAGTTAGAAAAAAAAACAGAATAGATAGAAGAAGAAAGAATAATAGAAGAATAGAGAATAGAAAATAGAGAAGATGTTGATAAGAAATTTTTGAATGTTGTTAACTCTAGAGTCTAGGAATCTTCTCTCGTCAAAATATTATTCTTGTTCTCTTTGAATTTCTTGTTGGTGATATTGTTCAAATATATGTTCAATTTACCGGGAGGCTTAAGTGCGTAGTTGCACCTGTTTGTTCGTTCTATCCTGTGATACTAACACCCGTGGAAGCCTTGAGCACTTTTAGAGAGGGGAACGAATTAGTATTAAGGAAAGAGTATAACACGGCTCGTACACAAGTGAATGAAGACGACTTAAATACGATTTTTCTCTTTTCATGTTCTACTAGCATTTGGCCCGTGCTATGCACGGGTTACTGTTGGTTTGGGTCTTTTTGGGGATTTAGACTAAGGAGAGGTGTTTTAGGAAAATTGGTGAGAAAATTTCTTAGATAACGCATATATCCTTTATGCGTTTTTAATTGGGAAAGAGAATGGGATCTAATCAGGTGGAATACGTATCTGGACGATTAATTTCTTGTCTTCTCACACATCTATGGCGGCCGGAGTTAATTCCTCTGCAGGAGTCAATCATTCCGACAGTGAGCTGTATGTTTCCGCAGGGCTATGAGGCGATGATGGTTGTAGATTGTATGATATTACTTGTATTATTAATGTCTCTATAGGTTTTGTTTAATTTGATTTTACGTTCGTCTTTGATTTTATTTAGTTTGAATATATATAGGCCTGAGTAATTGGGTGGAAATTGTGTTAATTGCAAGAAAAAAATGAAGAGACATTGTAAGTACCCAAATCCGGATCGTCAAAATCCGTCAGAAAGTTAACCGAAATCCGTTAACTGGCCCGCTCCAAGTTAATCGGAACTCGTTAAGCTCCCCGTTGCCAAGCCAACGAGACGTCCCGAGACTTGCCCATTCATCCCGACGTCGAAACGTACTTAACACGTGTCATCACACGTAAAAGTATGGCTTTCCCTGAAAAATGCACTTTTCGGCACTTTTCGGGGCCGTTTCGGACATTTTCCGGACTGTTATTTTAAAAATGGACAAAATCGGGACCCGGGAATGAACTCCCACACATTTGGTGAGTCATGGGACACGTGGCAGCCATGCCACAGCCCTCCCATCACCCTTCAATCAGAAATCAAAGGGAAAAGACTAAAATACCCCTGGTAAACAGTCTAAGTCCGGCCGGACTCCCTGTGCAAACTTTCTGAAATTGCCAGCAAGCCCCTCAAAGTTCCAAAATACCTCAAAACCCTGGAAATCAGTCTAAGTCCATTCGGACTCTTACTGCATTTTCACCCTATAAATAGCTGTCAAAGCCAAAACAACAACATTTTTTCACTCCAAAAGTCACTTCCCCCACGGCCCAAACTGAGTTTCACCCCTCCCGAGCTCCCGTTTTGTCTCAATTCGCGTGAAACTTCCGTATTTCGATCAAATACGCCCCTCACCACTCTGAAACACCTTTCCAAACTACTTTCCGTGTCCCGTACACACCCCCGAGCCAAAGGAGTCGACCCTAGCCATAGGTATAACTCCCTCTCTCTAATCTCTCATTTCGTCTCGGTTTACGCGCCAGTCGCTACAACCGTTTCGAACCACGTTATTGAAATGTAGACGCCTCCGTCTAACGGGGTCCGATACATTTTAGCCCCTCGATCCTCTTCTTTTCCCGTAAGAGAAGTAATCACGGGTTAAAATGGCGTTCCGACCTCGTTCCGTTTACTTTTTATGTCATTTAACATTCCGGATTGATCGATCCGTCGATCGTCATTTACTTTCTGTCATTTACAATTCCGAGCCATTTTGGCTCGTTGATCGTCATTTACAATTTCGAGTCGTTTTGGCTCGTTGATCGTCATTTATGATTCCGGATCGTTTGATTCCGTTGACACTGCTTTAAATACTGTCATTTACAAAGTCCAACCCGTTTGAATCGTGATAGTATTTACTTTTCAAAGTCCGAGTCGCAACCCGATTCGTTGATTGCAAATCATTTAATACGTTTTTTCCCGTAAAAATCGTTAACAATGTAATGCCCGGTTCAAAACCGGAGTTCATCCATCGAACTCTCTTTCAAAAACGCGCGAAATGACGTTTGGCATCCGAACGCTCATCTTCAAACTAAAAGCCGCCATTTGACACTCAAAATCATTTAATACGCTTTTTCCCATAAAAATCGTTAACAATGACTCGCCCGGTTCAAAATCGGAGTTCGTCCTTCAAACTCCTTTTCAAACTCAAAACCGACGTTTAACATTTAAACGCTCATTTCCGTCTCAAAATCGACGTTTGACATTCAAACGCTCATTTCCGTCTCAAAACCGACGTTTGACATTCAAACGCTCATTTATGTCTCAAAATCGACGTTTGCCACGCAAACGCTCATTTCAAACTCAAAACCGACGTTTGTCATTCAAAAACTCGTCTTTTCAAACAAAGTCACCTAATCAACGTTTGACATTCAAACGAAGATTAAGCTTGTCATTCAATCCCCCCCCCCATTTCAAAATGCAAACACACACACGCACACGTTTTCGAGAAAGGTAGAAAGACTCGTCATACGAGGCGTTTCGGGTGATCTCGTAATACTCTTCCCGAAACGTAACGTGACCTCCGAACCTAACAATCTCTGGTACTCAAAGCTTTTTACTCGTTTTTGCTACCAATAAAAATGACCCCCATTTTCAAAGCCTTTTCCTAAGTTTTTGCTACCAATAAAAATGACACCCTTTTCACTAAAGTCGTTTCTCAACGTTTTGGGCTCAAAAATACAAAAACCGCGTGGCGACTCCTCATTTTCCTTCCCATGAAGCGAGGTCTCAGTCACCAACCCTCCGCGAAAGACAACCGCCTTTTCCGCGCCCGCGCGCGAAAATTCGGGTAATTTCAGACATGTCTTTATGAATTCAGCCGTCGGTTAGGTTAGGGTTTCATTAATTAACCATTTTTTATTGAAGTATATATAAGCTCTCTCCTTCTTCATTCGAATCACACTTGAGCTTTACATGCAATGGCTTCAACTGATTCCTTTTTCCCACCGTTTGAACACAAACTGGCCCCAAACCCTCAAATTTACTTGCTAAGAGGAGACTATGTCATGTTCAACACAGAAGAGTTACATTCTGATGTTGCTAGGTACGTTGTTGCAGATAGGAGGTGTAATGAAGTGAAGTTTGTTTTACGCTGTGGAGGCTCAGACATGTTAGACACTGTAGAAGTGTTTTGTGCCCCTGACAATTTAGGTAATCCTTTGGGGGGGGGGGCAAAACTGGTGGGCATCTGTTAATGGGTGGGCAAGAAAAGGGTATGATGGTAATAGTCCTTTGTCTTTTATGTTTCTGTCTGAAGATAATATTGAGGGAGAGTTTATGGGCATAGATTTTGATACGTATGTGAAATTCATGGCTCCAGATGTAACTATTGTCAGTGAAGGCTTTTGCAAGACTAACTTTCATGCACTTTTGATGACCCAGTACAATGATTTCAAGATGATGGAGTTAAGGAATGGTGGCCAAAACATCCTCTGGTTTTATTTCAATAGAAATAAAATATCTGTTCAAGGGATGTTGAAAGAAGATGTTAGTTTTTTTAATGTGAAGCGTGTTGGTGGTGGTCCTGTGTTTTCGGTTAAGCCAAGTGTGAATGGATTTCATTAGAAGCTGTTAGGTGGTGTGCTGATGGGTAGAAAAGTCAGTTTTTGATAATTTCTTTTTGGTGGTAGTGTGCATAAGTTATAGTTTAAAAGTATTTTGGACTTAAGTATTGGACATGTGTAAGTCCTTTTATATTTTGCTTAGACTTTGACCAGTGCTTTGAACTGATGTAATAGTTTCCTTTAGTTGAATGGCTTTGTTATCTAACTTGTTTTTTATGTTAGTCATTCTTACATTTGCTGTTTCTTGTTTTGAAGGGTTATATTTTTTTTTCGTTTGACTAATTCAGCATTTTTTTATTAGTTAAAACATCATATGCAGAATTATTACTTTATAGTGTTTATGTTCACGTTAATGTAATTCCGTGTTCTCTTAGTAGTTATAACATCATTTGTTACAAAGGCTTACAATTGACATATTTTTAGTTGCATATGTGACTCATCTAAATACCTGAGGTGTTATTGTGGTTATTGTTTTCCAATACTAAGTTTAGACAGCACATGATTTATTTGATGTCTGAATAGAATACGTATTTCCATTAATCAGACATTTCGTGTAAAGAAGAGCATGGATTTGAATTTTTTAAAAATTGTAGAGTAGACGAAATTTGCCTAAGATAATTTATTTAATATCTCTTGAAAGACAACATTTTTTGTCCAACCGACAAAATCCTCATCATTTTCTAGGCAAAGTATCTTTAGTCCAGCGAACGTTTTGACTCTAGAAATTGCTACATACAACTGACCGTGACTAAACACAGGTTGCGGCAGATACAATCCAACATTTTCCAATGTTTGTCCCTGGCTTTTATTGATCGTCATTGCATAACATACTCTAACTGGGAACTGTCTTCTTCTTAAAATGAATGGGAGTTTTCCTTCTGCTGAAGTCAGAGTAATTCTAGGAATTAGAACTTTGTTACCAATGTGTGACCCATATATTATAGTACCTTCAATCACTCTTTTACCAAGCTGATTAACAATAAGCCTAGTACCATTGCACATGCCCTGACTTGGGTTAACATTACGAAGCAACATAATAGGCACTCCTATCTTAAGCTGTAAGCAATGATTAGGAACACCAGTAAACTTCAAACTGTTAAGATATTCAGCAGGGTATAACATCTCGTGATTTGCTGTGCTTTCGACTGATTCATCAATTGTATCGTAGCTGAAGTACTCTTTCATTTGAGAATTAACCCTTTGCATGATGAAAGAATTAATCTCGTCAACGACTTCATTTATAGGTGTCAAAATACTTCGATTTGTCAGGTAATGAATGTCAAATTTCATTTCATTGAAACCTGGATAAGTTGAGTGAAATATATCATCAATCGGATTATCACTTGGCTTGAGAAGTATTTCCTCTGGTATTTTAACCCACTCTGCCTCTTCTTCATCTCCTCTTGTTTGAGCAAATTCTTCTCCATCACCTATTCTGAGTGTCCATTTTGAGAAATCTTCCAAGCTTAAAGCTCTTCCATCAAACTCTGTACCAGATCTTTGTAAACGCATATTCTGTGTCAGCACACAAATTTCACAATGACTCCACAAATATGAATTGTTTAATGAAATTGAAACGATCTCTCCTCTTGTTCCTCCTGGAATAACTGGAAGAATTTGTCTAAAATCTCCACCCAAAAGTACAACTTTACCTCCAAATGACTTCTTCTTGCTGTACGTAGGAGTATCCCTTAGAATATCTTTCAACGTCTTATCTACAGCTTCAAATGCATATTTAGAATCCATTGGAGCCTCATCCCAAATTATTAATGCTATCTTTTGAAGCAATTCTGCCAGTTGTGTTCCTTGTTTTATGGGGCAAGTAGAGTTCTCATCAACAGCGAGGGGAATTCTGAATCGACTATGTGCAGTTCGTCCTCCTGGAAGCAGTAAAGAAGCTATACCTATATGATTAAAAGAAGAGAAATTATCACTTAGGATTAGCTTATGATTATTTTAAGGTAATGATTGTGATTATGGTTTAAATAAAGAATACAATTTTGAAAATAAAAAATAGTATTCAGTAGCATTATTAAAACGTAATTATATGGTTAAACAATTGAAGGTAAAACACTATGTAAAATTGTTAGTTACCTGAAGAAGCAACAACGAGGACAATTTTACTTGCTGCCCTCAATTTTGTAATAATAGCTTTATACAGGTAGGTTTTCCCAGTACCTTCATAACCATAGAGAAAAAAAACCTTTGACTGTTGTTTCTCAACTGCATAAACAACCTTTCTATACACGCTACTCTGTTCTGAGTTAAGAGAGGATTTTAAAATCTCATGCTCTTCCTGAAGTGATCGAACATCATAATTTTGCTCTTCCATAATGAGATGATTTTTCAATTGGTCAAGCAGTCTTTTATCTGGCAAAGGCATTCCTTGTATATCTTCTAGAGATCTTCCATTTTTTTATAGAAGTTTTTGTAACTCTGCAAGAGTTAAATTTTTTATCTCGTTCTCGCTTAATACCAAGGAAGGTAGTCTCAGTTATTTCTTCTCATTCTCAATATATCATCACTGATCTTATGCCAATTATATTCCCAAAAATGATTAGCATCTGAAATATCGCAAAATAGCAGAATAGTCACAAATAAATCTCTCATTTGAGAAGCACTTGCCCAATGATTTGCTTCATCTATGGCTTCATGCCATTCACCATCATCTTCTAAAAGACCACGGGCATAACATGCCATTTTCATGGTGGGATATAGAACTTCATCTACCTTCCTTTTATCATCATAATTTTCACACCCTCTAACTACATTCAAAAGCAACCTCAAGTAATACCTTTCCCCAGATCTTGGATGGGCATATGTAAGTCGTCCAATGCTCTTTCCAGACTCACGTCTTTTCCACATTAATGTTCCTTTTTTTCAAACATATTTTGATGGGAACTCAGCATAAGTTAATAACTTTGCATCTGAATCCAATTTATTAGTCTCCATCCACTCAGTAAACATCGTTTTTCTTGCTTTCTCTGTATTAAAAATTCTAGGCAATGGATCTTCATCATTAAAGATCAGCAGTTGCTCATTTTCCAAATGATAACATAGCCTTTCAACTGCTGGTTTCCTATAATGAATAGGAAATTCGTATAGTCGCCATATAGCCTCGCACGCTTATATATAGCGACAGTCAAGAAACGTTTTAATCTCATCATTTCCCTCAGTATTAGAGCTTGAACTTTGTACTCCATGATCATAAGAACTTGAGATAACAACAGTGCTTCTATCTGGCCCCTTTGTGATGTATTTAAATAGATACTTGATTGCCTTTGACTTATTGCATGCTTCAACATTGATGTGGCTTTGATATTTCACCAATAAATATCTATTATATGCTGAAACATACCTATTATCAAGCCTTGTGCCATTTTTCTCAACAGTGATCTTTGTATCTCGTCTTTTATAAACTGAGTACCCATTCTCATCAACAGTTGTTTGAGACTGAAACGCTCTTGGAAATTTCTTTGAGCAAACTCCTGTTGGGGTGAAAATGTTTAATAGCATTTACATTTACAATTACATTTACATGTCTATTTAAAATTAAAGTAAAAATTTGAAGATTTACTAACCTTCCAACATGCAAGGTGAATTTGGATTGGCACAACCACATGGACCATGCATCATAAACTGGGCTACTGCTTCATAACCAACTGGATCAACCAACGGATCAGGTATTTCTGTAGAAATAACCTTATCTAATTGTTCAGGTGTGTTAAGTTTCGCGGCATTATTTACCCAAAAAATAATATGAGCATGTGGCAATCTCCGTTTCTGAAATTCTATTGTGTATAAAACTGCAAAAAAAGAAAAAACAAAACATTTGGATTTAGTATAATAATTTTTCTTAATTGATTCGACAAAAGCTATACTCATCTTAACTCATACCTGCTTCAACCTTTCCAAATATTTCGGTATCAACTATGTCATGTATCATCTCGTCAAGTTTTAGTCTGAAGACTCTTGATTCTATGTCGGGTCTATTCTCCGCCTTCTGACCACCTAACTCTTTCAATAGATCACTTATTTCTTTCCAATTTGGATTAGCTGTGAAAGTTATAAAATAATCGGGATTTCCATAAATTCGACATATAGCCATAGCATCCTGATAATTCTGAATCATATATCTTGGACTTCCAGTAAATGAAGCAGGTAAAATAGTTCGCATTCCAACATCTGTAGAATTTGAGTCGCCCCTTTGAACTGCATCATAGACATTCCTATAAAGCTCTGTACGTAGACTTCCTTGATTTTTTCTAAGAAAGCGAAGTCTTTGTTGTTCAACCTGGGTATAGCAATCTACAATAAATTGTTAGTAAAGTCTTCCGCCTTCCTGCAAGGTCTGCCCTTGGTCACGCCTTTGCTGTAATACATATGAATAATATTCTCTAGTTGTCACATATTTTTCGCTTGGTCTTTCTCCCACCAGTGTTACGCACATAAGGTATTTCCAAATGAAACCCGTCTTCCCCGTAAGGAAAAAGTATAGGATATTGCAATGCCATAAACAATGGATGTAGATCATTAATTCTTTGCAGCACACCATCTGTACCTTGAAAAATTAAATCCCGTTCTCCATTTGCGTTTGACATATCCCCAACCCAACCATTAGCATAGCTATTTCAGATGCAGTAGGTGCAGAATATTGCCGATGTTTGTTTGATCTTCTTTTGACCAATCCGATTTGCAAATAATCAACATTGTGATCCTTATACCAATCACGTGCAGCTAGAAAAACTTTGACTAATTCATTATGAGTGTTCAACATTTCAATTAATTGCTGAATAACATCAGTTGATAACTCCTCATTACGCTCCCCACGATTAACAGCATTAATCCAATTCTGAACCTCATTTTCTGTATCGTAAATATATAGTTGTAAAAAACTTGGTGGTCGACCTTCTTCTGGAAGCATGGATCCAATTCGATGGTAATTTTGACCACTTATCTTGTACACATAAACAAATCCATTCTTGTTTAGAGAACTGTCCACGTTTGTGAAATTACCCGGGATTTTCGCGCGGGGCGCGAAAAGGCGGTTGTCTTTCACGGAGGGTTGGTGTCTGAGACCTCGCTTTTCGGGAAGGAAGATGAGTCGCCACGCGGTTTTTTTATTTTGAGCCCAAACGTTGAGAAACGGCTATTGGTGAAAATGGTGTCGTTTTTATTGGTAGCAAAAACTTAGGAAAAGGCTTTTTTGAAAACGGGGAGTCATTTTTATTGGTAGCAAAAAATGAGTAAAAAACTATTTGGTACCAGAGATTGTTAGGTTCGGAGGTCACGTTACGTTTCGGAAAGAGTATTACGAGATCACCCGAAACGCCTCGTAGGACGAGTCTTTCTACCTTTCTCGAAAACGTGTGCGTGTGTGTGTGTGTTTGCATTTTGAAATGGGGGCTTGAATGACAAGCTTAATCTTGGTTTGAATGTCAAACGTTGATTATGGTTCTGTTTGAAAAGGCGAGCGTTTGAATGACAAACGTCGGTTTTGAAGTTTTAGGAAAAGTGGCGCGAATGCTGATTTTAACTGTTTATCTTAAGTGTCAAATATTGACTTTTAAGAAAAGAGCGTTTGAATGTCAAACGTCGGATTTTGAGTTTGAAGATGAGCGTTTGGATGCCAAACGTCATTTCGCGCGTTTTGAAAGAGAGTTCGAAGGTCGAACTCCGGTTTTGAACCGGGCATCACATTGTTAACGATTTTTACGGGAAAAAACGTATTAAATGATTTTGAGTGTCAAATGGCGGCTTTTAAGTTTGAAGATGAGCGTTTGGGTGCCAAACGTCATTTCGCGCATTTTGAAAGAGAGTTCGAAGGTCGAACTCCGGTTTTGAACCGGGCATTACATTGTTAACGAATTTTACGGGAAAAAACGTATTAAATGACATGCAATCAACGAATCGGGTTGCGACTCGGACTTTGAAAGGTAAATACTATCACAATCCAAACGGGTCGGACTTGTAAATGACAGTATTTAAAGTGCGGTATCAATGGAATCAAACGATCCGGAATTGTAAATGACGATCGACGAGCCAAGCGACTCGAAATTGTAAATGACGATCGACGAGCCAAACGGCTCAGAATGGTAAATTGCGTGAAAGTAAAGGACGTTCGACGGATCAAACAATCCGAAATTGGTAAATGACAGGAATTTAAATGACGATCGACGGATCAAACGATCCGGAATTGTAAATGACATAAAAGTAAACGGAACGGGGTCGAAACGCCGTTTTAACCCGAGATTACTTCTCTTACGGGAAGAGAAGAGGATCTAGGGGCTAAAACGTATCGTACCCCGTTAGACGGAGGCGTCTACATTTCAACGATGTCGTCCGAAATGGCTGTAGCGACTGGCGCGTAAACCGAGACGAAACGAGTGATTAGAGAGAGGGAGTTATACCTATGGCTAGGGTCGACTCCTTTGGCTCGGGGGGTATACAGGATACGGAAAGTGGTTTGGGATGGTGTTTCAAGGTGGCGAGGGTCGTATTTGATCGAAATACAAAGTTTTCACGCAAAACGAGGTAAAACCGAGGCTCGGGGGGAGTGGAACTCAGTTTAGGCTGTGGCTATGGTGAATTTGGAGAGTAATTTTTGTTGTTATAAATGGCTTTGATAGCCCTTCTATTTATAGGTGAAATTTCAGCATGAGTACGGACGGACTGAACCTGAAATCCAGGTGGTTTTGTGAATTTTGGAAATTGGAGGGACTTTTTGGCAATTTCTGAGAGTCTGCAAATGAGTCCGGCCGGACTGAGACTGCATAGCAGGGGTATTTTAGTCTTTTCACTCTAAAATTGATTGAAAGGTGATGGGAAAGCTGTGGCATGTACGCCACATGTCCAATGACTCACCAGGCTTTGTGGGAGTTCGTGCCCGGGCCCCGATTTTGTCCGTTTTTAAAATAACAGTCCGGAAAATGTCCGAAACGCCCTCGGAAAGTGCCGGAAAGTGTGTTTTTCAGGGAAAGCCGTACTTTTACGTGTGATGACGTGTGTTCAGTACGCTTGGACGTCGGGATGCACGGGGCAGTCCCGGGATGTCTCGTTGGCTTGGCAACAGAGAGCTTAACGGGTTCCGATTAACCTGTAGCGGGCCAATTAACGGATTCCGGTTAACTCCTAACGGATTTTGACGATCCGGATTTGGGTACTTACAGTTAGCCCCTCAGCGATGTCTCTTCCGAAGAAAGTGGGGTCGTTGAAAAAAGATAAGGATCCAAGGAGCCGCGCGGGAATCAAGCCGATCGGGAGGCGTCTAAACCTGAATGTGGGCGGTCAGCTGGCTGGACCCTTAGCGAAAGGATTCCTACGTATCCCGAGCGGGAATCAAGCCGATCGTAGTTCGTAGGTGCAAGGAGACGCGCGTGGGGACCTTGACCCGAGTGAGACTGTTGGGAGGCGTCTAAACCTGAATGTGACCTAAGTGAGACCATTGCGAGGCACCTGTACCTGAATGGAGACTATTGTGAGGCATCTGAACCTGAATGGAGACTATTATGAGGCATCTGAACCTGGGATTTCTGTAACCTTCGAGGGCGTACGGTGCCTTAGACCGGATTTGCTGGATCTTACGAGGGCGTGTGGCGCTTCAAACCGGAGTTGCTGAACATACGAGGGCGTGTGGTGCCTCAAACAGGAGTTACCGAACATACGAGGGCGTGTGGCGCCTCAAACCGGAGTTGCTGAACATACGAGGGCGTGTGGTGCCTCAAACCGGAGTTGCTGAATCATAAGAGGGCGTGTGGCGCCTCAAACTGGAGTTGCTGAATCATACGAGGGCTTGTGGTGCCTCAAACCGGAGTTGCTGAAACATACGAGGGCATGTGGCGCCTCAAACCAGAGTTGCTGAATCATACGAGGGCGTGTGGCGCCTCAAACCGGAGTTACTGAATCATACGAGGGCGTGTGGCGCCTCAAATCGGAGTGAACGAGGATACATTTATCCTGAGATGAAGGCGTTCGTGCCTTGGGTGCTGGGCTTACGATGACGGCTAAGTTTATCCTGCTGGGAATAGGGTGGCAATGATGGGAATGGTTGTGTTAAACTGGCGTTATTAACAACTCGGAAGGATTGACGTTTCTTCTTTAGAATCCTGCTGGGGATGAGCGTTCGGGCTTACCTTGATGGCCGAAGAGGGATTGTTGTGCGGGCTTACCTTGATGGCCGCTGAGGTGGGATGATCGGGCTTACGACTGGCGGCCGGGGAAGTGAACGTTGGTGAAAACCAATAGAAATTTTGACGTCGGGAGACGGAATTGTAACTGGAATGTCCGGAGACGGGACTGAGCGTTTGAATGTCAAACGTCAACTTGAGATGGAAGTGAGCGTTTGAATGTCAAACGTCAATTGGGAATTGAGAATTTAACGTCCGGAGACGAGCGTTAGTGAAAACTAACTGAGAATTTAATGTCTGGAGACGAGCGTTAGTGAAAACTAACTGAGAATTTAACGTCTGGAGACGAGCGTTAGTGAAAACTAACTGGGAATTTAACGTCTGGAGACGAGCGTTAGTGAAAACTAATTGAGAATTTAACGTCTGGAGACGAGCGTTAGTGAGGACTAACTGGGAATTTAACGTCTGGAGACGAGCGTTAGTGAAAACTAACTGAGAATTTAACGTCTGGAGACGAGCGTTAGTGAAAACTAACTGAGAATTTAACGTCTGGAGACGAGCGTTAGTGAGGACTAACTGAGAATTTAACATCTGGAGACGAGCGTTAGTGAAAACTAATTGGGAATTGATCCTCGGGGGATGGGGTGTTAGAAATGTCTAACTTTGGGGAAATTTTACACTTTTGGGGGCCAAAAGGGGTAAAATTGGAACTGCGAAAAGTTGAGGGGCTAAATTGGCAAGGAATCTTTCTGCTGCAGAAAGAGTCCGGCCGGACTGAACCTGAAGTTGACCAGGTTCATTCCAGCGCCGAGGCTGAAGCAAATTTTGGCCATTTTCTTCCATTTTTCCAGGCGAAAAAGAGAGAAAGGAGAGGAGAGAATTCATCCCAAATTGTGAGGTTTGCTCAAATTTGTGAAGGAAAATCAACATGGAGGGTGATTTGGAACCAATGGCTCGTCATGGAAGGACCGATGACGAAAGAACGCGGTTGGTTCGGACCATTCGAACCACAATTCTTCCATTGAATCCGGCGGAGTTCTACCCGGTTAGGGAGAACCACAAATCCAAAGGAGGGATCGAGAGACAAGTACACTTCCCTCAAATTCCATTAATTCTAAGAATGTGCATTCTTTAAATGTTAGAAATTTGACTAGGAATGAGTTAGGGATTTTGGTGCCCGAATTGGGGCTTTTGACTTTGCTATGCGCCTTTGTCGAAATTGACTAGAGTGTAGTTCAATTGACACCATGGGTAGATGACATAAAAATTTTGGTCACAAAATTCCATGTCTAGATGTGTTTTCCGAATTTAAAGCATGTTTAAATCGGGACGGAGTAATTTTTCGAAAATGTTCGAAAGGATTTGAAAGTTCCGAATTCGACGGATTTTTCGAAGGGTTTTGAAAGTTCCGAATTCGACGGATTTTTCGAAGGGTTTTGAAAGTTCCAGATTCGACGGAGTTTTCGAAATGCTTTGAAAATTCTAGATTCGACGGAGTTTTCGAAATGCTTTGAAATCTTGGACCGTCAATACTCCAATCGGGATGGAAATATTTTAGGAAAGGAATGAGAACTGTATCTGCATTGCATCATTTTGACATGCGTTCGTGCACTCTGTTGATGTCGCTTCTGTACTTAACGTATTTTTGCTGTGTTCACCTGCAGGGGCGAGGGACAGTTGATGTTCACACTCAGAAGAGTCGGGGAGCCTTTGAGGCAGTTCGAGCGTTGTGGGAGATATTCCCAGACGAGGCTCGAGACGGAGAGAGGAGTCCACGGCAGCTGGTGGTCGACTCCGGATTGGCTGGATTTATCAGCGCGGTAGCCGCGGTGGCTGTGACGCAGAGGGCGAGGGCCATGTACGTAGCTCTGAGCGAGTACTGGTGGGATACGACCCACACTTTTCATTTCAGATGGGGGGAGGCGACGGTGACTCCTTCTGACTTTGCTGCTATCACTGGGTTGCCGACCTGGGGCAACGCGCTGGTGTGGGTGGATGGTTATACCCCGGGGCAGTTGTCTGAGCTGCTGGGTTTCGATATTACCAATGCCAAGGGCTTAGGTATTCGGTACAGGCCGATGGAGAGGCATTTGCAGACGGGCATTGCTGATTATGGGGAGGGGTCCTCTAGGATGACCGCTGAGCGTCTGGCTCGAGGGTTCATATGGTTCGCGTTGTCAATGACTTTGTTCCCGACTTCTGACACGTCCTGTCACTTCCCTTTGCTCGGTCGCCGATGCACTGGATGCCGTGAGGGGGTATGCATGGGGGGAGGCTGGACTGGCCGAGCTCTACCATTCCTTGGACAGGTTCTCGCGGGGAGAGGAGAACTCTTTGAGCTGTTTCTCATTTGCTTTGGATGTAAGTTCACATCTTTTTCTCTTCCTTGTCTCATTTTTGTACTCGTATGTATCTGCTTTGTAGCTGACATAACTTTCCATTTGCTCGACAGGTCTGGTGCTATGAGGTGTTCAGCCCGCAGCGGTGGGAGATTAAGGAGGCGTACCGGTCCTTGTACCCTGCCATGCTGACTTGACAGAAGAAGGCGAAGAAGGTGGTGTCGTCGAGAGAGGGCACTCGAATGTCATACGAGGAGGTGTCTCAGGCCCTGAGCCGAGAGTTCTCCGAGCGGATCCAGCTGACCTGGTGGAGTCGGATTCACGCTGGCGCAATTCAGGTTGCTAGTAAGGTCACGCGGCGGCGGAAGCTGCTGATGGGACTTCACTGCGATTCTATGTATTTGGAGGAGAGGGTGACCCGTCAGCATGGCCCGGGGTCTTATTCGATGGTGCCGGTGGATCCTCCTTTGCACATACAGCATCCCCTGTTGATGTCGATGGAAGATTTGGAGAGGTATAGACATGGTGTGTTCTATACCGAGTATGTCATAGCGGGAGCCAACTACGACACTTTCTTGAGGATGAGGCTGAGGAGCCCGCAGTGCAAAGACAGGAGGGCGAGGGCCCCGGATATCCCCGAGATCTCCCGCTCCCAAGCGCTAGGCTGGCGTACGAGGGGCCGGACGGTTCGCGCAGCGGCCGGTGATCCCGATCCCTGAGGAGCCGAGATCTCGCATGTGGTGGACCCCAACGCTTCGGTGAGCACTTTTGATTTTCTCGCATTTGATAGTAGCATTCTCGCAAATGTTGCATCCGTACTTTCGCTTGTCTTCCGATGACTTTCCCGGGTTCGCAGTGTCCGGCCGTACGTACAATGAGGCGGTGAGACAGCTTGGACGGGTGGGCCAACTATGCTAGGAGGCTCGTGGAGTTCCCGAGGTGCGCCTCCCTGAGGAGCGTGGATGTTCGTGAGCCGAGGCCGTCTAGGCCGAGAGGTTCGTCTGCTCCCACAGCTGGTGGAGAGGACTTTGCGCAGGGATTTGGCCAGTTCGCGGGCGGAACGACTGGGTTTGGAGTTCATTCTCCTTCGCACTCGGGGCACGAGAGGGGAGAGTCTTCGAGTTCACAGGCGCAGAGGAGGCCTTTCGTGTATTCCCGCCTGGAGGAATTTGGGGATTTCCTGTTCTCGACAGATCCGCCGTGAGCAGCAAGGCCGAGTGCTCTGATAACGAGCAGACTCCTGAGTAGTCCTCCTTTTATTGCTTTTTAGACAAAATGTATGTATTGTCCGGAACAATTTGACTTGAATTGTATTCGAAAAGGCGCCCTTGAGGCTGACCTGTATTTCGCACATTTATTTAGTGATTACCTTCTTTTTATTTTGGCAAATCAGCAAGTAGGTTGATCAAAAAATAAATAAAATGAAACATGCATAAAAAATTGAACGGGTCAAAAATTATGTCTATATGCACTGATATTTAATTAATTGCATTGTTGCACGAGCCCGAGGTTGAAGAGGTGTTGGCTTTGGTTAATTAAAACTAGGGGTAGCACGCAGATTCATAAAGGCATGAACAGGGCTTTGTTTGGAATTGTTTCCAATTTAAGAGCAGCTGGCTGCAGAGTTGACCAAGTCAACTGCAGAGAGAGTCCGGCTGGACTGAGAATGAAATTCCGGAGTCTTTTAAATTGCAGTTTCAGCTTTGCAATTCGTAAGAAACTGCGCCTTTGTTTTGATCAGTTGGCTGAATTTCTTTCAAATTCCTAAGGTTTCCTTCACTTTCTTTCATGACTCCCTTTCCTAAGCTATCGTCTCGGATGCAAGAGCGATACTTGGAGAATTTTCAATCGTGGGTACGGAACCACACGAGGCAAAACAAAGAATTTTTCGAAGGCTATTACGGGATGAAATCTGTTTGGGCTTTGAAGGAGCTCATGCCAGATTAGGATCTTTTGAGAGTAGCGGCTCGTTTCTGGGATGTACAAAGGAATGTGTACAACTTTTCGTACAACGAAATCACTCCTACGTTCAAGATTTCCGGCCATTCTGGGAGGACCCGAGACGGAATGCCTAGTTCTTCCCTATGCCGGTGGCATGGCCACCGCTGAGAAGCTAGTGTCTCGCTTGGTATCTCTACTGAGAAGCATACGGATGCCGATATTGAACACCGATTATGTCGACATTTCGGGACCGCCCGATAGATTTGCCTGAGCCGAGGGGAGCATTTTTGCGTGGGACGCGTTTGCTTCAGGCGCGATTGCTACTTTGTTCACATTCACGTCTCTCGGCGTGTGCCATCACAACAGACCGGACTCGTGAGGCAAAGGCCGAAACGGGAGACATCGTGCCTTCGGGTCTGGGCGAGACGTTCCTCGGGCATAGGTCGGATGGCGACCGGCACCGATACATGTGGGGAGGGAGTCCCGCTATGCTTACCATGTGGTCGAGAGGAGAGGTTGCAGATGATGCCCGAGGTGCCAATGTCTTGTGACGCTTGGTCCTTTTCTCGACGTCCTTCGGTGATAGGGGGCGATCAGCCGAGCCGGAGCCTGATGGCCGACTTTGCACGCATCACTTGCGATGGTGGGTTCCTCACCGGAAGTTACAGACTTGTCGGACCGCTCAGAGGGTCTCTTGGTTGTTAGAGTGCCTGGCCGTCCTGCACGGCTTTCTACATTCCATCGTTGGTTCCGCGACAAGACGGCCGGAGCAGGTGCCATTGACGGGCTTAGTTCATGCCGCTACCTTCGAGGTGGGATCTCCGCCGATGGAAGATCCTTCGACGCTATTGCCGCTCACACGGGTGGCAATACACGTCCTTTCCCGCCGTGGTTCTCTTTCACCGGAGAGGGGCACCGTTCGTCTACGCAAGATCCGAACCGGTACGAAGAGTGTATGGGGAGACACAGATGTCTATCTTGTGGAGACGGAGTGAGCCGTTGGGTGCCGATCACCTTGACAGCTCGACCTTGAGGAGGACCGGCGGGCTAACCCTCGGAATCGTACCGGGAACGACATGGCCGACTATGAGGCCAATGCCGATCGGAGGCCAATCAAAGCACGGCCATGATGGCTCAAGCGAGGCAGCTCGAGACAGAGCTAGGGAAAGGGCCGCGCTGACAGCTACCAAGCTTGACGGAGGCGTCGGGAAGGGTCCCCGAGCCGTAGAAGGACTACCGGAATATTCCCGTGAAGGTGAAGAACACTCGCCGTGGGAAAGGGAAAGGGGAAGAAGGATGAAGGACCAAGTACGGAAACTAGGTTGACCTTTGCCGTCCCGTAGTATCCACCCACTGTCATTGCATACACATTAACCGATTAATGTTTTATTGTAGTTTTGCTAGCGTGTAGCGAGTCAAGAGTTGACCGTGCTTGAACTCATCAAAGATTGTTTTAACCGTAATGAATTTGTAGGTTAATTGAAAAGAGTTTTTCGAAACACAAGCAATTGATGCTTATTGTATTTTTTTTTGTTTTTGAAACCGAACCAATGATGGCCGCCACGTTCCCCTTTTACAATTGGACTAAGGGGCTCAGTCACCGTAGTTCGACACTTTAGGTGAATTTGAGAAAACCAAAGACAAAAGAAGTGCGACTGCTTTTTTACCCGGATCATTAGCTGGAATGTATCCAAATGGGTATTACTCTTTAGCACTTTAATTTTACCGAGGGGTAGGTGTATGGGGAAGGAGAGTTGACTCGTGCTCTTCCTCAAACGAAGTATTCATGGAGCTTGCTTCCGTTCACGGGTTAACGAAAGGGTTCCCGTCCAAATCTGCTAACTTCATGGCTCCTCCTGAGAAGATTCTTTGTACCACGAACGGTCCTATCCAGTAGGCTCCCACTTTCCGAGGGGATTGGTCCGCGTAGGAGGCTTTTCCTTTAGCACCAAGTCGCCTTCTCTCGATGTCTCGGATCTTGACTTTCTTATCGAATGCTCGGGCCATTCTCGCCTCCGGTAGGCTCGAGCGTGTTCCATGGCTTTCAATCTCGCGCTCGTCGAGTAGAGCAAGTTCGTCGTGACGGCTCGTAGCCATTCGACTTCATTGATCCCATTTTCCAAGAGGACTCCTGAGGGATGGAATTTCCAATTCCACGGTAACATTGCTTCCATTCCATAGGTAAGTGCGAACGGAGTCTCCCCGTGGCGGTTCCGACCGATGTTCTCGTATCCCCGCAGGGCTAGATGTAGCTTTTCGGCGCCTCCCGACCTCTCGGTGGTCATCTTTCCGATTATCATGGCGAGAGTCTTGTTTGCCGCCTCTACCGCACCATTGGTTTGTGGTCCGTAAGGAGAAGACTTGTGACGCGTGACTCGAATTCGGCCGCAGCTGGTCACAATCTCCTTCAAGTGAGTCCCATTGTCTGGATATGATCTCGTTGGGCACTCCGTATCGGCACATGATGTTCTCTTTGATGAACTCGGCCACCTTCTTAGAATTCGCACTTGTACGATCCGGCTTCTACCCATTTGGTGAAGTAGTCGATCGCGACTAGAATGAACTCGTGACCATTGCTCCTCGGTGGAGTGATCTTGCCGATGACGTCGATTCCCCATGTGGCGAAAGGCCATGGTGTAGTCATGCAATAGAGTTCATGAGGAGGGATGTGATTGAGGTTGGAGAACCGTTGACATTTGTCGCAGCCTTCTGACGAACCGGATGCGCCCGTTTCCATCGATATCCAATAGTATCCCATACGGAGAATGATCTCGTGTCAATGCTCGGGCGTTC
Source organism: Adenophora triphylla var. japonica (assembly GCA_022495995.1). Lineage (NCBI taxonomy): Eukaryota > Viridiplantae > Streptophyta > Magnoliopsida > Asterales > Campanulaceae > Adenophora > Adenophora triphylla. The sequence goes on along the minus strand of JAFEMH010001828.1, from coordinate 336,765 downwards.
ATATGCGGACCGCAGTTCCGTTGTGAACTTCGCTCATTAGCTCGCCGGCTTTTTCTTTGTTTACACACCGAAGGAGTGGCCCTTGGTGGCGCTTCTTGTACAACATACCCCGTAATGACGAAATGGGATGCCAGCATTTTAATGCCATCATGTTTTTGGCTTTGATCCCTTCTTTGTATTTTCCATCTTCATTTGTGAAGGAAGCTTCTCCGTTTTGGAGGTACCGGTATATTTGATTGTACTGTGGTTCGTCGATCGTTTCTTTTTTATTTCGATCTCACAAAGAATAAGCGGGTGTTTCCGTCCGCCTATTCTCGAGGGGTTTTACCGATTTCCCATCGGGAATTTCGACAAGAGAGGCGAGGGTTGCTGTGGCATCTCGCGAAGCGGTTCCTCGTCTCTTGGCAAATAGTGAAAAGAGATGTCCTTGAACCGAGCAATGAGCTCCTCCATGTACGCGTGGTACTTCAAGGCCGTAATCTACCGTCTTCCATTTGTTGGACACTTGATTGATGATCAATGCCGAGTCTCCGTATACTTCCAGCCGAAATGTTGCGCCGAGGGCGGCTTCCAGACCGGCCGCACAAAGCTTCGTATTCTCGCATTGTTGGTTGTTTCGAAATTCAGCCTTGATGGCTATGGGAGTATGCTCGTCCTTGGGATCGACAAGGAGCATTCCAATACCATTCCCTTCTTGTTGGCTGCCCCATCGAAGAAGAGTTGCCGGCTTTGCGCCGCCGAGTGAGAAGATTCCGTCGTCCGAAATTGCGGATCGTGACCCTTGGGTTCACCGCTTGGGAAGTCTCGCCAGCCGATCCGCCATTACTCGCCCTTTGTTGATTTTCTCGACCATGTACTTGATGTCGAACTCAGCCAGAAGAATGACCACTTGGCTAGTCGCATTGACAGGATGGCTTGTCAAAGAGATATCTGACGGGGTCCATTTTGGAGACCAGAGCACCGAATGTGACCGCATGTAGTGTTTCGCTTTCCCGACTACCCATACCAAGGCGGTACAAGTTTTCTCTAATGCCGAGTAGCCGAGTTCACTTCCTTGAAGCTTCCGGCTACGAAGTAGATTGCATGCTCAACCTTGGAATCTTTCTGTTCTTGTGCCAAAGCATTGCTCCGATTGACGTGTCTGTTACATCGTCGATACAGGAGTAGTGGCTTGTCTTCATGTGGCGGGCAATGCACTGGGGGATTCACCAAGTAGGTCTTGGATTTTCTCGAAAGTCGTCCCGGCACTCGGCGTCCCAGCTTGATGCTCGTGCATTCTTCTTCATCGCTTTGAACATGGGCTCACAGAGAGATGTCAACCGGTTGATGAAGCGACCGATGTATCAAGTCTTCCCATAAAGCTCTTCACTTCGTCAAAGTCCGAGGCGGCTTCATGTCGATGATGGCCTTGATTTTCTTGGGATCGGCTTCGATACCTCTTTCTCGTAACCATGTACCCTAGTACCTTGCCTCGCTTGACGCCGAAGGTGCACTTCGCAGGTTCAATCTCATGGAGTGCTTTCGAGTCCGTTGAAGAACTTTCTCAGATCCGTCATGTGCCGCATGTCCGATCCTCTCGGAGTGGATGATCATGTCGTCGACATATACTTCGATTTCTTTGTGAATCATGTCATGGAAGAGGGTCGCTGCAGCCCGCCGGTAAGTAGCCCCAGCCGTTCTTCGACCGAACGGCATGACCGTGTAGCAATATGTCCCCCACGGAGTGGTGAAAGGAGCCTTGGCTTGATCCTCCTCGAACATTTTGATCCGGTTGTATCCAAATGAACCCATCCACGAAGGACTTTACTTCAAATTTTCCGTGGTGTCGACTAGCATGTCGATGTTAGGCAGCTGGGAAATCATCTTTAGGGTCGGCCTTGTTGAGATCCCGAAAATCCACACAAAGATCCGACCTTTCCATTGGCCTCGTGACCGTCACGATGTTGGAGAGCCAAGTCGGGTACTCAATCACTCGATGAAACCAACTCTGAGCATTTTCTCAATTTCTTCTTTCACTTGCAAGGACCACTCGCTTGATCTTGCGCAACCTTCGTTTGATGTGCTCGATTCGGGATCCAGGGAATTCTCGTGCTCCACGATCGAGGGATCGAGTCCTCGGCATGTCCCGGTATGACCAGCGAACACGTCAACATACTCCCTGAGGAGGCTTATCGTGGCTTCTTTTCTCGCATCGGCGAAGAAACCGCCCACTTGTGTCTCTTTAGGCTCTTGCACCGACCCTGTGTTCACTTTGGTCATAACCTCTTCGGCAGCTTGGGCCCTATTGTCCTCTTGGTCAACTACACGCTTGAGAACTTCTTTAATGTATTGTTCATTTAATGTGTCTCGCTTCTTTATCAATTGAGTTATTAACGTCTTTTAAGTTGTTTGTTAACTTATCGCTTGTTAAAGTGGCAATGAGAGGATACTCCGAAAGGTCGACTTTTCATTAAACGAGAACGGAAATACATGGTTGGCTACATTATCATAGTCTTCCGGCGTAAGGCCGCTGGACGACTCAGAGGATCGGACTTTTACAAGGACTCGACTCGAGGGTTCGAGACCGGGTTTAGGGAGATGTGGGTGCAGCCCGCAACTTGTCTTCCATTTCGTCCGGCTTGCCCTCGTCCGGTGAAAGTTACCCAATTCTTCAAAGGGCATTGCGGATGCTTGATGAGGGTTCGGGGATCGAGAGGCTTGGCTTCGCCGTCCCAATCATGGCGATCATGCCAAGTTTTCTGAGCCCAGGTCAATTAGGTTTGGCACCTCCATGACTTCTTCAAAAAGACTCGTAGAGCCGGGTCCACCGAGAGCGTCTTCTATGAATTCCGGTTCCTTCGCTTTGGAGTTACTGTCTCGAATGTGGCCTCAGCGGCTGATCCGAACAATCTGTTTCCCGCGAAGAGTACCCTGAGTTGCTCTTTCGTATCTGGGATACCTCAATGTGTACTGCGGCCTGGATCAGAAGTGGCAGCTTGGTCCAGTGTGTAGAGCCGTGATGTCGAGGAACGCTCCCTAATCGGATTAGCCTTGAGTCCTCAAACGATTGAGGTCCCGTGCTAGCCGTTCCATCCTTTCGTAGTCTCGTGCTAACTATCCCCGCTTCTTTCTCATCTTCATCGCTTCCACCGCTCGGCCCCGCCCGCTGCTTCCGCCGTCGGTCCCCTCGCCCGCCGTTGTTCCTTTGGTGAAGTAATGAGCGAGGTCGAAACTGTAGGTCAGAGGTTGGGTGTGTCGTCGGAGGTTCCCCTTTTGCGGGCTGCTGCCTTGGTGCGGGCGAGCCTTTTGTTCTCCCTGATGTCAGTTGGTGTTGGCACATAACTGAGCCCTTGGACCGTGGTGTGGTCCTTGACTACAATGACTTGGTGTTGGCCCTGTAACCTTTTGCCGAGCTCCAGTCCTGGGATGAAGTTCATGAGTTTCATCATCTTTATGGCAGGAGGAATCTTGTCTTGAAACAGTGGAAGGTCCACGTTGCATATTTGGATCTTGGAGGTCTCCAGAGTGAATCCAGTTAATGACATGTCGTCATTATGCTTGATTTCTAACACTGGAATGTCGTTGGTGCTGGCCCCCTTGGTGTTGACGCTGTCGCCGTAGACTGTGGTTAGCTCATTGCCTTGCATGAACTTGAGGCACTGGAGAAGGGTGGATGCCATGCCATTTATCTGATGCAGCCAGGGTCGCCCCAGGATGGCTGTGAAATTGATTGGAATGTCCAACACTTTGAATTCGGTGGGGATCATCCGCTTTCCGAACCAGATATTAAGAGTAGAAACCCCGAGAACTGTACGGGAAGTAGAGTCATAGGCCTTGACAGTGTGGGTAGAAGGCTTCGGATTCGTAGGCTTGATGTCAAGCAGGTCCATCATCTTGGCGGGCAAGACATTCATTTCGGAACCTCCGTTTACCAACACGCGGGGAAGGCGACGCTCGTCCAGCTGGACTGTGATGTAGAGTGGCTCATTGTGATCAGCCCCAAATTTTGGAAGGTCCAAATTTGTGAAGGTGATAATGTTGCCATAGTGGATGTTGCCGATCATCTGAATGACCTCGTCTGGGGTTGCGTCCACGGGGACCATGGTACGGGCCAGACTTTCCTCTAGCTTGAGGTTGTGAGGATATGAAGATGTGAGCAGGGACCAAAGGGAAATGTTCGCCTGGGTCTGCTTGAGCTGAGTGAGGATCAGGTCCTCTTTCAGGGAACTTGCGTCTTCGGGCTGGCCGGGTTGCGGTTACGGCTCCGTCGGCTTTTTAGTGGCCTTAGGTGGTAATGCATGGATTTGACCCGATCGGGTTAGGACACTGACATCAGGCTTGGTTCCTTCTGAACAGGTCGCTCTGAGCTGAGCCATAGTCAGAGGAGGATTCCTCGTAGCATAGGGCCATATGTCTTCCCTCAATTCGTTGACTGTAGATGTGTTCCCGGGAGCTTCGGCGGCTTTACGGATACGTCCCGGGATACGGCTTGGGTGCCTCCGTAGGGGAGGTAGCCTACGGTTTGACGCAACTTTTCGAACGTCGGTGCGCAGTGGTTGCCGGAAGCTGAAGCGTGCGTTCGACCCTGCAGGAGGTTGGAGAGTTCTTGGTTCAGGCGAACAGTCTCCTTGATCTCTTCACGGTATACCGCGCTCCTTTCCTTCTTGCTGAGCATGCTCATGGTTTGGTAGTTTTCCTCCACTCTTGGCCCAGATTAGCTTTCTTGCAGCAGAGCTTGCGTCGAGAGTTAGCGCCTGCATTTCTTCCCATGTGAGAATAGCCAGCACTTCCTTGAACTGCGCGCGGCAGTCTAGGTAAACCTCCATCGGAGAGAGCTTTCCTTTCTGCCTTATCTGAGTGGCAGGTATGTCGGAAGGTGAGTACACGGCTTCCCGAACATCTGCCCATGTAACTGGTTGTTGTCCCAGTTGATCGTTTCTGTAAACGAATGTCGCAGTCTGTGGAATCTCCTTGAGTAGTTGTTGGAGATGAATTTCTATCTTTCTCTTGTTTTTGAATAGACCTTCCTCCCTTAGTTGGCCTTTCAGTTTGAGTGCGGAAATGATCCGTTTCCATCCTCCCAGGACCCTTGGGATTCCGGTTTTGTTGACTTCATGCCCGGCTTGGAAGAGAATGGTTTCATCGTCTTCGTCGTCGCTTTCACAGAGAACTTGCTTTTCTCGAGGAGATAAGCGTTGGTACCCTTCCTGCTGTGTGGTTAGGTATCCTTTGTACTGTGCCGTTCCATCTCCTAGGTTATCGAGACCGTTGACCACCCTCGCTTGGCAGAGGGGGTTGGATGAGAACAGACGGTAGTCCAGGAAATTGCCGTGAGCAAAACCCTTGAGGTCGAACTGGTCTAGAGTGGCCTCTAGCTTTCTGTCTAAAGCTGCTTGTGACACTTTAAGGGCTTGGTCCGTATGGGTCTTTTGAGCTTGGTTTTCATCCCAGAGACGGTTCTCTTGAGCGGCTAGTTCCATGAGGGCCTTCCTTGCGAGAGCTAGACATTCTCCGTAGGTGCGCGCCGTCTGACTAGTGTCCAGAACTGTGATCACATCCAAATCTCCGAATGGCGGAAATACTTGGATTATGTTGACAAAGGAAGTCGGGCTGGGACATTCCATGCGGCCTTCCTTGATCTCGACTACCAAGAAGTTCGCCCATATCTGCTTGATTGAACCCACGGGGGTGTTGAATTCTGCGATGTTGATAGTCTCGTGATCTCGCTGGATCGCCAAGTCTATCAGAGCTAGCAGTTTGTTGGCGGGATGCCTGAATCCGTAGCCGTGACGACTGGGAGCAGAATCGAACTTGAGCATGTTGATGCTGAGGTGGTCATTTCCAATGTCGGAAGCTGACTATATCTTGCGGGGAAGACCTTTACAGATGATTTCGGGGTGGCTGCCGGAAGCATTCTCGAGGTTGATCTGATTTGTAGCAGGGTGAGGAGCTTTGTCTCCTTCACTGTTGCCCTTGGCCTTGGCGGCGCTTGTGGCTTTAAGCTTGACTGACGGCACGGGTCGGTTGCCACTGGGGCTAGTAGTCGGAAGTGATGATGAGCTCTGAGCTCGATTAGCCAGGGCCTCGTTTACCATGAGCAGGCAGTCGTCGAGGGTAACTTTGGCATTGCAGAATCTGATAATAAGGACCGGATCCTTGGTATCATCAGGATATCTGGAATAGATGATGTTGATGAAGTCGTAGTCAGTCACTTGATCCGAAGGGTTCTTCGTCGTGTCAGCCAGTCGCTTCCAATTGTCGGATAGCTGCATGTCTTGGACGTTGAGCTTGACAATCTCCATAGTGTTGGAGCCCTGGTCGTAGGTGACCTGATCGGAACGGGTGCCGTCCTCGAAACTGAGCATATGTATGTAGGGATCTTCTTGCGGGTCTGCCGCATCCTCGACTCCGGAGAGTCCTGATTCGTCGCCGTCTGACGGCTCAACCCAAACGTAGGGACGTATTGCGTCCTGGTGCGCTGTTGGAGCTGCTAGAAAAACATCATGCCCTTCGCTGGATAAAAGGGGCTCAGCGGGCAGTTCCTCGTGGAGGACATCCCATACGACGTCCATGCATTCAAGACGAGTATGACAGTGCTTGTTGACCTTTATCACGAAAATCTCTTCGCCTGGCGGGGCCAGAGAGTTGGCTTGGAGAATGCTGACAAATCTCCGATTGGAGACAGGGGGTTTGTGTGCCCGCATCATGGCGATGCTCAGTGTTTCTTTCCAATACGCCTCCAAATGTTGGAAACGACAGTTGAACTTGATGTATCGGACTCGTTCTGTGTGGTCTCGCCTCGCTCGAGGACATTGACATAGTTAGCATCTCCGGACTACGAGGGATTCTGATGAGATTTGCCCCGATAGTCCCTTGGTTGATTTGAAGGAGGTAGCCGGTGCACGGCTGCGGGCACGCTTGGCTGTCTCAGCTTTGTTTCCTATGAGGAAACTGTCCCCTCTGATGACTTCAAGATCTCCCTTCCGGTTAATGAACTTGACGCACTGATGGAGAGTGGAGGCTATGGCTTTCATGTGATGTAGCCAAGGGCATCCCAAGAGTTTGTGAATTCGGATGGAATGTCCATCACGTGGAATTTTCGGCACCATTTGGGTTTCGAACCCGAGTTCCAGAGTCATCGTCCCAAGATGGGACGAGACGTGCTTTGTCGTAGGCCTTGATAGTCCGGGTTGATGGAATCAAGTGGCTTTCGTTGATGCGTAGGGCTCGCATCATGCTGAGAGGGAGGACGTTGACGGCTGACCCGTTGTCTACCAATACTCCGGGGAGTGATATGGTGTTGAGCTTGAGAGTGATGTACGAGCTTCATTGTGCCCCGAGGCATCTCTCGGTAGGTCTTCGTCACGTAACGTGATCATACTTGCCATACGGTTGGGAATCATAGATCTGGTCTCTATCAGGAGAAGGAGAGTCATCAAGCCATTCGTTTCTGTTTTCCTCTTGCGAGGTAAAGCCTTTCTTTGGAGCCTCGGGATTGCGTTGAGGCTGTTTGTGGCGGTTGCCGCCCTTGGTTAGAACGTTGATCAAGTGCGAGTGCCAAGCTGACCTTGATCTTCCATTGCCGGGCCGTGCTCTAAAGGCCGGACAAATTGAACCTTGGGCGATCCCGCGGGGGGTTAGGCTTCGGCGCGATAAGATTACCAAGATCTGAGGTATTCCGATGTCCCAAGGTCTGAACTCTGTTATCAGCAGGACTTTTTAGCTTTCCCACCCCTGTCTGCTCTAAAGCTGCATGGCCTGGAGGAAGGGAGGACTGGCTGGAGTAGAGTACGTAGAAGTCGAACCTCCCAGATGGCTCTCCAAGTGTACCCACACTGGTATCTCCAGCTTCGCATCTTTCTCTCAGTTTTTGTTGAGAGGACTTCTTCTTCTGTTTTCTTGGAGGATTGCTCCTGACCATGTCTTGGGACTCGTACTCCAGGCATGCGGAGCAGTCACAAACATTGTAGCTGATGTGGACATTTGATGAGGACCCGGCTGGAAGAGGCGGAGGAACTGGCTCTGCGGCAATCTTCTTGGGCACCCATTCAATGGAATTCACACTGTTGTTGTTCGGAAAGGGGTTTCCGACGGTATTGGGCCCACGGGGGCGCTCCAATTTTCCTTCCTCTATCAAGTTCTGGATTTCGTATCGTAACCCCACGCAGTTGTCGGTGGTATGGCCGTGATACTGATGGAAGGCACAGTACTTGCTCTTGTCAGCGTTGACTACGGGATTCTTGGGTTTGTAATTTGCAACGGGTTTAAGGAGACCTTCCTTGATTAACCCTTCCAGCATCTTGCTCAGCGGCATATCCAACTTGTCGAAGTGTACGGAAGGCTGCTTCTGAGTGGAATTGTTGCTCTGTGGGACGGGTTTTACATTTGCCCGATTGCTGTCACCGATGGATGTAGTTGACAGACGTATCTTTCCCTTTGTCGGGGGCCGGTGCGGGATTTAATGCAACTGCTGATCGGTATACGTATGGTCGTGCGGTAGCCAACTTCTCCTTGAGATCCTTCTCGAGCCGTGAGCCGGCATTGACCATGGCTCGGAGATGCAGGGAAGAAATGATGAGCCGATGAGAGTTCGATGGACGGTGCTTAAGCGGGACTTGAAGATCCGCATCTGTTCATCCTTGGAGAGTGGCTCCATGATCTCGGAGAGCTTCCAACTCCACCTCTTGTAGAATTCTCCGACGCTTTCATCTCGCTTTACATTCGGTGGTGATTAAGTCCTCACGACTCGTCTCCCACTCTAGGTGGATCCGTACCATTCTAGGAAGATGTTCTTGATCTGATCCCAGTGTGGCGATCCGCGAGCTTGACCCTCGAAACCATCGTAACTTGGCGAACTCTTGAGCGTATCTTGGAAGTGGTCGGCCATTTCTTTGGAGGGTTGCTCCATTCGCTCTCATGCCGAGAACGTAGGTGTCGACATGCGTTTGAGGACATTCGGTTCCGTCGAATCGGTCCATCTCCGGCATTACGAACTTGGCGGGAGAGGCGTGACCATTCCGGATCTCGTGGATTTGAGCGTTTCTGCTTTGAGGCTGCTCATGGTGGCTTTCGGGTCTTTCATCTGTTCGACCATCCGAGGCTAAGGTTGGGTCAGTGGTGGACTTTGAGGCTCGGCGCCGGGTGCTACCATGTGAGCGGTAGTGATTGGAGGTGGAAGGCTTGATATATGTGGATATATGGGGGCCTTTTCTGGACTGTATCGGGGTTTGTCCCCGGTGTTTTGGGATTCATGTATAGGGAATGGGATGAACCCAGGAGGGTATTAGGAGGGTATTGAAGGATATTAGCATGCATGCGAGATGGTCGGCGGTGCTTTGGTGGTATTGAGTGATGGGAGTAGCACGGCTGGCCATATATGACGGGGTTGCCCGAGAGGTGGCAACGTGAAGCCTAGGTCGTTTGTTTCCTTGGTTCGAAGGTACCCGTAAGTTGGCGGGAGGAAGCTGGTTGAAGGTTTGAGAGCTGGTTTCGGGGAATCGTCATCCTCGACCAGGACGAAAGTACCGTCTGACTGGGGGGATAGCTGCTATACCTCGCTCATTCAGAAGCTGTACCACAAAATTCTGCTGATCTTCTTTCTGCCTCTTGTGAACCTCACAAGCCCGGATGGCTTCTTCCAAAGTCATATTTGTGACCGGTGGCGGGGGTCCGTCCCCGTCACGATTTCTCGGTGAGCTAGACATGTTGGCACTCGGGCCGAGGGAACCGAGGAACCGAAGAAGCTGTCGACGCCGCCGTAACTACGATTACGGCAGGCGGCGGCCGGAAATCTGAACCACTTTCTGCTCGCTGCACGGAACGAAAGGAAGGGTTTAGGCTTCGGAAAAGGGTATTTGGCTCAAGGTTTCGGGCTTGTGCAATGTGCAGTTACCGATTAATGTTTACTTAAAATGCATTTTCTCAGAGTCCTAATCAGTTGGAAAAGAGCTTGTATTCTTTTTCGCAACTAACCCTAGAGCTCTAATCAGTGGATCTCGTCACTACGCTTATAAGCCCCTCGTTTCCATTTGTAGATCATCTTTCTCGGGATGGACTATCCCGAGCAAGGTCCTATAAGGCAAGCGAGTTCCACCGACAAACCAAAAGTGAACTTAAGGCTAGCTGATCACGCAAACTTCCAACGTATGTGACGCACGGGCCACAGTCGAAGTCAACGTCCTTAAGTTAAGGCGGGAATCATGCCAAAATTTCGGCATGACCTCTCCTGACTCGGTTGCACGAGGGACCTTAGCTTTTGGCATTGGCCAAGTTGTGGCTGGCACGGTGCATACGGTGAGGGTTTGGTGACACGGTGTCACATTGAACCTTCGAGTATATTTTTCGGCAGAGCTCCGCGTCAAAGTCAAGGCTTAAAAGCTCAAGACTTCGGGTCGGGAACGACCTTCGGTCTCAACCTCTCAAGCTTGACTCGTGGCGGAACCCGGTGTAAAAAACATACACTTAGGCTTTATGACACGAACTAAGCCAAAAACCAACCGGGGTCTTGGACAAAGTATGACACAAAGAGTGCATGTCTTACACGGGCTAGGATGGGCTGTTTGGGACGACCCCGTGCGCCCTCGAAAGGTGTCTGGAAGACCAACCGAGGTGCAACTGAATGGCCATCCCGGGATACGGGTCGTAGTGTGCAGTGTACCGAGGCAGCAAGTGCACGTGAAGTGCGCAGTACGAGGCAAAGAAGCGCGAAGTCGTGTATGCGGTCACTAAAATTCTTTTTCTGAGTAAAATAGAGATTTTTCAGAATGTGTCTTAAAGAATTTTGACGCGCAGTTCAAAAGATAGCATGAAAATCAAACATGAATGGGGATGCACAAACATGGTACGATTTTGAAAAGACAACAATGTAATGCCTTTGAAAAAACCGTTCGAGGTTTAAAGTAACACACGCACACGAAAACGAGGAAGGATAAACGAAAGTTTGACCCACTGAAGGCTTTTTTGAAAACAACGACAGTTTTGAAAAAAGTATCATTTTCCCCAGCGGAGTCGCCAACTGAAATTACCTAGGATTTTCGCGCGGGGCGCGAAAAGGCGGTTGTCTTTCGCGGAGGGTTGGTGTCTAAGACCTCGCTTTTCGGGAAGGAAGAGGAGTCGCCACGCGGTTTTTGTATTTTGAGCCCAAACGTTGAGAAACGGCTATTGGTGATAATGGTATCGTTTTTATTGGTAGTGTTGGTCCCAAAGGTGGCAACAAGGGTGAAAATACAGCTAGAGGGGGGGGGGTGAATAGCTGTTTCAAATTTTTCGCCCTCGATTTAAAAGTAATCCTCTATACTTACAAAACCGCTTGCAGTGTATGAGAAACTTCAAGTAGAGTTATAAAATGCACAGCGGAATAATGAAGTTAAAAAGCGGTTTTGAGAGAGGCGGTTTGATAGTGCGGTTTACTGAAAGTGCAGTTTGCAAAAGTGAAGTCTAGACAATGTTAACTCCAAACACTATTTCACAATAATGGATAACTAAAATAAGATCAAACAGAGACAGAGATAAATAATTAGTAAGCACAAGAAATAGAAATGCAGAAAGTAAGAACACAATATTTGGAGTGGTTCAATCGATAAACGATCTACGTCCACTACCAAGATGGTTAGTCTTGGATTTCTAAGAGAGATTTTATATTAAGTATTGTGAGATTACAAAGTACAATAAAATCTTTACTATGAAGAACAAATCCAAAACTATAACCGGTGTATCTCAAGTGTTTAATCTATGTGATTAAAACCAGTGAGGTGTGTGTGTGAGAACAAGATCAAGGCTCTTTAAATCTGTGAGATGTAGAGCTCAATGATTCTTGAATGTGTTAAGGCTTGATTTACGGGTGGGAATATTTCTTGAAGTATGAAGATGAAGATTCAAAGGACTAAGAATTTCTGGGCAGAGCTTCAACTTCTTATGAACACAGCAATTTCTCAATTTTTCAAGCAATCTTCAAATGGTGAAGATTAGGGGTATTTATACCCAAGCATCTCAAATATAGCCGTTGGACACAGCTGTTGAAAGGACAGTACTTGATGCTTTCTCATTGGTCCACAGCAACCACTTTTGTCCTTTGGTTCAGTAGTTGCAGATAAAGCTGATAATGCTCCAGCTGCAAGCAATGAGGTTTGGACACCTGTCACCTTTTTCAAGATCCTTGCAGATCTTCTCTGACATTGAATCACGTGACAAGATAAGGTGGTTGACATTGGATATTGCTGATGTGGATTATAATGTCAAAAGGTGGTTCACTTCAAGTCTCAATCATTGGGGCGGTTCTGGCGTATAAGCGGTTAGACATGTGCGGTTGATAACTCCAGTGAAGTTGCAGAGTGCGGTTGATGTTGAACTGCAAGGGTGCGGTTCATCATAGGGCGGTTGCACTGAAGTGGTTCAAAGGTAATTTCAAACAAGGAGTTCCACCAAGCAAGTGCTAGAAGCGGTTTTGCTAGGGCGGTTGGAAGGGCGGTTTGAATCTTCAGCCGCAACTCTCAATTCCAATGAGTCTTGTGCCAGTCTTCAAAGCCTAAATTAACCTATTCTATAAAATGGACTTAGCTAAAAAATTGAAGTCTAAGCTTCATTACATAGGGTCCTAAAGTCCTTAAAATAGACAGGAGGTTATGGTATCAATCAAATCTAATACAAAATAGGAGGGTTAAAACATGCATACCCAACAATCTCCCCCTATTTGATTGATGCCATTACCTACTATAACTAAAGCAAACATTGTACTTGGTAAAAACATGTCCATAAGAATTATCATGGTAATTCATGTCCCAAGTCAATGCACACACTTAGCTTAAGCTATATATTTCTATACTTTCTAAAATATAAAACCTTACAATATGGAAAGTAGAGAAATGCATTCAGTGCACTTAAGAAATATGAGTTTAAGTTCAAAGTGCGGTTTAAACTGAATGTTTAAACTTCAATTCAAAAAAATATGATTTTAAGTTGAAAAATATTTGAATGAGGTTTAAAACCATAAGAGGTTTCATTGTTCTACAAACAAGCAGTTTGATATGAACAAGGTTTTTGGAACCATGATGCAATTTCCATTAATTCCTCAAGTGGTTACAAAACGGGAATGAAAGAAAATTACGGTGGTTACAAAGGAGCAAAAGTAAGTTGGACAAAAGAAAATACAATGAGAGTGCGGTCCAACAAACAAAAGAGTTTACCAAAAAAATACGAGCAAAAGCGGTTTAAGGTTGATGCGGTTCTTGACCTTCTGCTTTGCTGCTGCTTTGCTGCGGTTGATTGATTTCGGGGATTCCTTGCAAGATTTGATGCGAGAGGTTTCGGTCTTGAGCTCTCCTAATCTTCTGACTTCATCATCGGTCCTTCCTTGGCGGTCACCAATCTCTCTAAGATATTTGCTTGAGAATCAATTTTGAGATTGGCATCACTAATCGCCTTGGAGTTTTCGAATACCTTAGCAAGTTAGATCTTCAATTAAGGCATGGAAGGAGGCGTTCAAAGAATTGAACATGCTGTGAATCTCCCCCTGACCTGCTGCGGTCTGAGTAGAAATTGCTTGGACATGGGATCAAGATCAAGCTGTAACCTTAATGGAGGATTTCAACTCATTAGCCGTGGCTTCCAGTTTAGAGGTGAATCCTAACTTGATATTTTCAAGGCGGTCATTGAATTCATCCTTGACCTCATTCAACTTGGCCATCAAGGCATCATCAAGAGAGTTTGTTTTGACCTCCAGTTGAGCTTTAACATTATCAACTTCCAAGAGGACATTAGCTTCAACCGCATTCAAGGCGGTTTGAAAGTCTTGAGAAGGAGGCGGTTGGGAGTTGATGGCTTTGAGGATTTCAGCTTGGAGGTTGTCAAAGGCAATTTTGGAGGAGTTGGAAAGTTGAGAAATCATTTCTTTAAGATCAGAATCTCCAAATGATTGTATTTGAACGACATCTTCAGCTAAATCCTTCTTGAATCCTTCAAAGCAGGACTCAGCTGAGGATTTGACAATGTTTGCTAAGTCCTTCTCCCCCTTAATGGCATCAAGCCTCTGAGCAAAACTCTTTAAGGAGTTCTTATGATCAGCCATTTGAAGGGTTTGAGAGGCAATCAAATGGGATTGAGATTCAGCAAGCTTCTGAAGGGAGCGGTTGGAAGCTTCAAGGGAGGTATTGGAAGCGGTCAATTTGATGATGTGGCCTTGGTTAATGAGAAGTTGGGACTGAATAAGGTTAAGGGTGGAAAGGATTTGAGAGTAGTCAGTGGGTGGAGGAGCGGTTGATGATGATGGAATATAGGTGAATGCAGGAGGCGGTTCAGAGAATGTAGGAGGAGCGGTTGGAGGGATTTGGGAAAAGAGGGTTTGGAAAATACGTGAGGCAGGAACTGTATAAGGTGAGGAGGTTTGAGTTGAAATGGGTAGAGTTGGAGGTAAGGTAGATGGGGCGGTTGATATAGGGGCGGTTGGGATAGGGGCGGTTGGGATAGGGGCGGTTGGGATAGGAGCGGTTGGGATTGGTGTGGTTGTGGTTTTAGAGATTTCAGGAGATGAATGAGAAGGAGATTTTTGAGGTGAAGGTGTAGGGGATTTAGAAGGGGAATTTTGGTTGCTGTTTGAGTTATGAGGGGATGATTGGTTTATGGGTGAATTTTGTGGTGAAGGGGTTGGAGTTCTGAGTCTAGAGGTGGAATGAAATTTGGGCTGTGATGGCTTGGATGTCCATTCAGTAAAGGCACGAGGATTTGAGGTGGCTTGGTTTAAAGGGGTTTGAAATTCAGACTGGGAAGATGATTGAGAATGGTATTGAGATGAGGAGGATTTATCAAAGTAGGAGGAGGTTTCACCGGGAATTTTGATATTGGATTTGGCAATATTGTGAAGGTAATGGGTTTGTTTCTTCGTAGGAGTTTCTTTCTTGGCAATTTGCTTAAACCTCCTCTTCTTGGGATTCTCCCCCTGAGTGGTTGCAATTTTGGGAGGAGGAGAAGGAGAGAGCGGTTGAGGAGATTGAGATTTAGAAGGAGAAAGGTGTTGGTCAATGAATGGTGAAGAGGTTTGAGGTTGGATAGGTGAGGTAGGAGGAGTTGGAGGAGGTTGGGTTTGAGGAGGAGGTTGCGGTTGGGGTTGCGGTTGAACAGGTGGTTGAGCTTGCGGTTGAGAAGTAGCAAGCCGTTGTGAGAGGATTTCTTTCCCTTAGCAGCCTTCCTCAACTCTGCCTTTCTCTCCAACTTGTCAAGCTTTGCTTTGTAGAAAGCAGCCTTATCTTCCTCAGTCAGATTAGCAGTTGCTGACTTCACATTTTTAGCCTTCTTGATAAGAGGGGCTATTCCAGCATCCTCTTCTTCTTCTTCCTCATCTTCATCAGGTTCATCTCTCAGAACCATCTTCTCCTTAGCCTTAGCACTTGGACCAGCACCTGCGGTTTGAGATGGTGCGGTTTTAGATTTCTTGGGCTGCAGTTCTAGGGCAATATTTTTCTTCCTTGAGGCCTTTTTAATTGCCTTTCCTAGAGCAGTGACCGTGGTTGCAGGAGACATCTCAACATAGAATTCCTTGGGATTAAGAGTATCAGCATCATATAGGAACTTGTCTTGGGTATCTCCAAATGAGTATACGAAGTTGTGACAAACCCCGGTTCCAAGAGAGTCTCCATCACCCATTGGCACAGAAAGTTCAGGAGTTGAGAGTCTGAGATCCTCCAAATGTTGGTAGCTTGTAAACAAAGCGGTTAGGAGCCTGCAGAAAGGTCTCCATCTCTGATGCTCATTCTTGATCTTCGATTGGTAGGTATCAATAGAGCTAGCCATTTCTTTCATCAGGATCTTGGGCCAATTTAACTTTATCCCATTGTAAATGGCACAGCTGATAAATCCATTGCGAGAAGTGAAGTTGTTGTGGTTACAGTTTTACCACACACGAACAACCCTACCAAATAGCCCAAGTGGCTCATTAATTCACCAAATTCTCTTCTTGCCCTCTTCTTGTAGTAACCAGATAAAGAGGTCGATTGACGATAGAAAGAGCGGTTGCATCTAAGACTTCCTGATCAACCTCCATGGGGCATCCAGAAACATGGAATCCAAAAGTACTTCGAATATCCAAATGATCAATAGATATCCTGAAACCTTCAACATCAGCAACCAGGCATTTGATCATGGTTCCATCAGACAATTTTCTATCTCCTAATACAGCGGTGGCATAAAACTGATCCACGAATGATGGAATTATATAAGATTGCTTTTTGTTAAAGAGAGGGAGGATTCCAGATGCACTGAGTCTTCTAATCATCTCTCTACCAAGAGCATCACCTTGGAGCTCAGGCTCATTAATTTCATATACTGGAATAAAGAATTTAGGGTCCTACAAAATGAAACAAAGAGTTTAGATCCATAAAATGATTCACAATGCACATGCGGTTTGGGCATTTATGCGGTTGGCAATGATGCGGTTGAAAAAGTGAAGAACTCCAAACCTCAAGTGAATTATGAATACAACAAAATACTTAGAAAATATGTAAGAGATTATACTAGTACGTGGCATTGTAATCCAAGTTTATCTCACACCTGCTTGATTGCTTAGAGAGGAAATTTATGGTGTCCAGCCTATATACTTAGTAAATTCTTAAACATATTAAGCATGCAGTTGAAAGGATTAACTTAAGTAACTAACAAACATGCGGTTCAAAATGACATGCGGTTCATAGAGAGCATGCGGTTCTAATTTGAATGCGGTTTGGAATCTACATGCGGTTAGAATCAAGGGTTTGCATGAAGGCGGTTCCAAACAAAGAGCATGCGGTTGATAATCACAACAGTAAAAATTACTTGAAAAATTTTCTAAGTACAAAAACATGTGTGAAAATCAAATGAACCAAAACATGTGATTATTTTCAAGGCATATGAACAGGCATGTTGAAGGGATGATGAACACGAAGAACACTTAGAACACTAAGAACAGAAATTCAACAAAAGTTCACCAAAATCAATAAATAACATGTCAAAATGATCACATTGAGCAGTAGATTAACAATATAGCATTAAAAATTCATACTTTGCTCAGAATCACCATGAAAAAGCAAGAACACTCAAATGGGTTTTCGAATGACAAAGACTTTAAAATCCAAAATCAGTGTTCAAATCATTGATTGATCGTAAAATAAATTACATATAAAGAATCTAAGAGTAAATCTGATCAAAACCCAACTTAAATCATTCAAAATGATCAACAGATAAAGCAGTTATGAACCAAAATTCCTTCAAGGGTTTCGAAGCTTTTGAAGGTCCAACAATGGCAGATTCACATGGTATTTTGCAGAAATGAAGAAAGATGAAGTTAAGAAGATCATACCATATCAGTGAAGGGAGCCTTGGGTGCCATTGAAATTTGAAGAAATAAGGTTTGAGGTTTATGAAGATTTTAGAGAGAGAAGATGAGTTGATAGAAAAAGGACACGGTGCAGAGGGTGACAGAGTTGGAAAGGTTGAAATGTTGGTGATAGATTTTTATTTATAGGAAAATTTTCAGAACAAGGACAGTTGAAAAGACTTTTTGATTTTTCCATAAAAGAAATCATTTCTCTGTTGCACCCTTTCATCTTCTTCCCT
The DNA here is from genome assembly GCA_022495995.1 of Adenophora triphylla var. japonica. Taxonomy (NCBI): domain Eukaryota; kingdom Viridiplantae; phylum Streptophyta; class Magnoliopsida; order Asterales; family Campanulaceae; genus Adenophora; species Adenophora triphylla. The sequence continues at coordinate 319,209 of JAFEMH010001828.1, read as the reverse complement.
TTTGCCAATGACGGCTGACAAGAGAGCTTTAAATGCTAATGTTCCCTTTGCATTAAATGCATTTAAATTTTGAAATAACGTGGAAAAACATTTGCAAAAATGCCCTTATGTCAAAATGTGGACTAAAATGAAAATAAAGAACTTACCTTGGGTCCACGTGGCAGTGCGGTTGAAAACACATTTTAAATCGCATAGCTTCTTTAAAGCTAAGAAATAAATTAAAACATATTTTGAAGATACCAATTGTTGAAGGCGGTTGAAGATAGAGCGGTCATAAGCAGCATGCGGTTTGGAAATACGCGGTTGGCTGCAGAGACGGTTGACCACTTATGCGGTTTGAATGAACGTGGTTCAACAATGGTGAGGTTGAGATTCTCAATAAAAAGTACAACCTAAACTCAATACACAAGTTAGTCAATAAAAGGAATGGATTTATTTAAGTTCAAGCATACCCATTTTTCCTCTGAGGAAAGAAAATCTCTTGGAGTCAAGAGCCTTGGTGAGGATGTCAGCAATCTGATTATCTGTCCCCACATACTCTAAATGGATATTCCTCTTCTCCACATGGTCTTTGAGGAAATGATACTTGATATCAATATGCTTGGTCTTGGAATGCATGACAGGGTTGTTGGAGACTGAAATTGTTGAAGTGTTGTCACACATGATGGGGCAATTCCCTTCATGGAATCTATAGTCTACCAACTGCTGCTTCATCCAAAAGATTTGACAGCAACAACTACCAGCAGCAATATACTCAGCCTCTGTGGTTGACACTGAAACTGAAGCTTGCTTCTTGCTGGCCCAAGCAACTAGTCTATTCCCGAGTGAAATTACCCGGGATCCGGCTCGCGCGCGGGGCCCCGGCATCTCGCGTTCGTCGCTGTTCGGGAAGTCGCCCGGATCCGAGAGGCAGCACAATCGCGCCCTAAGATCCCAGGCTTATTCCGTTTTAGCGTTGCGCGTTGGAGGTGTCTCGCCGTTTTGCTTTCGCATTTTGTAGAGTCGGCACGCCGTTTTTATTAAGCCCAAAACATTGAAAAAGGGCATCAGTTTAAAGATAATTTTAAACTGTTTTTTGTGTGATGAGATTTTGAGTTCGGAGGTCAGATGACTCCCCGGGAAGAGAATATTAGAATATTAGAGCTCACCCGAGTAGCCTCGTAAAACGAGTCTTTCGGATACCCCTAATATCCTTTAAATGTTGTGTGTGTGTGTGTGTGCTTTTAAAAATGCATCTTTGTATCGGATGTCTACATTGTATGCTATGTATGGAAATGTATTGAAATAGTATAGGAAGGAAGCCTTACCAATGTTGGTTCGTGTCTGTCTTCCGTGGGGAATAGTGTTTGAGGTCGGAGTAGCGTTCCGGTAGGATCGGGATTGCTTCGGGAGGACCGGTTGTACGCGGACGAGTTTCGGCGTGAGTTGAGGTTGCGAGGCTGCGTTCGGGCGAGAGGTTCGGCGTGCGTGGGGATCGTCGGGATCACTCGGGCAGGTTCGCGTGCGTGGGGATCGTCGGGATCACTCGGGCGGAGAGGTTCGGCGTGCGTTGTGGTGGCGAGTCACTCGGGCGGAGTTTCGGCGTGGTTTGGGATCGTCGGTTTGACTCGGAAAGAGCGGGACACCGTGGAAAGACCGAGCAAGGCCTCGGAGTACCACGAGGGCCTCGAGTACCTCGAGAGTGCCTCGGGCGGCGCGGGAGCGTCTCGGGAGCGCTCGGGGAGGCTTCGGAGCACCACAAGGGAGCTCGGAAGGCCTCGGAAGGATCCGAAAGGGGCGGGAGTGCCTCGAGAGGACTTAGAGGGGAGCCGAGAAGGCTAAGGGAGGAAGAGAGAAGAGGGAGGTGTGTGAAAATGAGGAGGGGAGCCCTCATTTATAGTAAAAATTTCGGAGCAAAGAGGTCCGTACGGACCTTCTTGGTTATCGAGAATTTTGGATTTCCTCGATTTGAGGAATGCGCAATGATGGAGAATATTGCGGAATGATGATGTCCCCCATGCAATAAGGTCCGTACGGACCATCTTGCATGCAAAGAGGTCCGTACGGACCAACTCTGCGAGGAAGTCATCATTTCTTAGGATTTGAGGAATATTGTGGACTTTAAGGGGATTTAGTAATCATTGAAACAAAGAGGTCCGTACGGACCTTAATTGCTTACGATTTCTGAAAATTCCCAAAAGGTCCTTTTGTCCCTTTTTATCCCAGAAAGGCTCCTCCCTTGGTTTGGTTGGGGGTTTGAGAGGGTTTTGAGAGGGTTTTGAGTGAGAGAGGTCTACGAGGCTGCGTGGATGAGTCTACGGTGTTTCCCGTGTGTTTGAAAGGGAGTGATCCAGTTGGGGTACTTACGAAGCCCTCGACGACGTCACTTATGAAAGAAGTGGGGTCGCCGATAAGATAAGGGTCCTAATCTGGATCGCGTCTTTGGAGAGGAAGTGGCCGTGAGGGTCAAAGTGAGGACGTGGTGGTGTCCTTTTGGGTGACCGTTTAGGTCAATAAGTGGACCCCGTGATAGGATTCCTACGTATCCACAGGCGGGAATCAAGCACAGTCGTAGTTCGGGTGTGGGGTGAGTGTTTTGTGAATACGGGCGTGGTGGTGCCACTGAAGTGTCGTGTGACCGCCGAGGTTAGTGGTGAGGACGTGGTGGCGTCTGGGTGACCGCATAGGTCGGTGATAAGGACGTGGTGGCGTCTGGGTGGCCGCGTAGGTCGGTGATAAGGACGTGGTGGCGTCTGGTGACCGCATAGGTCGGTGATAAGGAGCGTGGTGGCGTCTGGGTGACCGCATAGGTCGGTGATAAGGGCGTGGTGGCGTCTGGGTGACCGCATAGGTCGATGGTAGGACGTGGTGGCGTCAGGTGACCGCATAGGTCGGTGGTAAGAGCGTGGTGGCGTCTGGGTGACATCGTCGGTGATAAGACGTGGTGGCGTCACAGGTGACCGCATGGGTCAAATGTGAGGACGTGGTGGCGTCTGGGTGGCCGCGTAGGTCGGTGATAGAGGCGTGGTGGCGTCTGGTGACCGCATCGTCGATTGTAGGACGTGGTGGCGTCTGGTGACCGCATGTCGGTGATAAGGACGTGGTGGCGTCTGGGTGACCGCATGGTCGATGGTAGGACGTGGTGGCGTCTGGTGACCGCATAGGTCAGATGTGAGGACGTGGTGGCTTCCTGGGTGACCGCATAGGTCGGTGATAAGGACGTGGTGGCGTCCTGGGTGACCGCATAGGTCAAATGTGAGGACGTGGTGGCGTCATGGGATGGAAATTTTACGATTTTCCTAATCGGGTGGTTTAAGGCCTTAGGGCCGGAGATAGTTGTGAGGACTTGAATCGTCTTCGATTGCGGTTGGTGCCACGTTTGGAGGACTTTGAATCGTCATGCGGCGGTTGGTGCCACGGGAGGACTTTGAATCGTCATACGCGGCGGTTAGTGCCACGGCCGGAGGACTTTGAATCGTCATCGCGGCGGTTGGTGCCACGGCCCAGGAGGACTTTGAATCGTCTTCTAGCGCGTTGTGGATGTAATGCGCGAGACTTTGAATCGTCCTCTAGCCGCGAGTGTGGAGCGTGGGCGCCTTGTGATTCGAGAGGCTTAGATGCCATTTGTGTTTTTGCATGTTGATGTAGAAGGTTGGACTTACGATGACTGCCGGTGCTTGAGCTGCCGTTGAAGTGGGCAAGGATGATGGCCGATGATTGCTTCATCATTTGGCGTTTTGGGAGGCGCTTCGTGCCTTGGGACTTGTACTCGGAGGTGTTGGCTCCTTCGCGTGCTTGTTTTGCCGTTGAGTGGGCAAGGATGATGGTCGGTGCTGGGGATATGCAGTCTTGCGTGACTTCCCTTTGACTTGTTGGGGGGAGGAGCTCGGGCTTACTTTGATGGCCGGTGCTTGCGCTGCCGTTGAAGTGGGCGAGGTTCGGGCTTACATCCGGCTGGTGCTTGAATTGCTGGGGATGCGTGACCTTGTAGGGGCCCTTTTCTATTGGGAAGATAACTTCGGACCTCTTTTGAGGGCCAGTGGTTGAATTGTCGTTGAGCGTTTGGAGGCGTCTTGTGCCTTGGGATTCGTGCTGGGAGGTGTTGGCTCCTTCTTGAATTGCCGTTGGAGTGGGCGAGGTCCGGTCTTATAATGACGGCCGGTGGTTGATTTGCCGTTGAAGTGGCGAGAGTCAGGTCTTACGCCGACGGCCGGTGGTTGATTTGCCGTTGAAGTGGGCGAGTCCGGTCTTATGCTTGACGGCCAGTGGTTGATTTGCCGTTGAAGTGGGCGAGGTCCGGTCTTACAGCTTGACGGCCGGTGGTTGATTGCCGTTGGAGTGGCGGTGACCGGTCTTACAGCTTGGCGGCCGTGGTTGAGTTGCCGTTGAAGTGGCGAGAGACCGGTCTTACGTTTGATGGCAGTGGTTGAGTTGCCGTTGAAGTGGGCGAGTCGGTCTTACGCTTGACGGCGGTGGTTGATTTGCCGTTGAAGTGGGCGAGGTCCGGTCTTACGCTGACGGCCGGTGGTTGATTTGCCGTTGAAGTGGGCGAGGTCCGGTCTTACGCTTGACGGCCGGTGGTTGATTTGCCGTTGGAGTGGGCGGTGACCGGTCTTACGCTTGACGGCCGGTGGTTGATTTGCCGTTGAAGTGGGCGAGGCAGGCTTGGCTGAGCTCTACTTCTCCTTGGACCGGTTTAGCCGGGGGGTGGCCAGTTCGTTGGCCTGTTTTGACTTTGCTCTGGAGGTATGAGTTTATTGCTGTTTTTGATTTAGCAACTTGTCTTTTCTCCGTTGTCTTTTGCACTGAGCTTTCTCTGTTTTTGTCACAGGTGTGGTTTTATGAGGTTTTCCAGTGCTTCCCGTGGGATAGGGATCCACAGGGAGTACATTCTTTGCGTACCTATTTATCTTTGGGATGGGCTCGTACGGCGAGGAAGAGGAGGACCCGGCGGGGAAGCTCACCATCGCCTATGGGGACGTGCGGGAAGCGTACGGAGAGGATAGCCGTGAGGAGTTCGTTACATTCCCGTGGGCTCGGTATGAGGGAGATGAGTTCGAGGGGGCTCCCGAGGTGACAGCCCGCGGCGGAAGATCTTGCGGGGCTTGACTTGTGACGCCGTATGCAGGGGAGCGAGTCTTACGGCAGCATGGCCGGTGTGCTTCCGTGGCTCGAGGACCCTCCCTTTGGGATGCTTGACTCCGGGATATGGATGTGCTTGACTTCGAGAGGTACCTTGGCGGTGTCGGTGCAGGAGTTCATTTTATACGGAGAGGAGTACGGGGCCTTCGTGAGGAGGAAGGCGAGGACGCCCAGTGCGGCGCGGGAGAGAGAGGGCGGCCCGCAGGCTCCCAGAGGTTCCGATGCGGGGACCGGATTTCACGTACGTCCGCGGGGACGGATCGAGAGGAGGGTGTATGCATGCCCGTTCGGGCTTGAGCTCTGCTGCATGCTGAGTGGATCCCAAACAGATCGGTGAGTGTGCTTGACTCTTTTCCGTCTTGGCATCTTTTACGTATTTTTCTTTTTTTGTTGTTGAGTATAAGCGCATTTGATGAGCGTTTCCTTGGCTTCTTGTTGGTGCGGAGTCCGAGGGGAGAGCCTACGATATGCGACTTCGCCGTTACGTGGCGATGCGCTCCTTCGCTAAGAAGATGGCGTCGAAGGTGTCTGTCGGTCTTCGCGTCGTGTGCCGGCGTACGAGCCTATGCCTTCGAGGCATTATGGGCGTTCCTCCGCCTAGAGCGGCGGAGCCGCAGCGGGGAGGGGGCCTTTGAGGCGGCATAGCATGGATGCGGGGCGTCTTCGGGAGGCTGCGGGGCCTTCGAGGAGCAGCCCTTTGCTCGGTTCATGCCTCCGCACGGCGCGCGGGGTGAGGGTTCCTCGAGCCTTCTTTCTTTGATCCTTTCGCCGGATTTGATCCTTCGAGTACTTCTCGTGGGAGCCTCGGGCGGGTGCTCGGTATTAGACGATGAGGATGTGACGGGCGAGTTATTTGGGATGCCCGACTTTTCTTTGGAGGATCTTGGCGAGGATGATGATGCGAGGATTCCGAGTAGTATTCATTTGCTTTCCCTCTTTTCATATCCCTCCCCTTTTTTTTTTTGTTTAGCAACGAGACATTTTTGGGTACACAGTAATAAAACACATGTATTTGCATGGCAAACGGTATTTTATTTTAAGATGTAATGTCATTTTTGTGATTCAGGAATTGTCCTAGAAATTGTTGCTATTATTATTTTTATTTTTGTACATGCCACGTGAGTGAAAGTGTGTTTGTGGGTAGTGTTTGTTTGCGGGAATGGCTTTGGCCGGTGTTTGGGCGATTTGGAGCAAGGTTTCTTGAGGCAGTGGTTTTATGCATTTTTGGGGAAATGGAGTTACATTTGCAAGGAGGTCCGTACGGACATACTTAGCATGCAAAGAGGTCCGTACGGACCAACCTTGCTTTGGGAAGGACATAAATGCTTTCCGGTGCACAGTTCTTCCTCATTTCCCCATTTGCGGCCATTTTCGAGCTTTCTTCCCCATTTTCTCTAGGAACCTCCATTTTTGCCATGGATTCTTCGTACGTCCCTAGAATTTTGCCGAGGCTTTCGCAGGAGAGGCAAGCACACTTCCTTGAGCGGTTGAAAACGTGGATGCGGCGCCGTATGAGGCATCGAGACGGAGCTTTCGAGGTAAGGTTTCGTCTTTGCTCGGTTTGGTCTTTTAAGGAGTTGGTTCACGATTGGGATTTGTTGCGGGGCTGCCGCGAAGTTACAGGATGTGAGGAGGCACGTGTCTTGTTTCTCCTACAATGAAATGGTGCCCACTTTTGAGGATTTTCGGGCTTTGATTGGAGGACCGGAGGTGGAGGCCATCTCGCTTCCTTTGGTTGGTGGTCTTTGCGGTGAGCGTGAAGCTTGCGAGACTTTCTTCGTACTTCGTTGGAAGAAGTGCGGGCATGATCCTTGATTCGGGTCATATCGACATTTACGAGCTGCCGGAGCGGTTCATGGTTGATGATGAGTGACGTCTCTTGGGATGTATTTGCCTTGTGCGTGATGGCGGCAGCTTTTACAGTCGGTTCCCTTGGCATTTGTGATGGCGCTTTGCTAGATGTGGTAGGCGGCTGCAGAAGTGGAGAAGATATTGTCCCGTTGGTCTTTGGGGAGACTCTTCATGGTATCGGCCGTCGCGGCGGGGATCGTTTTATGAGAGGGGAAGCCCCGCTTTGCTCACCTTGTAGGCTGCGAGAGAGACTTGAGCCATGCCCGAGGCTCCGGCGTCGTTGCCCGTGGTCATTTGCTCGGCGACCTCTTGTGTTGGATATGGATCGGTCACTTTGGGAGAGATGGATGGCACGGCTTGGTACGCATCGAGATCCGGTTGGTGGGTTCCGCCTTTGGAGGATTGAGACCGGGAGGATCTTGCGAGGAAGGGTCCTACGTTGTCGAGTTCGAGGTTTGTCTTGGTCCTCCTTCTATATTCCGTCGCTTGTTTCCGGCGGTTTGGGATGAAGCGAGAGCCTTTGTTGAAATTTCAGGATGACCTTGCTCTTGCGGAGGTAGTTCCTCTTTGTATGGCGGCTCCGGGTGCCTTCTTGTATTGTACGAGGGTATGGAAGTATTCCGCTTTCCCTCTGTGGTACTCCTTAGACGTCGGGGAGTGTTGTATTGACGACTCGGTATCGGCTTTGGTATGAGCGGCATGTTGGGCGATCCCAAGTGGTCTTGGAAGCGAGGCGTGCAGCGATTGCGGGACAGGTTGCCGTAGTAGCTATTGCCTTAGGAGTTCCGAAGCCTGGTCGACCCTTTGGATGTGACGGGAGACGCTTTGTTTGACTACGAGACTAGAGTTGACCGGCGACGGGGAGAGGTCCTCTTTTACGGACTCGCGAGGAGGAGATCCGAGCCGAAGCACGGGCGAATGAAGCCACGAGAGCTCTTGGATTATTTGATTCTACGGGGAGGACCCCGGATCTCGGGCGAGAGACGCAGAGTTGGTTCACGTGGAGCGAAAGAAGACTCGCCGGGGACGAGGGAAGAAAGGAAAGAATGGCGAGGGGACAAGCGCAGATGGCGCGGAATGACCTCCTAGGTATCCATTCATTGCATTTGCAAACACATTATTTGTTAAATGTATTAAGCTGTCTTTTAGCATGTTGTGAACTTGAGAGTAGACCGTGCTTGAACTCATCAAGAAATGTTGTAACCGTTAGTGATTTGTGATTTACTTTTAAAGCTTTATCGAGACGCAAGATCTTTTGTTTTGCCTTTGCTTCTGTTGTGCACTTTGTCGGCGTCCATCTTTGGACTTTTACATTGCATTTGTGGGTGACTCAAAGCGATGGGGCCATGACGCAATCCCTTTGCTTGAGGCTTTGTGCTTGGCTGAGAGGTTGAATGCTTCCCTGACAAGTCGTTTTGACGGTCTTTTTCGTAGCTTCCTTGCCCTTTGTTGGCGTCGGGCTCTTGACCTCAATTTCGCAGCTTCTGCTTGAGCTTCTTTTGTTTTTTTTTTGTGAGCCCTTGCTCGAGCTCTCTTTTTTTGTGAGCCCTTGCTCGAGCTCTCTTTTTTTATTTTTTTTTTGTGAGCCCTTGCTCGAGCTCTTTTTTTTTTTTTTTGAAGCACGTGAGGGCGAAGACAAGCCCCTGGCTTGGAAGCGAGCATGAGTCGGTCGTTTGATCTGAGTGACCCTCGGACGTCCTTTGATGTTGCCGCCGTCGTTTGACTTGGTCGAGAGTATTTGTTGGGCGTGTTCTTGAAAAGTGCGTAGCTTGATGGAGGTCTTGATTGACATTCAAACTTTTGACTTTTTTGTGTATTTTTAGACCGGACCAATTAAGGTTGCCTACGTTCCCCCGGACTAGAGGGCTCAGGTCTGCGTAGTTCGACACTACATGGAGTGCCAAGAGATGCACAGTTGGTTCTCTTTAGGCGAAGTATCTGCGAAGTTTGCTTCTGTTGACTGGATTCATGAAGGGATTGCCGTCTAGGTATGTCAGCTTCATGGCACCTCCTGAGAAGATCCTTTGAACCACGAAAGGGCCGATCCATATTGGTTCCCATTTTCCCAGTGGGTTAGTTCGAGTGGGAGGCTTTTCTTTGAGTACAAGGTCACCTTCCACGATGTCTCGGGATTTGACTTTCTTGTCGAAAGCTCTAGCCATCCCCGCTTTGATAGGCTCGGACGTGTTCCATGGCCTTTAGTCGTCGCCGTTCCAGCGCAGAGCCAATTCGTCCATGTCGGCTTTCGAGCCATTCGACTTCGTTGATGTCGTTTTCCAGCAAAGCACTCGTAGTGAGGGAATTTCTAGCTCGATGGGAAGGACTGCTTCCATCCCGTAGTCGTGGCAAATGGGGTTTCTCCCGTGGTCGTTTCCGATCGATGTGCGGTAGCCCCAAAGTGCAAGGTGCGGCTTCTCGGGCCAATCTCGTCCTCGGGTGGTCATTTTCGGATGATCCGTTCGAGGGTTTTGTTTGCCGCTTCCACGGCGCCGTTTGTTTGTGGCCTAGGGAGAAGATTTGTGGCGTGTGATCTTGAATTCAGCCAGTGATGCTGTCAAATTCCCCTTCGAAGTGTGAACCATTATCCGATATGACCTCATTTGGGATGCCGTATCGGCAGATGATGTTTTCCTTGAGGAAATGCGCGACCTTCTTGGAGGTGAGTACCTTGTAGACTCAAGCCGACCCATTTGGTGAAGTAGTCGATGGCTACTAAGATGAACTCGCGACCGCCGTCGCTCGGGCGAGCGATTTTCCCGATGACGTCAATTCCCCAAGTGGCAAAGGGCCAAGGTGTAGTCATGCAAGAGAGATCGTGGGGGCGGCGTAGATGATTGAGGTTGGAGAACCGTTGGCACTTGTCGCAGCCTTTCGGACAAAGTGGATGCAATCTCGCTCCATGGAGATCCGGTAGTAGCCCATCCCGAGAATGATTTGCATCGTGGCTCAGCATTCATGTGGGGACCGCAAGCCCCATTGTGGACTTCGTTCATGAAGCGGCTTGCTTCTTCTTGGCTCGATGCAGCCGTAGGAGTGGCCCATGGTAGCGTTTCTTGTATAACATGTCCCCGAGGATGACGAAGTGAGAGGCAAGGCGTTTTAGGGCCATAATGCTCTTGGTTTTGACCCCTTACGTGTGTGGGTCTTCCTTGTTCATGAAGGTGGTTTCCGTTCTTGAGGTATTGGAAAATCCGGGTTTATGCCGGAAATGGCGTCGAACTTGCGTCTCTTTGGCTCTTCAAAGAATCTTGCAAATCGTTGTGATTAAAACCTTCTCGGCGGCTTGGGCCCGGTTTTTCTCTCGTTTGACAACATGCTTAAATGTTTGCTTGATGCATTTATTTAATTAATGTGTTTGCCTTTTGTATAGATGAATTTAACTCAAGCTTTTGATTAGTTAATGTCATCATTTGTTAAAGATGCAATGAAATGATTTTTTAGGAAGGTCGGACCTTTTATTGAAAGCGTGAAGACTGTACATTGTTGATCAAAGATTCACAATCGTCGGGCGTAAAGCCGTCAAAAGACTCAAAAGATGTGAATAGACGGACAACAAGACTCGAAGCTAGACTATAGGCGACGAGGGATTGGACCGTGCTTCATTACTCTTGGACGGCCGTAGCTCTAGCAGGAGAGTGGTGCCGGTTCAGGTGGCCAATCTTCCCTTGGCATGAGTCCCGGAAAGTAGCTTGCATGCGGTTCGATTTCAAACCGTATCGCGGAGGTTTTTGGCCGCTCCCCGATGATGTCCCTCCATTAGTGTTGCCACCACCCTGGGGGTTTTTGATGATAGAAGTCGCCGAGGGCTACTTCTAGGAGGGCGAAGCATTCGCTGATTCGGAGTGGATTTTTGCCGATGTTGATCACTTTCATAGAATCTCGCTTCTTTATCTCGGGATCTTTGCTTGGACGACGTTTACAATGTCTGATTCGAGCGGGCATGCTATATCTCCTTCCCTGATTAAGCCTTGGAGGAGGTTGCGCCATTGTTCGTCCAGGTCGGACACCGGAATGTTGAATTGAACTAGGCTATGATGGCTGTCCCCGTAAGATCCGAGAGTGTCGGCTAGAGGGTTGTCTTGTACCGGGGGATCGGTGATGAGCCAGTTTGCAAGAGGGTTTTCGGCGAAGTAAGGGTCTACTCCTCGATCAATCTCCATTAGGGCGTCCATTTCTTGATCCTCTCTCAAGCATTCTTCACAGTCGCATATGTCAGAGTTGTCATCCTGTCCCATGAGTTCTTCGATTTCCAGCTCGTCGCGGCTTAGAGCGTGGATGTAAGGATCCACTTCGTAGCGGGACAGGGTAGGAGAATCATCTGGAGAAGAGTATTCGGTCATGTCGGGACCTTCTTCCGGGTCATAGCTTGCCGGCCAAGCACTTGCCATCGCACCGCTTCCGCGGATCACTTCGATCGCTCCATCGGGCATTGATGAATTTCACGCATTGGTGAAGAGTAGATGATACGGCTTTCATCTGATGTATCCAAGGCCGTCCCAACAAAGCGAAGAAGGTGGGTTTGATTTCCACGACTTGGAACTCTACCGACTCCGGTTGTACGTCGAATTGATCCTCAAGTTGATGACTCCTACGATTGGTCGTGCAGTGGAGTCGTAGGCTCGGATTACCCGAGGTGAAGGCCTTATCAGAGAACGGTCGATGCGGAGTCGTTTCAATGTGTTTAAAGCGATGATGTTGGATCATGTGAGCCGTTATCAATCAAGACGTTCGGGAGGAAGAACATCTCTATCTTTATGAGGATGAGGAGGGCTTCGTTGTGCCGATTCTCACATATTGGCAAGTCATCGTCATGAAGGCTAAACCGCTTCCCGTGCTACCGGCTGGACTCGCCTCGTCTCGGGGAACGTTCGATCCATCCATTTGTATGCCTTGGCCGGGGCAAAGATCGTAGGGAGACGGTGGCCCTGGGCGTTCTTGTCGGAATTCCGGTCACGAGACCTTTTGACTCTTGTTTCACGCTCCCAATCATAGCGGGACAAAGATGCCGACGGTTTCGGAAATTGCAGGAGTCCGCTCTCGCTTGGAGTTTCGTCAACGGCTATTGAGTTTACCCCGTCGTTCCTGGGAATGGATTTCCAATGGTATCGGGACCACGAGGGCGTTCCAATTTTCCCTCCTCAATGAGCCCCGGACCACCCGCTGAGTACGAAGCAATTGTCGGTGGTGTGGCGGGGTAGTTGTGGAAGGCGCAGTGCTTGCTCATATCCATGTTGGGTTTGAGGGTCTTCGGTTGGAAATTCTCGAGTGGTTTGAGAAGATTTCGCTTCACCAAAGCTTCAAATACTTGACCCAAGGGCATTTCCAGTTATCTAAATGCCGGAACCGCGGGAAGCGAGGGAGGTTGTTATTCTTTGGGCCGCTTGATCGCGATTTACTCGAGCTCCGTTCCGAATGTAGTGCACTGTTCCTGGCCGCTTTCCTTTCCTTTGGTCGGGGCAGGAGTTGAAGTTGCTGTGTTTGTTCGATAGCGGTAAGATGAGGCAGGGGTTGCCGTTGCCTTTTGAAGACTCGGGGTCTTTTCAAACTTTGTCCGGCGTTGACCATGGCACGGAGATCCGGATAGAAATGGTGGCTGATCAAGGTCCTCAAAGATGGTTTGAGGCAGAATGGAAGATGTCCATCTCGCTTCTTCTTTGGAAAGTGGATCCATTATCTCGCTTAGCTTCCAGCTCCATCTTTTGTAGAATTCGCCCACCGGTTCATCATCCTTTGTTCGGTAGCTTGCGGTGTCATGACGGTTTGTTTCCCATTCAAGATTGGCGCGGTACTTCTCCGTGAAGATTTCACCGATCTCGATCCCACGTGGAGCGGTTTTACGCCTTCACGTTGAGGAACCACCTTAGTGCCGTGGATTTGAGGGAATGCCGAAAATGATCTCGCCATCTGCTGAGGGGTTGCCCCTTTGGCTCTCATACCCGTGACGTAGGTGTCGATGTGGGTTTTGGACATTACGTTCCGTCAAACTTTTCCATTTCCGGCATCCCGAACTTTGGAGGGAGAGGGACCACTTTGTTCGGATCGCAGGCGGGAGGGAGTCCTTCCGAGAACTAGCTAACTTGCCTTGCATGTCTTTCATTTGTTCAATCAACCAGCCATGTGGGGATCACCGTCTGAGGTGGGTTACCTGCTGTGGACGGAAACCGAAGATGGAGGTGGATTGGGCGATGGGATCGCCATTCGGGAGTCTTGGGGAGGAAGTTGAGTGTATACCAACCCATACCCCGGGGTGTTGAAGTTGAGGGCGTGATTGCCAGGTCCGCTAAGGGTTGTGTTTGGGAACTCGGGGAAACGATTCGTTAGCCCCAATCGCGTACTAGCAGTGGCAAACTTGAGATGTCGGGATATCCGCCGGATGCCCGTCCCCGGTAAGAATGGGGACTTTTGATTGTGGTTGCGAGGCTCGTATAGAGGCAAAGGATTGAATCCCGGGGGATACCGAGATGCATTGGGATCTCGCGGAGCAGTGTGCACGTATGTGTGCCGTTGGTACCGAGCTTGATGTGCGAGCCGGAAACCGACCGATCCGAGGCGGGCATGTCGGAGCCGCTGACCGACGCCCGAGGGGAGCTTTGAGCGAGAGCCGCTTTGCGTTGCCGGGATCTCGTAGCTTGGCGGAGGCGGGACTCCGCCGATAGCTTTGAGAAACCGGGAGCCGGTATATCTTCGTCCTCTATGAGAACAAAGGTTCCGTCGGGTTGGGGAACTGCAACTGTTCCTCAAAGACGCAAGGTGTCGACGATCCAGGCTTGCTGTTCCTCTTGGCGCTTCTTGATGGTTTCGAAGGCTCGCAGCACCTCCTCCATTGTCTGGAGATTCCTTAGTGGCGGGGTTCCGTTTCCCTCACTGTTATCTGTTGATCCCGTCATGGGGGAGTATCGGACGGTGCGGACCGTTGAACTGGAAGGGCTATCGGACCTCGTGACCTCGATACTGAAAAGGCGGCTTCCAGGGATTCTCAACCACTCTCGGTTCGCTGGAGGGGGTGATGGGCAAGGTTTAGACACGGGAATGGCCTAACGGGATAAAAGGGGGAAAGCTCACGTGGCATGCGGTTTCCGTTTCTTTTATTTTCTGATTTTTTTTTTTTGTTGTTTTAATTTACTTAAAACATGTTTTCTCGTAGTCCTAGGTAGGTTGGAAAAGATTGCTCTTCTTTTCGCAACTATGCTAGATCCCGGGTCACGGAGACCATCTCGTGCGGCTATAAGCCCCTCGTTTTGCACCCGTATTTCGACATCCCAGGGGTGGACAGCCCCGTGCGAGGGTCCTATAGTGCAAGCGGTTTCCACCGGCCTAAAAGAAAAATCGAACCTAAGGACCGAGCCTGTCATGTTCGTTTTGATGCGTTAGCCATGTGAATAGTGAACCGAGCCGGCCACCGAGTCAAGATCGTGTCAAGAGTTCGGCATGACCTCTCTTTACCTTGCTTGCGCAAGGGATCCGTGACGTTAGGCGTTGGCCGGGTCATATCGTCATGGCTGACGTATCAAAGGCGTGATGACATGGTGTCATGCGAGCATGGATGTATATCCTGGACGGAACATCGTCTGGGTGTAGCTTCGGAAATCAAGATCAGGTCAAGATTTTAGCATGACCTTTCATCGCTTTGCTTGCGCAAGGGATCTTGAGTTCCGAGCCACGACTCGTAAAATGGCCGGCATGGTATATGTATCCAGCCGTATGACACCTGGACCGGGTAAAACCAACCGAGTCCGGACAGAGTGTGACTCAAGACTCAAACGTGTGGGGTTGACGCTTGGCTAGGATGGGATGTTTGGAATGATCCCGGTGCGCGCCCAAGAGGCCTAGGAAGACCAAACGGACCGCAACCGAGACCACTCCCGGGTTAAGGGTGGTCAGGAGTGTGCAGGTGTATCCGAGGCAAAGAAGGCTTAGCGTGCGGTGTAACCGAGGCAAAGAAGTGTGAGTAGAGTGCGGTGTAACCGAGGCAAGAAGTGCGCGTAGTGTGCGGTCTCTAAAATTCTTTTTCCGAGTAAAATAGAAGTTTTTGAAGAATTTTAAATGTATGCACGTATGTATATTGATGCATTTTTTTTGTATTTTTATTTTTTTTGTAAAATAAAACGAAGCACGTGCACACACACACAATGCTTAAAGGAAGGGGTAAAATGAAAGTTTGACCCTCATCATCGTTTTAAAAATCTTTTGTTTTGTTTAAAAGTTTTTAAAACAAAATTTCCCAAATGAGTCGCCAACCGAAATTACCCGGATCCGGCTCGCGCGGAGCCGGCATCTCGCGTTCGTCATTTTCGGGAAGTCGCCCGGATCCGAGAGGCGGACAATCGCGCCCGCATCCGGCTTATTCCGTTTTAGCGTTGCGCGTTGGAGGTGTCTCGCCGTTTTGCTTTCGCATTTTGTAGAGTCGCCACGCCGTTTTTATTAAGCCCAAAACATTGAAAAAGGGCATCGCTTTAAAGATAATTTTAAACTCGTTTTTGTGTGATGAGATTTTGAGTTCTGAGGTCGATGACTCCCGGGAAGAGAATATTAGAATATTAGAGCTCACTCCGAGTAGCCTCGTAAAACGAGTCTTTCGGATACCCCTAATATCCTTTAAATGTTGTGTGTGTGTGTGTGTGCTTTTAAAAATGCATGTCAGATCAGATGTCTACATTGTATGCTATGTATGGAAATGTATTGAAATAGTATAGGAAGGAAGCCTTACCAATGTTGGTTCGTGTCCTGTCTTCCGCTGGGGAATAGTGTTTGAGGTCGGAGTAGCGTTCGTAAGGATCGGGATTGCTTCGGGAGGGACCGGTTGTCTCATGACGGAGTTTCGGCGTGAGTTGAGGTTGCCGAGGCTGCGTTCGGGCGAGAGGTTCGGCGTGCGTGGGGATCGTTGGGATCACTCGGGGCAGAGGTTCGGCGTGCGTGGGGATCGTCGGGATCACTCGGGCGCAGGTTCTGGCGTGCCAATTGTGGTGGCAGGAGTCACTCGGCAGAGTTTCGGCGTGGTTTGGGATCGTCGGTTTGACTCGGAAAGAGCCGGACACCGTGGAAAGACCATGGCAAGGCCTCTGAGTACCACGAGGGGCCTCGCAGTACCTCGAGAGTGCCTCGGGCAGCGCGGGAGCCGTCTCGAGCGCTCGGGAGGCTTCTGAGCACCACAAGGGAGCTCGGAAGGCCTCGGAAGGATCCGAAAGGGGCCTGGAGTGCCTCGAGAGGACTTAGAGGGGAGCCGAAGGCTAAGGGAGGAAGAGAGAAGAGGGAGGTGTGAAAATGAGGAGGGGAGCCCTCTATTTATAGTAAAAATTTCGGAGCAAAGAGGTCCGTACGGACCTTCTTGGTTATCCGTAATTTTGGATTTCCTCGATTTGAGGGAATCTCGCAATGATGGAGAATATTCTCGAATGATGATGTCCCCATGCAATAAGGTCCGTACGGACCATCTTGCATGCAAAGAGGTCCGTACGGACCAACTCTGCAGGAAGTCATCATTTCTTCGGGATTTGAGGGAATATTGTGGACTTTAAGGGGATTTAGTAATCATTGAAACAAAGAGGTCCGTACGGACCTTAATTGCTTTTCCGATTTTCGAAAATTCCCAAAAGGTCCTTTTGTCCCTTTTTATCCCAGAAAGGCTCCTCCCTTGGTTTGGTTGGGGGTTTGAGAGGGTTTTGAGAGGGTTTTGAGTGAGAGAGGTCTCTGAGACTGCGTGGATGAGTCTACGGTGTTTCCCGTGTGTTTGAAAGGGAGTGATCCAGATTGGGGTACTTACACCGAGGAAATGACAAGTACCACTAGTGCTTTTCCTGTCAATAGTGCAAGCTGCATAATCTGCATCTGAATAACCTATAAGATCGAAGTTCGAATCTTTGGAATACCAAAGTCCAAGGTTAGTGGTTCCAGATAAATAGGGAATTATACGCTTGACTGCAATAAGATGTGCTTCTCTAGGATCTGCTTGGTAGCGAGCACATACACAGACACTAAACATGATATCTGGCCTACTAGCAGTTAAGTAAAGTAATGAGCCGATCATACCTCGATATAAAGTTTGATCAACTTTCTTACCTTTGAGATCTTTATCTAGCTTATTGCCGCTGGCCATTGGAGTATCATAAGCTTTAGCATTTTCTAATCAAAACTTCTTTATCAACTCCTTGGTGTACTTGGCTTGGCTGAGGAAAATACCTTCTTCGCATTGCTTGATTTGAAGCCCGAGGAAGAAAGTTAATTCTCCCATCATGCTCATCTCAAACTTGCTTTTAATTAGCTTTTCGAAACGCTTACAAAGTAACTCATTAGTAGAACCAAAAATAATATCATCGACATAAATTTGAACAAGTAAAGTATGCTCATTATATTTGGCAATAAAAAGAGTTGTATCAATTTTACCGCGTTTAAATCCTTTTTCTAGTAAAAATTTATAAAGAGTCTCATACCATGCCCTTGGAGCTTGCTTAAGTCCATACAAAGCTTTCTGGAGTTTGTAGACATGATTGGGAAATTTGGAGTCTTCAAATCCAGGCGGTTGGGCAACATACACGGTCTCTTGCAGTTCGCCGTTGAGGAATGCACTCTTTACGTCCATTTGATATAACTTGAAACGCTTGAAAGAGGCGTAAGCTAAGAAGATTCTGATAGCTTCCAATCTTGCAACTGGAGCAAAGGTTTCGTCGTAATCAATTCCTTCTTCTTGCCTATATCCTTGTGCAACCAACCTTGCTTTATTCCTAGTGATGCTTCCATTCTCATCCATCTTATTCCTAAATACCCACTTAGTTCCTATCACTCCTTGATCCCGAGGTCTAGGCACCAAAGTCCGTGACCTTGCATCTTTCAAACTGATTGAGTTCTTCTTGCATAGCAACGACCCAACTGGAATCTTGGAGTGCTTCATCAATCTTCTTGGGTTCAACTTGAGATAAAAGAGAAGTATGCTCGTCATAGTTCGATCTCCTTGTTTGAACACAGGAAAACAGATCACCAATCACATTTGTGAGGGTGGCATAGCGACTTCACGAACCTCCGGGGTAAGTCTGGTTGGGTGAGGTTTCTTGAAGATCTTCAATTGGAACGTCGTTAGATCCTTCGGCGAATAAGTCATGGAAAGTAAGTTGACGAAGAGGTTCTCTAAGGCTGGATAGGGAATTCTCAACTTCTTCTTCCCTAGGAGTTACATCCGGAGTAGGAACTTCGGGTGCGGTTTCAAAGGTGCGGTTTGAGGGAATTTCGATTGAGGGTGCTGGATTTTGCGATTGAGGTTCGGGTGCGGTTTGGGATGGTTCACCCGGTTCATTATGCTCAACAAAATCATCAAGAACATTTGGAGCCAAATGTGGCTCAAGGAGAGAATGCTCATCAAAAGTAACATGGACAGACTCAACTATTTTTAAACTAGTTTTATTGAAAACACGAAAAGCTTTTAAATGTTTAGCATACCCAACAAAAATACCTTCGTCGGCCTTGGCTCACGAATTTACTCTCTATTTTCTCTTCCATTGTAGAGGACAAAACATTTGCGGCCAAAGATCTTGAAGAATGCAATGTTGGGGTTCTTCCTCGCCAAAGCTCATAGGGAGTCTTGTTATAGGTTTTGTTGATGAGGAGCGGTTACGAGTGAAGCATGCGGTATTGATTGCTTCGGCCCAAAAATCTTTGAGGTAGCTTCGTTTGAGATATCATTGTTTTCCGGCCTCAATCAACGTCCTATTCTTCCTTTCCACAACCCCATTTTGTGGTGGAACACCGGGTTGAAAAATTGTGATCAATCCATGGTCATCACAATGTCGAGCAACACCGTTGTTCTTAAATTACATTCCATTATCTAATCGAACACTAACGATGTCGTCTTCTTTTTGAGTTTGGAGCCGTCTAAAAAGTGCGGTGAGAATCTCATAGCAATCATCTTTGGAAATCATCATCTCAACCCACGTATATCTTGAGTAATCATCCACCACCACTAAGGTATATCTATTTCCTCCAATGCTGGCAGTGGTTACGGGTCCAAACAAATCTATGTGAAGCAGTTGTAAGCATCTTGAAGTTGATGGAGCGGTCTTGCTGGTGAAAGACGACGCGGACTGCTTACCAAGCTGGCATGCACTGCATTTCTCTGGATGGTGGTTAGCCACTTTGGGTAAACCACGAACGAGGTTTTCCCTACCAATCTTTGCAAGATACTTGAAGTTCAAGTGGCTCAACCTCTTGTGCCATAGCCAACTATTTTTGCTCACATTTTTAGCTACAAAACAGAGATTAGTAATACTACATGCAGAATTTAGATCAATAATGTAAATATTACTCTTACGAATCCCTGTGAGTAGGGTGACGCCGGAAATGCTATCTTTGATAAAGCAATTTGATGATGTGAAGTTGCAAAGCATTCCTTTGTCGCAAAATTGAGAAATTGAAAGGAGGTTGTGCTTGAGTCCTTCAACAAGAGAAACCTTCTCAATGGTTAGGTTTCCTCTCCTTATAATGCCATATCCAATGGTCTTGCCTTTGTTGTTGTCACCAAAGGTTACAGACGGACCACTTGCTTCAATGACATCTTCAAGTAATGATCTATCTCCAAATATATGTCTTGAGCAAACCACCGTCAAGATACCATTCATTTTCCTTGGAGTGACTACCATGAAGTAGAGGACCCGAAATGTAAACATTAAGAACGAGGTCCCCTTTATTCCTTGGGTCCTGAAGTTAGCAACCCTTACGACCCACACCTCGCTTGACGTAAGGAGGTTTACTCTTTGGCATTGGATGTGAACCGCAAAAGGCATTCTGCAGCCTTGTGACCTAAACCATCACACATAGAACATTTATAATAGCTACAAGCTTCATGAGGTTTTACTAACTCCTTACTCTTCTTAGGAGTAGCATGCGGTTTGGGACAAGGAAGCGGTTTGGGAGGAGCGGTTCCAGCTAAGAGTCCGGCTGAGATAAAGGGAACAGGCTTTGGTTTGACCACGTATTTCCTGGGAACGCTATTCCTGCTTTTGAAGGCAGGAGGAGCGGTCGAAGAAGATGCGTGGTCGACTGAGTTGGCAGCACCACCTTTTCCACCAGGAGCGGTTGGAGGCAGGTATGCGACCAATTCCATAAGCCATTTCCTCTTCACCGCTTCCACGTAATCCTTAGGTTTCAACACAGAATTCTTTCCATATTGCTTACCTTTTGGGTAGACATAATTAATTTGTCGTCCTTTACCCTTTCCTTTAGCATGCTTCCCCTTAGGAATTTCTTTAGTTAGTTCCAAAATTTCCTCATCTTTTTCACTCGAGGATGCACACTTCTCCTCTTCCTCAGATCCAAAATCTAGGCCTTCCTTAATTCCAGGAGGAACTTGGGAGTCCATGATTTTATCCTTGGTGGATTGAGACTTGAGCCACGAATCAATAATCTTTTGGAGATCGTTGATTTGGGTTACCAAGTCATCATTCCGGAGTTGAAGTGCAGCAACCTTAGTTTCAAGGATGTGGTTCTGATCAGCAAGAGGAGTCATACTTCTGATTTGATCCTTAAGATTTGAAATTTCGGACTTCATCACAGTTTTCTCCGTCTTGTACAGATTAAGTTCATCATGAGCTAAGCTTAAGGCTTTCTTAAGATTAGAGAATTGATGGATCACCGTTTCAGCTTCCTTGAACATCCTTTCATGTTCCATGGGAGAAACCTCTTCCACCACCTTTTTCAAAATTTTCTTCTTTGGAATTGTTTTTGAAGGTGGAGCATTTGTAGGAGGAAAAATGGGACGTGAATACGAGCAATTTCCTATCTTAATGCTAGGAGTAAGTTTGATATTTTCATCCAACGTAAAATTTGGAAGTTTTGTAGAAACCTCTTTTTCTTCCATATCTTGCGACTCGATTGACTCAGAATCTGACTCATCGGAAGCGTCTGCAATTAAGCAGAGATTAACCTCTTCGGTTTCATCATCACTTCCATCATCAGAATCTGTTTCAATCCAAGTAGCCAATTCCTTGGAATTCTCTTCCTCCTCAGCAACCATTCCCTTGCGACGAGAAAATTTCGCAGGAGAGGTTTTCTTTTTCATGTATTCATATTTAGGCTGTGGACACTCAGATGCGAAGTGACCAGGTTTTCTACAATTGTAGCAAACTAGATCACTCTTTTTCTTTGTATCTCCAGCCTTAGAAAACGTTGCAGGAGGTTTGCCTTTTGAAAATAATTTTGTGAAAGGTTTTGAGGATTTTCTAAATTTTTGGAATCTTTTCACAAACATGGCAAAATCATCATCATCCATCTCGATGAGTGATGAGGTTGATATGGAAGGATCTGCAGTTTGATTGGATGTAGATGGTTTCTCCTCATGTTCCACGACGGACATGGATAGCGATTTGGTTTTCCCTTCAATCTCTTCAATATGATTTAATTTTAATTCATAGACTCTAAGATTGGCGTACAAGTTACTTAACGACCAAGTACCCAAAACTTTGGAGTCTTCTAAAGAGGTAGCCTTATTTACCCATTTAGATCCAAAGCAGATAGGAAAGTCATATTGATTTCCTTATCAGTTAAAGTTTTTCCAAGAGATCTACAAGCATTAACTACCTCAACATATCGGTCGTAGGTTTGACGCAAGGTTTCGTTGGATTTTCTATTGAAGTTGTTGTATGATCTTTCAACAGCATATAATTTGCTTTCCTTGCATTCGTCATCACCTTCGAGGTAGCTCTCAATGGCATCCCACATCTGCTTTGCGGTTTTGAGGTACATCACTTTCTGTAGAGTTGATACGGGGAGGGTTCCAGAAATGATGTGCCTAGCCTTGCTGTCCAAGGCAACCAATCTCTTCTCTTCATCCGACCACTCATCTTTTGGCTTTTTGACTTCTGGAGTTTTAGCATTGGTGGTTGCATCAGTGTTGGCCTTCATTGGAATTAGAGGGCCATTGATCATGCACTCCACCAGCATTTCATCTATAGTTTCCAAATGAATAAGCATTCGGCACTTCCAGATGTCAAAGTGGTCTTCGTCCAAGATTGGAATGTGTGAATAGTTAACAGTAGTCATTGTCTTTGTATTTGCCATATCGAATCGGCACACAAGCTGTTAAGCTTGAAAAACAGTGGTTTTAAAATGTGTTAGCTTTGATACCACTTGTTGGTCCCAAAGGTGGCAACAAGGGTGAAAATACAGCTAGAGGGGGGGGGTGAATAGCTGTTTCAAATTTTCCGCCCTCGATTTAAAAGTAATCCTCTATACTTACAAAACCGCTTGCAGTGTATGAGAAACTGCAAGTAGAGTTATAAAATGCACAACGGAATAATGAAGTTACAAAGCGGTTTTGAGAGAGGCGGTTTGATAGTGCGGTTTACTGAAAGTGCAGTTTGCAAAAGTGAAGTCTAGACAATGTTAACTCCAAACACTATTTCACAATAATGGATAACTAAAATAAGATCAAACAGAGACAGAGATAAATAATTAGTAAGCACAAGAAATATAAATGCAGAAAGTAAGAACACAATATTTGGAGTGGTTCAATCGATAAACGATCTACGTCCACTACCAAGATGGTTAGTCTTGGATTTCTAAGAGAGATTTTATATTAAGTATTGTGAGATTACAAAGTACAATAAAATCTTTACTATGAAGAACAAATCCAAAACTATAACCGGTGTATCTCAAGTGTTTAATCTATGTGATTAAAACAAGTGAGGTGTGTGTGTGAGAACAAGATCAAGGCTCTTTAAATCTGTGAGATGTAGAGCTCAATGATTCTTGAATGTGTTAAGGCTTGATTTCTGGGCTGGGGAATATTTCTTGAAGTATGAAGATGAAGATTCAAAGGACTAAGAATTTCTGGGCAGAGCTTCAACTTCTTATGAACACAGCAATTTCTCAATTTTTCAAGCAATCTTCAAATGGTGAAGATTAGGGGTATTTATACCCAAGCATCTCAAATATAGCCGTTGGACACAGCTGTTGAAGGACAGTACTTGATGCTTTCTCATTGGTCCACAGCAACCACTTTTGTCCTTTGGTTCAGTAGTTGCAGATAAAGCTGATAATGCTCCAGCTGCAAGCAATGAGGTTTGGACACATGTCACCTTTTTCAAGATCCTTGCAGATCTTCTCTGACATTTAATCATGTGACAAGATAAGGTGGTTGACATTGGATATTGCTGATGTGGATTATAATGGCAAAAGGTGGTTCACTTCAAGTCTCAATCATTGGGGCGGTTCTGGAGTATAAGCGGTTAGACATGTGCGGTTGATAACTCCTGAAAAATTGAGAAATTGATGTGTTCATACTCCTGAACTAGGTCCCAACTTAGGTCATACTCCTGAACTAGGTCCCAACTTTGGTCATACTCCTGAACTAGGTCCCAACTTAGGTCATACTCCTGAACTAGGTCCCAATTTAGGTTCATACTCCTGAAACTAAACCCCAACTTAGGTCATACTCCTGAACTAGGTCCCAACATAGGTCATACTCCTGAACTAGGTCCCAACTTAGGGTCATACTCCTGAACTAGGTCACAACTTAGGTTTATACTCCCGAACTAAGCCTCAACTTAGGTATAGATACCTTCACACAAACTTCAACTCAGGACATCACCACGTCCACTCCACACAAACTTCAACTCAGGACATCACCACGTCCACTCACCACAAACCTCACTACTTCACCACAGGCAGCCCGGAAGGCTTTAAATCACTCGATCCGGGAGACTGCATAAATCAGTCGAATCATTATCCGCAGCCCGTAAGGCTTTAAATCACTCGGTCCGAAAGACCGCATAAATCAGCTGAATCACTATCCGCAGCCCGGAAGGCTTTAAATCACTCGGTCCGGGAGACCTCATAAATCAGTCGAATCAATATCCGCAGCCCGGAAGGCTTTAAATCACTCGGTCTGGGAGACCGCATAAATCAGCCGAATCACTATTCGCAGCCCGGAAGGCTTTAAATCACTCGGTCCGGAAGACCGTATTAACCTCCCACATCATCATCCGCAGCCCGGAAGGCTTTAAATCACTCGGTCCGGAAGACCGTATAAACCTCCCACATCATCATCCACAGCCCGGAAGGCTTTAAATCACTCGGTCCGGGAGACCGTATAAATCAGCCGAATCAATATCCGCAGCCTAGAAGGCTTTAAATCACTCGGTCCGAGAGACCGTATAAATCAGCCAAATCAATGTCCGCAGCCCGGAAGGCTTTAAATCACTCGGTCCGGGAGACCGCATAAATCAGTCAAATCAATATCTGCAGCCCGTAAGGCTTTAAACCACTCGGTCCGAAAGACCGTATAAACCCCCCCAAATCATCTATCCGCAGCCCGAAAGGCTTTAAATCACTCGGTCCGGAAGACCGCATAAATGTCCCAAAACATTGTCACAACTAGGTAGACCCCTTCAAACAGTCACAACTAGGTAGACCCCTTCAAACAGTCACATTTAGGCACAAATGCCTCCACACTCACAATTTCACGACGGCGAACTACGATCAGGCTTGATTCCCGCCAGGGATACGTAGGAATTCTATCACAGGGTCCAGCCAATCGACCTAATTGGTCACCCACAGGATACCACCACGTCCACGCATAGAGTCTCAATTAGAGGATATCACAGTCCTCGTGCACTACAACACTCACCCCACACCCGAACTACGATCAGGCTTGATTCCCGCTTAGGGATACGTAGGAATCCTATCACAGGGTCCAGCAACTGACCTAAACGGTCACACAAAGGACACTGCCACGTCCTCAAGAACCGACCTACACAGTCACCTCCTCTCTCAGCACGCGATCCAGATCAGGACCCTTATCTTATCGATGACCCCACTTCCTTCATAAGTGACATCGCCGAGGGGAGCGGTGGTGGTGAATAGTTTGGGGTCTGGAAATAGGAGAGACGGCGTCGGAAATTTTGAAGTAGCAAGCAGAGAACGGTTAGGGAGATTGAGGTTGGAGGTTGAGAGATAGAGAACGGTGGGGGAAATTGAGGTTGGACTTGAGTTGCCAGCGAATGGTTTAGAGAGACAAAGAACGGTGAGGAGTGGATTGAGAGGGAATTAAATCGGTGAAGAAAGGGATTGAGGTAGAGGGAGGTAGAACGGTGTTTTGGGCAGATAGGGAGATCGTGAGGAAGGGTGCGGCCGGAGAGAGAGAGATCAGGTGAGGAAGACGATCTAGGGAGCGAAGGCTGGTGGTGAGGACGACGATGAGAGAGAGAGAGCTAGGAGAATGCCATTTGCATTTAGAGAGAGAGTGGGAACCGTTTAGAGAGAGTCCCCTCTTGACAAAATGAAGAAAATCCTTATTTAACATAGCTTGGGAATTGGTTCATGGTGTCGTACGACCTTCTGCGTCAACTTTCCATGGCTCAAGTTGTCGCGTGACACAACATGGCCATAACCGTTTCTGGCGCCAATTTGCCATTCTGGAACCTTCTGAGATATTTCCTTAAAGGTCCAAAGTGGTTTAATTCCTTGTAGGTCCTTTTGTACATAACAATGACTTAAAAGCACTTTCTTCGCGGGAACTTTATAAAAAGTTCCCGAAAGTCTTGGAATGGACCGGGAATTTACCAAAATGCCCCTAGTGCAATTTTATTACATTAAAATGCACCTAAAATGGGTAGCGAATTGGATTGGCGTACTTACAGAGCCCCTCGGCAACGTCACTTATGGAACAAGTGAGGTTGTCGATAAAATAAGACCCAATCCCAATGTGCGGCTAGGGATAAGGCGAATGGCTAGACGATGACCGGTAGATTGGATGGCTGGACCTTTGGAGAAAGGATTCCTGTGTATCCCTGGAGGGAATCAAGCCGGTCGTAGTTCAGACGAAACTGTTGGGTGAAGGAAACCAGGCCAAAAGGGTAGAAATATGCTTTCATACCTTTGCTGTGCTTACCTGACTGATGATGATTGGTCGTCTGACAAGGGCATTTGTTGATGATAAAAATCTACGTCCAACACGGGCTCTTGATGATCTTCCATCGCACATGGGCTTTCGTTGATGATCTTCCGTACGACACGGGAATTTGATGTTGACCTTCGTCCGACATGGGAATTTGACAATGACCTTCCGTCCAACACGGGAATTTTGATGAAGAACCTCCATCCGACACGAGATATTGATGATGAGACTTCCGTCCAACACGGGCATTTGACGATGGTCTTCCGTCCAACACGAGAATTTGCTGAAGAATCTCCGTCTGACACGGGATATTGATGATGAAACTTCCGTCCAACACATGCATTTGACGATGATCCTCCATCCAACACGGGAATTTAACGATGAATTTCCGGGATATTGATGATGAAACCTCCATCCAACAGGGTATATTGATGACGAGACTTTCCTCCAACACGGGCATTTGACGATGGTCTTCCGTCCAACACGGGAATTTGCTGAAGAATCTCCGTCTGACACGGGATATTGATGATGAAATCTCCGTCCAACACGGGATATTGATGATAATCCTCCGTAAAACACGGGCAATTGATGATAATCCTCCATCCAACACGGGCAATTGATGATAATCTTCCATCCAACACGGGAAATGATGATGAAACCTCCGTCCAACACGGGAATTGGATAAGGAACCTCCATCCAACACAGGAATTGATGATAAGCATCCGTCCAACACGGGCAATTGATGAACCTTCCGTCCGAAATGTGAACTGATAATGAACCTTCCGTCCGACACGGGAATTGATAATGAACCTTCCGTCCGATACGAGAATTTTGATGAACCTTCCGTTCGACACGGGAACTGATAATGAACCTTCCATCCGACACGGGAATTGATAATGAACCTTTCATCCAACACGGGCGCTTGATGGGGAACCTTCGTCCAACACGGGATTTGATGGTGATTCACCGTCCACCATGTGATATTGATGATTGATCTCCGTCCAACACAGGATATTGATGATGATTTGCCGAAACTGATGGGCACTATTGCTTGAAGATTGAGGCATCTGAAACTCCTTTTGATGAGTAATGCCTTGAGACTGGGGAAGCTGAAGCTTTTTCGAATAATGCTGATGAATTCGAAGATGACGAGACTGATGACGATGATAAAGGCGGGATATGCTATCTGCAGGATTTGGAATCCTTATCCGAGTTGTGATTTGAGGAGCAATCCTCACGATCAGATCATGATCACCTTGATTATTGTACCCTATGGGGGGGGGGAAACACAACACTATAGGCAATTTGCATTTTATTTAACTTGAATTTTTGCTTATGCATTATTAATCTTTATTGCACGAGTCCATCTCAGCTGGGGATGGAATAGAAGTGAGGATTTTGCACGGCTTGACGAGCACATATGTATGTAGCAGTTGTGCTATGATGGATTGTGTATGGGATGAATGTATATATGTATGATGATGTATGGGTTGGACCCCCTCCCATGAGGTGGGGAAGTGTATGAGGGATGGATGATATGGTGCAGCCTAGGCAAGTCGGGGATGCTCCCGGGAGTGCAGATTGCAGCAGATTGATTCGTTGCTGATAAGAACAAAGTGTATCGCGCACCCAAGATGACAAGCAACAGCGAAAGTGCAGAGAATGCTCTGGTTTTGAAGATATGACTAGGCGAAGTCCCAGTTGATAATGCAAGGCAAACCCGGATGGAATCTAGTAATGAGACCCTGAGAGAACAGCTTGACAAAAACTCCAGTTTGATGAGATTCAATGCAGCCTTATCGCAGACAGAGTCATATTGTGGCCGAGGAGCCAACCCATCATTTCAAACCGCAGTCAAACAGTCACTGGACAAGACTCGAAAATGTTTACGTGCAGGGGCACATTTTTTGAGGGTGGGAATGGATCCCAATTCTGTGACACACTCGCTTTTGGGTTTGACTCTTTTGGGAGAGTATAAGTATCACAAGGTGTGGAAAAGTGTATGGAAGCCCTTGCTGACAGAAAAACAATGTTTGGCTCTATCTCCCTATGATGTAGAAAGAGAAGACTTGTCGAGACACTTGACATCTTGTCTTATTCGTGATGATCACAATGCTGCTTAAAGCCCTTTATTGATGTTCGGGTTATTCAACCACTAATCCTGATATGAACAAATATTTTGATTAATCCCGAGGAGAAAACCAACTGATATCGAGAATCAAACTCTGGAGGATGGAAAGTGTATAGGGACAGCCCTTGAGGAGACCGGATTTTCTGAGATTTGTTTGTGATTTCGATCGGACCAATCATGGTTACCTACGTTCCCCTCCTTGGGAGGAGCTCAGGTCGCCGTAGTTCGGGCTTATTCTGATTGAAAGAGAATGAATGTTGAAATTCGAGGATTTTGAGGATTTGGAGAATTGAAAAATATGTCCTCTTGGAGTGTCGATGAAAGACACGGATGCGAAGCCCCAGTGGGACATCCACGGCAAGTGTTTGCGGAGGAGAAATGAAATATGCTCACACGAAATGTCGAAAGAATGGATTGAATTTGCACAATCTCTGATTGATGATCTTGAATCGAGATGGATTTGGCTCTAATTTAAGCAATCAATAAAGCAATAATCTTATTTAGATCTCGACGGTATTGGAATGAAACTGCTATTCTATAGGAACTGTAGCTGGGTTTCAGGATTTCGATTGGCCATCGGGCGATTTGGAATATCATGACCACTTAAGACAAGAGGTCGGCTGGGCTTTTTGCTGACTGAACCTCTAAAGATGAGAGGTTGGCTTTTGGGGATGTGTTTGGGATTTTTAAGGTGAGGGAATTGATTGCCTCTAAGAGTGAGAGGTCAAATTTGGCTTTGGCAAGGTCAAAGGTAAGGGTACCGGTAATGGGAATATCCTCTAAAATTGAGAGGACGGTTTGGGATTGATTTCGGTAATGGGAATATCCTCTAAAATCGGGAGGATGGCTGGAAATGGTTTGAAAGTGTTGGTGAG
This sequence comes from Adenophora triphylla var. japonica, assembly GCA_022495995.1. Lineage (NCBI taxonomy): Eukaryota > Viridiplantae > Streptophyta > Magnoliopsida > Asterales > Campanulaceae > Adenophora > Adenophora triphylla. The sequence goes on along the minus strand of JAFEMH010001828.1, from coordinate 290,354 downwards.
AGGAAGTCCAAGCTATTGAGAACTTTTGGTGAACTTGTGAGAATTCATGCTCCTTTTGAACATCGGAGAGCTTCTTGGGAAGTCGGGGACATTTGCTGAATTGTGAGGATCTAAAGTCCTTCTTTTGGAAAGCCTTTTGAGAAGTTGAGGATTCTTACTTAATTGCGAGGATTTAAAATCCTTATTTTGATAACTTGGAAGGCCTCTTGAGGAATTGAGGATTATCTTTATCCTTCCTTCATAGCTTGAGTATTTTGTGGATCGCCGACTCTCGAAGCTAACTTCTTGGCCTCGCTTGGACTTCTCTTAGTATGGAGCAAAGGCGATGGATAAACAGGGTTTCAAAATATGCCGATCTTGAAGTGAAAGGGTATTTGTTTAGTGAGAGTGAGGTAATGGCTTTCCTATGGGTGAAAGGTTTCAACCGCAGTCCCTATCGGATGATCCGAACGAGATTAAGCCTTCATTGCTTGCTTAAGCTTACTTGAGGAAGATTCATGCAAATTCATCGAGCAACGAGATGATGAGGACGATGGAAGATATGTGAGCATATGATGCAAGATGGGGAGTTGGATAAGCCCCAATTTGAAAACGATATCAGTCGTTTTCCTCACTCGGATTAATTTAAATATTAATCATTTTCAATGCATTAGTGAGTGAGCAGCACAAGTGATCATGTGGAATAAGACCATTTCAATTGAGTGTAACGTGGGTGTGCAAGTGATGTCTCAAGTCTAGTAAGAAGAGAAACAAAGATTTTTATTATTGAAAGCGAAAATTGGTCCAACTTAGACTTGACAGACTCATGACACTCTAGAACCTATGACGCTGACTGACTGACTTCTCTGTCTTCAGATGGGAGAGCCTCCGAGCTTCTGCTGATATCATGGATGAGGATTGGTGACAACATTGGGGCGAGCCTTCTCAACTTTGCCCTCATCGACCAGTTTCTGGATGAGCACTTTCAGGGGAGTGCAGTCATTGGTGTCATGGCCCGGATACTGGTGATATTGGCAATACTTGCTGTGATCCAAATCTGGATTGGGTTTGGCAGGGTTGTAATTCTCGAGGGTTGTTAATACTATTGTCTTTTGGGATTCGGGAAACTGGATTGACCATCTTGGAACGATAACCATTAACATTGCCGACCTTGGCTTCCGGGGTAAGGTTGAAGAGTCGATTCTCGCTGCGAGCTCCCATGCCTACCATCTCCCTTAAATCGGGGTACCAACCACTCCCAATAGATTCACGGAGAACTGGCTTCACACATGAAAAAAAGATGTCTTTTTGATCCTACAACGGGATTGGTTCAGACAGCTCATTAAGCTTAGCATTCCACCTCTTGTAGAACTCGGTGATTGACTCATCCTGTTTCTGAATTGTACCGACCAAGTCATCCCTGGTTGTGCGCCATTCAAGATTCCCACGATACTTTTCAAGAAAGGCCTCAGTGGTTTGATTCCAAGTAGATCGAGCTTCTGGCTTGAGAGCTAGAAACCATGTCAAGGCAGGTCCCTTAAGCGTGAGATGAAAGTGCTGAGCCATAAACTCGGGAGTACAACCCATTGCTCCCATAGTCATCACATATGTGTCCATGTGAGTTTTCGAGCATGCTGAGCCATCAAATTGTATTTTTGGCATCTTGAACTTATAAGGGAGAGGCTCTACTTGCCTTAGATCAACAACTTTAAGTCTACTTGACCCTACAGTCAACCTGTCAATTTGCTGCTGCATCTGTTTTAACAACGCGGTCACCTCTGGGGTCATCCCTGGAAGCTGAGGGATAGAGGGAGCGGCAGTTGAAGAAAGCTCAAAACTGGTTGATTGGAAGAGAGGTGGCTGAACTGAACCAGATGCTGGAGCTGGCAAATGATTAAACTGACTCGTTGGGGAATTCTGATTCTGCGGAAAAGCACCAGTAGGCATGTAAGGAGTTGACCCCGGATGTAGCATAGATGATGAACAAAATCCACAAGCTGAATCCATCAAAGGCTGAGACTGATATCCCTGAGATTGAGGCTGGCTAGCTGGAAACTGCAGAAATCCATCTTGACTGAACTGATTCCCGGAGTAAGGGTGATGACTCTGATATTGAGGGTTACCTTGGAAGTGAGGACCATGAAACTGACCCTGTTGATACTGAGGACTCGGAAACAACCCGCCCTGACTGTTCGGAAGCTGGGACCCAAATTGGTTTAGAGGCACGAAAGCATTGGGAATGGGTGAGGAAGTCAAATCATGGAAGATCGGCGGTGGTCCTCCTACTGAATCGAAACTTGCCTGAGGGCTTGACTGCACACCATGGATCGGAACTTGAATTGGATGAGATGTTGGAGCGAAGGAAGGAAGGGAGACATTCCTGGTCTCAACATCAAACTCATTGGCATCTGTAACCTCCTCATAAGTCCCATCGGCACATCGGATCACAGCGATACCACAGATTCTCATCGCCTCTATGAACTTAGAATGTGCTGCCTCTTCTCTAGCTTTAGCGGCTTGAATGAGTAACTGGGCCTCACGCTCTCTAACTAGAGCAGCTTTCAAATTAGCCCTCATCTCTTCCATGGACAGTTCATGCATGCCTTGCTGACCCAGGCATATGAACCCTCAAATTGAGTAGTCATACCCTTTTCCGCACTAGACATCTCTGAAATTGAATCGGATGCAAGCTCTGCTGACACTGCAACTGCCTCAAGACGCGAGCTAAATGAACACTGGGAGCCGGATCGCACACCTAACTTGCCATAACTGGAGAGGAGAGAGCGATTATAAGGTGGAGGATAGAGAACTTTGAGATGGTATGGAAGAGGGAGGAGTACGGAAGGAGATGGACTCATGCAACATCTTATTAGTGTTCAAGTAGAAATCAGTGTCTTTTAAATCCTAGAGATGGTTGAAAAAGGGGGAAACCTTTATTCATGCAATCTAGACCTCGGGGGAACCTAGGGACACACCATCCACAAATATACCAAATGTATTGATTAAAAATTGATAATAGGCAATAATACCAAAACAAAACCGAAGCATTTATGGGATAGATGAGCAATACCAATTTCTGGAGAAATTTGGGCAGCATAACGGGTATTCCTGAAGAAATTCAAGGAAAAATCAGGCATGACCTCTCGTCGGTGCATGTTGACAAAGCGACATGATCTCTCGTTAGAACATGTCGTGGGAACGACATGGTCTTTCGTGAAACCATGTTGCAATGGCAACATGCCCACACGTGCTAGGTTTTGGGAAAGGTACGAAGGCCTATTAAAATTTTTGAAACAATTCATTTTAATATATTTAAGAATGTTGTGTCAAAACCAACCGTTTTGGGTAAGATTTAGAAGTGTGGCTCCACCTATAACGCACTAGGGGGATAGGTTTGATTTCAAGCACTCAAGCGTAGGCGAATTACATGGCCGTCCGCGATGCCGTCAATCACTCCTGAGGGTTCTAGATCTATGTGATGTAGTGTGCGGATGACTATGTTCCTTTATTTATGAAAATGATTTTTTTTTTGTTTTTATTATATTTTTTTTATTTGAAAAGGGGTGAGACATGAAAAACAACACACACATTAAACCCCACAGAGTACAATAAGCAAAATGATCATGAATTTGATCATGGGGACTGCCCACAATCACAACCTGCACCAAGAAATCAAATCCTGCAAATTGGCCACTTCTGTCACGTGACACAGGACAGCTAAGGCATGTTCTGTCGCGTGACAGAAGAAGTCATTTCCAGAATTCTACATAACAAGCCAAAACCAGCCCCAGTTTCTAAGCTCAATAGAATAGCTCAGCCCCAAGCAACAGAACAACAAAGCAGGAAGCCAGGACAATTAAACAAAGCACATAAGATGCAAACAATACATATAATCTCACAAACAAAGCACACACAAGTGAATGAAGGGAATGTTGAACAAGAATGAAAGTTTGACCCACTTTTGAAAACTGGTTTCAAGTCTCCAGCGGAGTCGCCACTGAATGAACGCTCACCGAAAAAATAAAATTTTAGGAGTCGCCACGCCATTTTAAAGGAAACATTGAAAACCTTTTGAAAAGAGAAAATGGGTTCGGGGGTCAGGTTACGTGTTGGGAAGAGCCGAGAGTTCACCCAACACGCCTCGTCCGTAGACGAGTCTTTCTATGTTAAACATCCAAAACATTCCAAACGTATGTGCAAATTGTGTGTGACAAAATATGTAATAAAATGCATTTTAATGCTTTGCTTTATTGATCAACGGAGGAATTACAACTTGTGAGCCATTTACTCTGGGAGGCCACGTCCCAGATTACAATCAAATAAACAACTTACAACTGAAATGGACCAACTGCAAAGTGGTTACATGTGTCACGTGACACAGGACCTGGGATGGTCAAGTGTGTCACGTGACACAACGAACCCATTTGCAGATGTTTCACAAAATTGAAATTGCAGCAACACCAAATGATCAGAATATCACACTACAGCCTGAATTTGAACACAGATATCCACACAAATCACTTCAAATGAGTATGGACATGAATGATCCACACCCGATTTGAGGTTCAATCAACAAACATCATAGCTTATACCAGGCAAGTGATTTGGAACTAAACAATTAACATAAACCAACAGATGGATCACAGGAGATAACATTTAAACAGAGAGATTGTGGTTTAGGATTGAACCATTACATCAAACTGAACGGAATTAACAGCTTGTGCAAGAAAGAGAAGGAAGAGTTACCCTTGTAGTCCACACTCTCTATACCACGTCGATATAGGGAGTCTTCAATTCATCTCCAGAAACAACTCAAAACTCAGCTGGGATGAAGAGTTCGGATCTTCAACAGGTATGAGGAGTGTGTGTTGTCAAATTGATGTGAGAGAGAGGGAGATTTGGATGAGAGAGAGAGATTGCTCGGTTTATGCCTACTTCGGCTTGAATTGGGCGAAGTGACACTAAGGACTGGAACAGGGTCGGAGCTAGTAGGTGAGAGTGGTCGGAAATTGTTGGTGGAGCGGTGGTGGTGAACGGTTTGGGGTCTGGAAATAGGGGAGACGGCGTCAACAATTTTGGGGTAGCGAGCAGAGAACGTTGAGGGAGATTGAGGTTGGAGGTTGAGAGATATAGAGAACGATGGGGGGAAATTGAGGTTGGACTTGAGTTGCCGGGGAATGGTTTAGAGAGACAGAGAACGGTGAGGAGTGGATTGAGAGGGAATTAGATCGGTGAAGAAGGGGATTCAGGTAGAGGGAGGTAAAACGGTGCTTTGGGCAAAGAGGGAGATCGTGAGGAAGGGTGCGGCCGGAGAGAGAGAGAGATTAGGAGAGGAAGACGATCTAGGGAGCGAAGGCTGGTGGTGAAGATGACGATGAGAGAGAGAGAGAGAGAGAGAGCTAGGTGAACACCATTTGCGTTTAGAGAGAGAGTGGGAACCGTTTAGAGAGAGAGTCCCCTCTTGACAAAATGAAGAAAATCCTTATTTAACGTAGCTTGGGAATTGGTTCATGGTATCGTACGACCTTCTGCGTCAACTTTCCATGGCTCAAGTTGTCGCGTGACACAACATGCCCATAACCGTTTCTGGCGCCAATTTGCCATTCTGGAACCTTCTGAGATATTTCCTTAAAGGTCCAAAGTGGTTTAATTCCTTGTAGGTCCTTCTGTACATAACAATGACTTAAAAGCACTTTCTTCGCGGGAAACTTATAAAAAGTTCCCGGAAAACTCGAAATGGACCGGGAATTTACCAAAATGCCCCTAGTGCAATTTTATTACATTAAAGGGACTATGCTCGATAAGTTCTAAAAAAGTTTCATAATGCCCGATAAGTTCCTTCCACATGTTGTATTATGATGTTGTATTATGTTTCGAAAATACAACATCAATTAAGGCCATAATACTGCATTTCGGCGGCCGCCGGTGATCGGAGTCCGAAGCCCATGGACCGTCGACCAGATTCCGACCTCCGGCGACTGGATTCCGGTGATCGGCGGTCAGATTCCGGCAATCGACGGCTGGATTCCGGCCAAAATTGCCGGATTCCGGTGAAAATTGACCGGATCTGGCTAAAATTGACCAAAATCCGGCATGCGGCGATAGCAGACGGCGGCAGCGGAGCTGGGCTGTGGCGGAGTCAGTGGTGTGGATGCAGTATTATGAATTTAAACTACTGCATAACTAAATGTTGTATTATACATAATACAACATGAGAACTTATGGGGCATTTTAATACAATGAGGAACTTAGTGGGAAGTGATTTGTTCCAAAAGGAACTTATGGGGCAAATTCCCAACATTAAAATGCACCTAAAATGGGTAGCGAATTGGATTGGCGTACTTACAGGTTTTTAAGTCTATTTATGATCAATGGATGCTTGAGGATATCTTAGTACAAAGCCATGGAAGAACAACAACAAAATCAAGAAAACAAGCCAAAACTAGCGAGAGCGGCCGTGCACTTGGCATAGGAGCGGCCGTGCAAAAGGGCCCTTGACAGGCCAATTTTTGCCCCAAAACCTGGAGTGGCCGAGTCTTGCAAAGTGGTGTGGCCGAGCAATCGTGCTCAGAGCGGCCGTGCAGCCAAAACAGGAGCAGCCATGCACAATGCCCAGTTCAAACCAAATTTGGCGCCAAGGAGGAGCGGCCGTGCAAATCCCTTAGCCCGACCGTGCAAATGGTGTCTGCAGAATTAAAAGGCACCTTTCAATGGCACCACCTTGAAGAGTCTCCTCCATATTATAAATAGACCATTTGTAATTAGTCTTACCATATAGTGTCACGACCAAAATATTAGGCACTGTTTTAGCACACGTTGAGCACGTGGGGTTCAGGTAGTAACATTTCATTTTGTTCATTTTATGATATTATTTGGCTTTATGTGTTTATTCATATGCTTGGTTGGAGTATGTAAGTTAGATTGGGCATTAACTAACTTATGTGAAGATGGGATGAAAATGAATTAAAAAGAATGTTTTAGGGTCTAAAGGGAATAAAAAGGAAAGGTTCTAATGAATTAATAATAAAGAGAATTTTATTAAAATGTTTATTGGTGTTGAGGTGCTTAGTGGTAAATGGGGATAGTTAGAGTTTTAGTTATAATTTGTTAATTCATGGAGGAGCTTTATTTAAATTCTTTTTAATTATCCATGGGAATTAATTGAGAAAACTTCAATTGCAAGCTCAGTACTTCTTTCTTCTTCAAAATGAAAGCCATGGAGATAATAACCAAAACCCTAGATTCTCCTTAGAAAAATTCTAGCACCTTCGTTACTTCTTCATTTTCGGAACGGATTGCGGATTCGGGTTCCTGGCGACGAGGGGATCGTTTAGAGCTACTCAATTAATTATTGTATTTTTCATCATTCAAGTAAGTTATTATGGATTCTTTTCAAAACTTGTTAATTCATTGATTTTGTTGTTAATGATGCTTATAAACAAGTTTTTGCTAAAGGGAAACAAATTTTTAAGTGGTAAGAATGGTTTTGAAAATGGGGAATTGAAATGGTTATGAAGTGGGTGTTGAGATAGCAAGTAAATGGGTTGGTATTCATGTTTAGTGTTAATGCTTTGGAAATAAATCATTGCATGGCAATTTGGTGCAAAGTTTGGTATCAATATGAGGTTAATTGGTATTGAAATAGTTTAGAAGGAGTATGAAATGGTTTGGGTTTAGTATTGGTTGCTGTTCGGTACTGATTTTATCACCTTAAAACAGAGTAAATGGAGTATATGTCAATTTGGGTTTGGTGGTAGGCCGTTGTATAACCTGCATTACGAATCTCTGGGCATCAGGCACAACTCATGCTCAGGGGCACGAGTCGGGCACGATTCGTCCCCTGGGATATGCCTAAGTCGTGACCAAGCTGGGACGAGAGGTTCTGGTGGGGTGTAAAAGGGGCACGAGTCGTGCCCTCCCCTACAGTCACTGAAGCTGTTTCCAAGGCTTGGAAACCCATTCAAACAAGAACCAACTTGAACACTCTTTAACTTAGATTAAAGTATAACCTTTTAGCTACACAATGGTGTCTTACTTAGTTAAAATGGAATAGTGGAAGTACTTTAAATATTGTTTAGAAAATGCTTCGCAACCATGATTGTTCTTTAGCCAAAGTGAATCCAACTTGGCAAAATGGAACTTGGACCTTTATAGAGGTTATATATTATGGTATATTGTTCATGTAGGGTTGGTTTGTGATAACTTGTACCCTCATTTGAGTTCATATGCATTGATTTATATCTATATAGTGTATGGAATGAATGTTGCACTATATTATGGATTGAACATGAGTATGCTTTACCATGTTGTTATATTCTCATCCCTTTGGTGGATTTTAATTCAAGTAACTATTATGTGCTTGACTTGTGTTAATCAGCTGATGTTTAGGGGTATAACGGAATACGATCAATTATGGAAAGTGTGACCTAATGTGATCGGATTATGTTATACCTGTGACTGTCCCCTTCTGTGGCCACAGATTGGGGTTATAGCATCTGTATTGAGCCAAAAGCCTTACAGAGTTGCTAATATCTTATATGGTTCCCTTAAAAATAGGTCTTATAAGATGTGAATATGCTTAAGCAGTTCACAAGAGAGGAGTTATTATAATAGCTCTCTCCGTTATATGTTATTGATTGTGATGGAGTTGTACGACTTATTGGTCAGATGGGAAAAGGTAAACCAAGGTACCGGAATGTGTTTACATCTTTTCCAATATGTTATATGCACCTTATATGTGTTGCATCTTATATGGAATGTTGTGCATTCATAATAACTTATTGAGATTTATTCTCACCCTTCTCCCTTTAATGTTTTAGATCGACCTGAGACAGGAGGACCCAGCCAGTAAGGGCGGTGCGGAGTTTGTACTTCTTTTGGGTTGTTGGGTACGTGATGTTTAGATGGTTTGTCTTTTGGTTGATACTCCTTTGTTTGAGTTTGTTGATAAAACGAGTTATGTAAAGTTGTAAATTATGACTTAAACTTTTGTAAATATGGTAACTAAGTAAGTAGTTGTAGATGGGAACTTTTGTAAATGTTGTACATAAGTTGGTTTGAAGTTTGTTAAGTTTACCCCTTTTCCTCCAAGTGGAGATGCCCCAAGTAATGATTGAATGTTAAAGTTAGTTTCATGTCAAGTTAAGTAAAAAGTTTTCAAAAATCACAGGTTGTCGTTCTTAGTTTGGACTCTCCAGGTCGGGGAGCCCACATATAGAATATATCAGGAACCATCAGAGAATAGTATACCAAAGTTTAGAATACATTATATACAATTCTTTATCATTATTTTCAAAGAATTTGAAGATTCAAGTGTTCATTGTTCTTGAAGTACTCTTTGGAAGGAAGCAATAAAAGTTCAAGTGTTATTTCCAGCCATCATCTCTTAATAATCATAAGTTTTTCTTCTCTTTATCTTTTCTTATTATTAATGCTTATTTAATTATAATGGCTAGTGAGTAATCTCCCTTGTTCTTGGGGTTGGAAACTCAAAACGCCTCTTGATCATCATCCTTTTATAAAAGTCTTGTCTTTTATCTTCATCTAAACAATTTCTTTATATCAATCTCAAAATGACTTACATTTTGGAGACGTCCAACTTGTATGATTCAGTCGATCGAGAGAAGTACCTAGCGGAGAATCTGGATTGACGGAACCATATAAAGGAACTAGGTTTCATTAATCACGAGAGTAGTTAAATGGCTTAGGGATGTTCCTTGAATGGAAAGTGCGTTGACTTTCGAACTTAATGGATCCTTATTAATTATGGTCATCTAGAGATAAGCCGGAATGCCCGTTTGTGACAGGGCGGGAATACCATAAACGGAAATCTCAAAGAGATAGGGCATAATTAGTGAAGGATACAATGCTACTATCTTGATCATGAGAAGTAGTGTAAGCCTAACGTACCTGAATGCGCGCTCGCCGAAAAAAGGGGTTTTCGGATAAAATAGGGAGTCGCCACGCCATGCTTAAGAGGTGCATTTTGAAAAACCTTTGAAAGAGAACGGGTTCGGGGGTCAGATTACGTGTTGGGAAGAACCGAGAGTTCACCCAACACGCCTCGTCCATGGACGAGTCTTTCAAATCAAACATCCAAGCAATCCATAAGTGTGTGCAATCATATATAATGAACAAGTGTAGTAAACATGAATTTCATTGATTTGGAAAGAGACTTACAACTTGTGAACCAATTATTCAGGGAGGCCACATCCCTTATACAACAGATCAATACAGGTTACAAAGGAAAATGGTATCTGCAAATGGTCATATAGTGTCGCTTGACACAGGATGTGCCTGGTCAGATGTGTCGCGTGACACAGGATCTAACCAGTCACAGTGTGTCGCGTGACAAACAGTGTCCATCTACAGATACCTACAGATTTGAACTCAACAACACCAATAGCCAACACAGATCCAATTGATCACACAGATTAGCTTTAAAATAGAGAATTAACAACAATTCAACCCCGGGAGTGTGGATATGGAGAGATCCACACTCCCTTGGGATCTAAACAACAATTTCAACAACTATTCAACAATGAACACCCAATTATTCAGATCATCCAAGTTAAACAGAGAGATTGCGATTGGGATTCAATAATCTAGACAGATAGAGTCTGATTATTGAATCCAAGGGAGGTAAGACAATGAAATTATTCAATTATCAAGGTAGGAGAGAGAGGGAAGAGGAGGTTGAGGGTGTTACCCTTGTTGCTTCCACAAAATTCTGTATCAAGTTAGATACAGAACCCTTCATGAGCCCCGGTCTGGAAAGCTTGAGAGAATCAGTAGAAGGTGGATCTAAGAGGTGATGGAGGGAGTGAGTTGAATTGGTGGGAATTGGGGGTAGGTTAAAGGTAGTAGAGAGAGAGGTGTGTGTTTAGTGTGTGTATTACGTTGCAATTTTTGTAGAGTAACAGTATGTGAAATTCTGGATCCATTTCTAAAAGGGGAAGGGTCTTATTTATAGGCTGCAGTTAGTGGTGCCCTTGTGTCGCACGACTTTATGTAACCACTTTCCATGCCTCGATGTGTCGCGTGACACAAGGTGACACCAACTGCTTTTGGCGCCAAAACCAGTTTCTGGAATATTCAGGCATAAATACCTAAAAAGTCCAAAAAGGTTTATTCCCTGGGAGTCCTTTAGCATGAGCAAAGTACCAAAAGGTACTTCCTTCGCGGGAAACTTATGAAATATTTCCGAAAGTCTCGGGATAGGCCGGGAATATACCAAAACGCCCCTTAATGCAATTTTATTACATTAAAATGCACCTAAAAGGGCCACGAATTGGATTGACGTACTTACAGAGCCCCTCGGCAACGTCACTTTTGGAAAAAGTGAGGTTGTCGATAAAATAAGACCCAATCCCAATGAGCGGCAAGGGATAAGGCGAAGGGCTGGACGGTGATCTGGAGATCGGATGGCTGGACCTTTTTGAGAAAGGATTCCTACGTATCCCTAAAAGGGAATCAAGCCAAATCGTAGTTCGGAAACAAGAAGCAAGGAAGGGTAGAGATGGGCTTTCATACCTTTGTTGTGCTTACCTGTAGCTGTCGGAGGGCTGGTGCTTCTGTGGGTGGCGAGTAGCGGTCGGAGGGTCTCATGCTACTGCCGTTGGTGCAAAGTTATAGCTGCCGGAGGGTCTCATGCTGCAACTGGGGGTTGCGAGTAGCTGCCGGAGGGTCTTATGCTACTGCTGGTGGTGCAAAGTGGTAGCTGCCGGAGGGTCTCATGCTGCAACTGGTCCTTGTGGATGCCGGAGGGTCTCATACCACTAGGTGTTGATGCAGGGTAGCTGCCAAAGGGTCTCACACTACTGTTGCTGGTCTTCGTGGATGCCGAAGGGTCTCATACCACTGGGTGTTGGTGCAGGGTAGCTGCCAAAGGGTCTCACACTACTGCTGCTGGTCTTCGTGGATGCCAGAGGGTCTCATACCACTAGGTGTTGGTGCAGGGTAGCTGCCAAAGGGTCTCACGCTACTGGTGCTTCTGCTGGGGATAGGTGTAGCTGCCGGAGGACTCACACCACTGTCATTGGTGGCTTACTGGTTCTGTCAAGTGCGGGATGATCTTTATTGACGGTTGGTTGGCTTTGGAGTCTTGAGCTTTGCTTGGTAGGACAGGGCTTTTGCTTGCTAGGGAGCGGGCTTTTGCTGGTGCTTTTGCGGCGAGGCCACTGATCTTGGTGCGCCTTGCTAGGGAGACTAAAATAGACACGAATTTTTTTGTCTTGGTTTTGGCTGAGGTCTAGTCTTCGAGGGTTGATGAGGCTCAGTTGATCATTGTACCTGTGGAGGAAACAACACTCCAAGCACTACATCTAGCTATGCTACTCTGTTAGCAAAGATTAAACTATGTTAGCTTGTTTGCACGAGTCTGTCTGTTCTGGGAAAGAGATGCAATCATTGTAGTAAAGGTCGATTTTGATGGGTTTGTACATACTGATGATGGGCTCTGTATCGGGTGAATGTGTATGGTGGTACATATGGTGGGGGACCCTCTCCTGTGCATTTACAAGTGGATGTATGGATGGGAGGTGTACTGCAGCGATGACGTTTCGGAGAGTGCTCTGGGGGTGGACTTGCAAGAACTCTGGGATGTCTGATGCTAACCGGGTATGTCACCCGACATGCTGTGTCTGCTAGACAGGTTGTGTCGCACGACGGGACAAAGCTCATAATAGGTCCCTCTTAAAATAAGCTCAGGCTTCACTTGTAGACACTGCCCTTTCAGTAGGAAGAAACCCAGCAGCCCCATCTTGACAGACAAACGATTTTTGTGGCCAAGGTTGGAACTTTCAACTGCAATGGAGCATTACAACAAAGATGTAGCTTCTCGGGAGTATCAATTTCGTCAAGATTTCCTCGAAATTTCACATTATCACCGGAGACATCATAGGGGGCTCATTGATGGGAGGTATGGTATGCCGTGTCTTTGGTCGTTGAAGGATTGGAGGATCGACTGGGAGTTGATCCGGGCTGCATCCTGCTTTTGGGATTCGGAGCGGCACGTTTTCACTTTGTCATATAATGATCTGACGCCGACCATGGAGGATTTCAGAGCATTAACTGGCCTGAGTGGGTTGATTACTGTAGCATTCGCACGGGACAGACGTTTGATTGTGGAGCTTGATTATCGAGACTTCTGCGCTTGCCCGGCGGATCGGGTGCCATCTATGATTACGTGGTGGGTTCATAGACTTGACTCGGATGGCTAGATTGCGCTTATCCAGTCTTAGCTGTTCGATCTTTCCACGTCTCTCGACATGTTTATCTGTTTAGCTTGTCGGCTCATTATTTTGTGGGTACATTACGGAGTGCGTCAGGGCACATTCTGGAGGTCGCCGGGCAACTCGGGGCACCGAGGTGTGGACCTTCATCAAATCTGTGTCACAGGCGAGAGGAGATGGACATTGTACCCTTGCTCTTGTTTGAGACTTATCATGGCCTTGATAGGCTAGCAGGGGATCGAGCTTCGTGGAGTGCGGGCGGCCCGGTTTCTTGTCTTTGTGGCTTCTGAGAGGCTACGCTTGATCATGCCACTTCCGGCGGGTCAAATTTCTATGCCTTGGGTGACGGGGCAACGCGAGTGCGAGGATGCGGCCGCGACAGCTAGGCATAGGAGATTGACGCGGTGCAATGGACAGTGATTCGAACTTCCGGATTCCGGGTGGAGGTTACGGCACCATGAGGGACATTAAGGATGGGTCGGTGGTAGTCCATTTGCCAGGCTTGCACGTATCTTCATTTTGTATCCCATCATTGGTGAGCGAGCGTATAGGTACCCTCGGCAGATTGTGCGAGCTTTGAGGAGAGGTTGACGGCCCAATCTTTGTCCGATGGCTATGGACCGAGCCCCAGACTATGCAGCTTTTGACAGATCCTTTCTGGAGGGTTTCTTTCCCACTCGTATACTTCTTCGGCAGTCCAGAGGGGTTACATTCTTGACCACGGAGTATTTGATCTGGTATGAGGAGCAACAGGGTCCTGTACAGTTGGAAATTGAGGCTCGCCTTAGGGAATAATTAGGAGCAGACTACCCGACCAGCCGGTCTTTCAGAGATACAGAGGCCCACGGGAACCCAGATAATGTTAAATGCGATGTTGCGAGGACTATCGGAGGCAAGAGATCCGGAGAGAGCTGCTCGAGGGATGATCCGAGAGGTGATGGCTCGCGAGAGAGGCCTTGAGGCAAGAGAAGGTTGCTAGGGCCGCTTTAAGGGAGACCGGTGATCGAGCCACCGACACGCGTTATACACGGAAGCCGGGACGAGCTCAAACCGACTTGTTTGATATTCCTAGGCCAAGGACCTCCCGGGGACCGAGGAAGAGGAAGGACAGTAGGCGAGTTCGGGAGCGGGGACGAGTTTCTAGACACTTTTACGAGAGATAGGAGACTCTTTTGCTTTGTGTACTTTGAGGGAGAGGTTTATTGTATGAACGAATATCCCTTTGATTATTTAATGCGAGACGAAAATGGATGTTAGCACTTTATCTCTCTTTTTTTTTATTCGCGGCGAGTTATTTGAATCAAAAGTAGGCCGTGCTTGAAGTCATTAACAAGAATATTAACTCAAAATGAACCTTTGAAAAGCTTTGGGCGTAATCAAAACACATTTTGGCCGGATAAGAGAGGTTTTGCGGCGATTTAGACCGAACCACAAGTGGTTGCCTACGTTCCCCTTTTGTAAAGAGAACTAAGGGGCTCGGGTCTCCGTAGTTCGACTCAATCAACTTTTGTGTTTAAAGAAAGGGGAAGATAGAAGGGGGACATGGTGCAACCTATTTTTACCTAGACCGCCCTTTTTAGGGTTTCGGTCTAGGCGGGTATATTCTTCTAGCACCAGGGCGCGTCCCTTATTTTTGCATGGTTTGCCTTTTGAGAGGTTTTCGGTCTCATGCAGGACAATTTTGTTGCGCCTTTATTTCTCATTTCATTTCTTTTTTTTTTTTTTTTTTTTTTTTGTTTTTTTTATAGAGGGGGAAAAGACTCGATCACACATAATACCTCCGCAACTTGTCGCCGTTGACGGGGGTGCGAGAAATGGGTTGCCATCCAAGTCTGTCATTTGCATAGCTCCTCAGGAGAATATTTTCTTCACTAGAAACGGTCCGACCCAAGCAGGTGCCCATTTGCCCAATGCCTTGCTCGATTCGAGGGCTTCATCTTAAGGACCGAGATCACCAACCTTGATGTCCACAGGTTTCACTTTCTTGTCAAAAGCACGGGCCATTCTTCTACAGTACGCTAGGTTATGCTCCATGGCTTTTAGTCTGCGTTCGTCTAACGAGCCAATTCATTGTATCGACTTTGGAGCCATTCCAATCTCATTCACCTCATTTTCGAGCAAAACCTTGAGGGATGGAATTTCTAATTCAATGGGCATGACAGCCTCCATTCCGTAAGTCAGAGCGTATGGGGTTGCACCGGTGGCAGTTCGAATTGAAGTGCGGTAGCCCCATAATTCTAAATGTAGCTTCTCCGGCCAGTCTCGTCCTCGTTCGGCCATCTTCTTTATGATTCTCTCCAAGTTCTTGTTGGCAGCCTCAACAGCACCGTTCGTTTGCGGTCTGTATGGTGAAGATTTATGGCGCTTGACCTTGTATTCAGTGAGTAACCGATCAGTTTCTCCTTCGAAATGGGTTCCATTGTCAGAAATAATCTCATTTGGGACTCCGTAGCGGCAGAAGATCTGTTCCTTTATGAAGCGAGCGACCTTCTTGGCTGTGAGCACTTTGTAAGATGCAGCTTCTACCCACTTTGTGAAGTAATCTACCGCAACCAATACAAACGAATGTCCATTGCTCCCGGGCGGAGTTATTTTCCCAATGACATCAATCCCCCATGTTGCGAAGGGCCACGGAGTTGTCATACAGTAAAGGTCATGAGGAGGGATGTGATTAAGGTTGGAGAATCGGCGGCATTTATCACAAGTCCGCACAAAGCTGGATGCAATCCGTCTCCATAGTAATCCGAGTAACCCGGTCGATGATGCTATGCATAAGGGATCGAGCGTTCATATGAGGTCCGCGAGCACCGTTATGAACATCTTCCATTACTCTTTGGGCCTTTTCTTTGCGTCTGAGAGCGGGGAGTGGGCAACCTTCCCTTTTCTTCCATAACTCATTGCCAAGTATGACGTCTTGTCTTTGATAGTCTCTTTAGAGCTTGCAAGCTTTTGGCATGAACACCTTTTAAGTCTCCTTCTTTGTCAACGGGGAAGGATGCTTCACCATGCTTGAGATATTGAAAGATCTGGTTGTACCACGGCTCGGCGACGGTTTCGATCTCAATTTCACAACAATATGCGGGATTTTCTCGCCTCACAGGCCACTGAACGGTTTGATCGACTTTCCTTACGGATTTCTACCAAAGAGGCCGAGTAGCTAGGGCATCGGCAAATCTGTTCTTGTCTCGTGGCGAGGCTGGAATGACACTTCCTTGAGCGGCCAGACGAGTTACTGCGATGTAAGCATGGTACTTACGGAGACACGGATCTATAATTTTCCATTTGTTGGCGGCACGATTGATTATCAATTGGGAATCACCGAACACTTCTAACTCTTCCACATGTCGCTCGAGGGCGGCCTCTAGACCGGCTATGCAAGCTTCGTACTCGGCGGCATTGTTGGTAGCGAGAAGTTCGGCTTGATAGCTATGGGGGTATGCATGTCGTTCGGATCTACCAGTACCATCCCGATGCCATTACCTCTTTTGTTCAATGATCCATTAAAGAATAACTGCCACCGGTTGCCATTTTCTATAGAAAGAATCCCTCGTCTGGAAATTGGAGATGCGGTCCTCGGGCTTACATGTCTTTGGGGAAGTCGGCCAAGCGATCCGCCAAAGCTTGTCCTTTGATTGATTTCCGGATCACATATTTGATATCAAACTCGGCTAAGAAGAAAGTCCACTTTGCCAATGCGGTGGAGATGTTACCTCTGTCACCTTGGAACAGATATCTGATTGGGTCCATCTTGGAGACCAAATGTACTGTGTGGGATAGCATATAGTGCTTTAGCTTTCCGACCACCCAGACCAGAGCTGCGCATGTCTTCTCGAGGGCAGAGTAATTCAACTCGCTACCTTGGAATTTGCAGCTAACAAAGTATATGGCATTCTCAATCTTTGAATCCTTCTTCTTTTGTGCTAGCATAGCCCCAGTGGCTGTGTTAGTGACCGTCAAGTATAGCAGTAAAGGCTTGTTCCCGTGAGGCAGACAAAGAATGGGAGGGTTGACAAGGTAAGCTTTGATCCTCTTGAAGGCCAGTTCGCATTCCTCGTTCTAAACCACTTCCTGATTCTTCTTTAGTAGCTTGAAGATCGGCTCATATATGGAGGTCAGTTGGTTGACAAATCTGCGATGTGCTTGTAATCGACCCATGAATCCTTTTACCTCGGAGACGGTTAAGGCGGCTTCATTTCAACGATTGCCTTAACCTTTACAGGGATCTACTTCGATGCCGCGTTACGTGACCATATACCCCGGGACTTTACCTCGAATAACCCCAAAGGTGCACTTGGGTGGATTTAGTCTCATGGAGTGCTCTCGGAGTACGTTGAAGAATTTCCTCAAATCAATGAAATGTTGTCCATCGACCC
The DNA here is from genome assembly GCA_022495995.1 of Adenophora triphylla var. japonica. Lineage (NCBI taxonomy): Eukaryota > Viridiplantae > Streptophyta > Magnoliopsida > Asterales > Campanulaceae > Adenophora > Adenophora triphylla. The sequence goes on along the minus strand of JAFEMH010001828.1, from coordinate 272,770 downwards.
TTTCGAGTGAATAATCATATCATCTACATACACTTCAATCTCCTTGTGGATCATGTCGTGAAACGAGGGTAGTGACGGCTCTACGATAGGTAGCCCGGCATTCTTCGGACCAAACGGCATTCTTGTGTAACAATAAGTACCCCATGGAGTTATGCTTTGTCTTGTCTGATCTTCCTCGGCCATTTTGATCGGTGTAACCCGCGAAACCATCAACGAAGGACTTGACCTCGAAGTTTGCGGTTGCATCTACTAGCATATCAATGTTGGGCAAGGAAGTCATCTTTGGGACTAGCCTTATTGAGATCTCGGAAATCTACGCGGACCCGAACCTTTCCGTTTGCTTTTGTATTGTTACAATGTTTGCCAACCAAGTCGGATATTCAATCACTTTGATGAAGCCCACCCGTAGGAGTTTTTCAATTTCTTCTTTCACCTGCAAGGACCACTCGGGTTTTATCCGCCTCAACTTACGCTTGATCGGCAATTTACGGATCTAGAGGAATCCGGTGCTCTACGATAGAAGTATCCGGCCCAGGCATATCTTTGTAGGACCAAGCAAAGACGTCCATATATTCTTTAAGCAATTCAATCGGGGCAACCCGTTCATCTCAGGAGAAGAAGCTACCAATCTGCGTTTCTTTGGGTTCTTGGTGTTCCCGGGTTCACCGTTGTCAATACCTCATCGGCGGCTTGGGCCCGGCTTTCCTTTTGATCGCAAACTGCTTTGAATCATTTTCTAAAATTTGCTCGTCTATTAAGTCTGCATTATCTTCAATTGAATTAGGCTTAATTATTTTTAAATCTTGATGATTATTTTTGTTAAGCGTTCAATTGTTAGATTTGCAATCACAGGATACTCAGAAAGGTCAACCATTTTATTCAAAGCATAGGGAAAGAACGGTGTTTACAACTCGAAGACGGTCTTACGTCGTGAGGACATCGGCCGATCGGAAGACTCGAATTCAATAACAAGAGATTCGGGAGACCGACTCAAGACACGAGGAACAAATTTAGACTCGGAGGGACAAGGACGAGGCTTGAGCCCAAGCTTTTCAATCATAGTCTCCTGTCGGCGACCGGTCCTCGGAATGAAGTCCAGTGCAGCAACGGTCCTCTGCAATAGTCTCCAACAGTTTAGCTCCACAGCTGGCTCCTTCTCGAATTCTAACATAGCCGCCACCTCGCTATCGGAGGAAAAGTCAATCAAATCACTCGGCTCTTTAACAACAACCACTCCTCCTGTAGGTACTGTCAAAACATACCATCCCAGGCTCGACGGCCCTGCTCTTTAAACAAATGCCAAATCACCATCAATATCCACGGGGTCGGCACCGCGGATCTTGCATATTGTGGGTTCGTCAAAGCAAGCTTTTCGAGCTGGTTCACATGATCGGGCCCCCGAAATGGTAGTTGTTCTCGTAAGTGGCGGTCACACGGCCTTTTGGGCAAGCTATCAAACATTTCCTTCAGCGGTTTTGGTGCTAGCGAACCTCGGATTGTTCTCATTCTTTCTTCCATTTGGCTCAGTCTTGGTTACGGACAAACAAACATATCTCCATCTTCTCGACAAAATGCTTGTTCAAAGACCAAGCTGTACGGGCGCATCTCGGGCCTCTTGTACCTCTTACCGGCCGGCGAGGTCATCTTTTCTTTAAAAGCTTGATCTTGTCATACGCCTTATCTTCTCTAGTCACGGCATATCCCGGGCCTTGCTTGTTTCTCTTGGCCACGGCAACACAAGCCTACACGGTCCCTGTTGGCGTTTTCCCGGCCCAGACCGGGGATATAGCTCATACCTCTTAGCATTTTCAACACGGGAGGAATCTTGTACGAAGATGTCGTCGGATCTATGGTGCGGACACTGTCCTTTAGGTTTCTCTATTGTGAATCCATGAGCATCGGATTTTCTGGTCGAGCTTGATTTCCATTCTTGGTAAGGTGTTGGTCTGGTTTCCCCAATCGTAACGCTATCACCATAAATGGTCGTCGGCACTCCTTCTTGCACAAATTTTAAAGCGGTGAAGAGTGGAGGCTACGCTCCAATTTCATGAATCCGAGTGCACCGGTAATCTTTGAGAATGTGGCCAGGAATGTCGATAACTTGAAATTCTACCATCATCTCCTTGCCTCCAAACATCAAATTCGGAGAGACTATCCCCAACACCGCCCTAGATGTCGAATCGTAGGCCTTTATGGTTTGGTTGGATGGTTTAAGATTACAACGCATTAATGTCCAACATACTCATCATTTTAGCGGGGAGCACATTCATAGGACCCATTATCTACCAACACATGGGGAATCCAGCCGTCCTTCGGGGGCACTTAGTGATATGTAGAGACTCATTATGCTTCGCACCATAGCGGGCGAAGGTCAAGATCCGTAAAAGTAATGATGTTCCCATGCTTGCGCGGTTCCAATCGGTGACGAGGCCTCGTGCAGGGTGGCGTTGACGGACACTTTCGTTTTGGACGGGGCCTCTTCCAACTTTAATTTGTGAGGGTAGGAGGATGTGAGTAGAGACCATAAGGAGATATCGGCTTGTGTTCTCTTTAAGCTGCGTTAGGATCGGGTCTTCTGGACTTCTTCGTCTCTGCCGGTCTGTAGGGGTTTTGAGAGAGGCGAGGATTAGAGACGCAAGCTGCCTTACCTTTCCCGGACGGATCTGAATTATTCACTCCCAACATTCTCCTGAACGAGTCAACAGATTAACTTCTTGATCTTTCTCAACCACAAAATTCCTTCTTGGCCTCCTTGAGCTTCGCTGGCGTAATCGGAACGGGGCGAGTCTTTGTATGGCCACGCCACTTTGCCTTATTTCATTTATGGACAATGGCGCCTCTACATTAGCCGCTATCTGAGTTCCTCCAAGGAGATTGGGGAATCTCTAGGAACCATGGAGGATATAGTGTTGGCAACCACATGCTCTTCATAATCGTCATAATCGGCGGTATTATTCAAACCATACGAGATCATCAAGATACAAAACATAGCGAAATTATCTTTCATTTCATCGGAAAATGGGATTACATCAGGTCACAATCTCATTACAACCGGCACTATCACTTTCATCTATTGACTTCCCAAACTCTATTACATTAACAAAATAGTCTTGCCGAAGTCGATAAGATTCACGTTGTTACTTGGCGAGAGGATTGCGACCACATTCGGGCGAGGAGATTTCTCGATCTTCTTGTCATCCACCAAACCTTGAATTATCTTTTTGAGGGTTATGCGGGAATTTGTGGTGTGCCACAGGAGGCTGGTGAAATCGACGGTACTTGCTAGCATCCATATGGGGATTAGGACGAGCGGGACTATAATTCTCCAATGGCTTGATCATACCGTGCGAAGCAATCCGTTAAAAACTTCCTCTGTAGACATGCCCAAATCATCAAATCTCGGCTTTGCGGCTTAGGTTGAAATCTCACTTGCATTACGCACATTATTACCTCCTCTTTGTAGATTGTTGATCTTGTTGTCTTTGGCCACTTCTCTTCCTCTTGGCGCCATTCTTTGAAACGGGGTTGGGTGCTCGATATCGGTAACCTCCACTTCTGTTTTACCACGCAGCATTTGCATTCAGGTTTTGATTAAACAATCTGTTTTCGCTTCTAGCTCCCATTCCCACCATCTCTCGTAGATCTGGGTACCAACCTATTCCGATGGCTTCCCTGAGCACTGGCTTAACACATGACAAGAAGATGTCTTTTTGGTCCTGGAGGGGTATCGGCTCACGATAGCTCATTAAGCTTGGCATTCCACCGTTTGTAAAATTACGTAATTGACTCATCGGCCTTACGGATAGTCCCCACTAAATCATCCCGGGTGGCGCGCCACTCCAAATTGCCTTTGTACTTCTCCAAAAAGGTTTTCGTGATCTGGCTCCAGGTGGAGCGACATTCTTGTTTTAAAGCCAAAAACCATGTGAGCACTGGATCCTTCAAAGTCAGGTGGAAGTGGGATGCCATAAACTCGGGCGTGCAGCCCTTTCCTCCCATTGTCATAAAATAAGTATCTATATGAGTTTTCGGGCAAGCGGTACGATCGAAATCCATTTTGGGCATTTTAAACTTGTGCGGAAAAGGCGTTACTTGAGCGGGATCCACAACCTTAAGACCACTAGAACCCATGGTCAATTTATCGATCTGTTGCTGCATCTGCTTCAACAAAGTACACTTCTAGGCGTCAAACTTGGAATACGGGAATAGCGGGAGCCAGCTATTGATGAAGGCCTTTGGGAAATCAGAATTAGGTCCAAATGGGCAAAAGGCTGGCGATGGGAGACCAAAGGTGCGGGATTCCAATATTCTTGTCAACAAGTGGCCGAGCTAGGGATCCTGTTCCCATACATATCATAACCATTAAGCCGAACACCTTTGGGGTTACGGGAATATCTTGCGTTGGTGACCTCTGAATTGACCAAGAGTAGAGAGTCTGTGCGATGCATGGGGCGGAATACGGAGTGGAACCATATAAATCTTTGAGTAAGGGGAGAACAACTGCGGAGTGAGGAAATTTGCCTTGGAGTGCAGCTGGCGGATATCTTGAAACAACTTGTCTTGACAAATTTGATTCCACGAAAGCCCGATATTGACCATCACAAGCTGTTAGGGATATGCTAAAACTCGGGGGGTGGTTGGGGATAGCTTGCTTGGGCTGAGATCCATGCGAGCGATCAATGTTGGGACATTGGGAGTTGGAGAAGCGGTGAGATCGAAGAAATTTGTTGCTTGACCACCATTCTTGCTAGCACCTTGCGAATAACCTGGCTATACACTTGAGAAGATGGGGGAATGAACCTTCCTTGGGCATTCACAAACATTCCGGAGATGACATTTGATTGGGGCGCGGGGCGTAGCTTCTTGGAAGGAGGCATCGCATTGTAGCTGAGTAAATTTGGCAGGCGGGTGAAGCGGATCCAATCCTCATTGTAGGCTGTCTTACGTGATCTCCTCATAAGAACCATCCTCTCGACGAAATCTTGCGATCCCTTTGGCTCTCATGGCCTCCACAAAGCGGTTATGAGCTTCTTCCTCTCGGGCCTTGGCATTACGAGCCAATAGACGGGCCTCACGTTCTCGGGCTAGAGCGGCTTCCAACGTTATCCTCAACTCTTCTGCGGACATGTCGTTAAAAATCGGTTGACCCATTGAAACCGAACCTCCGACGGGCGAGCGGTAAACACATCACCATTCCCGGCCATATCTAGTTCTGCACTGACTGAAACTCCTGACACTGCTTGAACAACACGAACCAAACGAGCTCCTGGGACAGATGAGCGGGTCCAACTCGCCGTAGCTACAGGGGTAGATACGGGTTTATAAGGTAGGGAAGGGAGAGAAAAGGATCTTGAGGGCGTACAGGAGAGGGAATGGAAACGAGGGACAGACTCACACAAACAATTTATTTATCTTCAAGTATAAATCGGTGTCTTAATCCTAAATACGGTTGGGAAAGGAGAAGCCTTTATTTGTACAAACTACACCTTGGGGAAACCTAAGGACGCAATATTCAAATTACACCAAATGCCTTGCATTGAAATCTACAATAGGTAATGATACCTAAGCAAAACCTAGCATCGTATGGGACGGAGAGGTTGTCCAAATTCCTGGGGAAATTTGGGCAGCATAACGGGTATTCTTGAAGAAATTCAAAGAAAAATCCGGCATGACCTCTCGTCGGTGCACGTTGATAAAGCGGCATGATCTCTCGTTAGAACACACCACGGGAGTGACATGTCCCCACGTGAAACCATGTTGCGTTGGCAACATGCCCACAAGATGCGAGGTTTTGGGGAAGGTATAAGGACCTATGGTAAGTTTCAAAACAATTCATTTTGGTGTGATAAAAAATGTTGTATCAAAAACCAACCGTGGGTAAGGTTTAAGTGTGGCTCTACCTATAACGCACTAGGGGGATAGGTTTGATATTAGGCGCTCAAACGTAGGTGACATACATCACCGTCCGCGATGCCGTCAATCGCACCCGAGGGCTCTAAATCTATGTGGTAGTAGTGTGCGGATGACTATATTCTTTTGTTTACGAAAAATGAAATTTTATTATTTTATTTTTTTTACTTTACTTTTGAAAAGAAGAAGAGAAAACACACACACTCTCATACAGGAAAAGGGGAACAACGATCAACTGAGCCATTTTTCGATTCAAGGGACTGCCCTCAAACCATCTTCTGAAGACCTGTCCAGTGACCATTCCTGTCACGTGACACAGGACAACATGGGACAGAGATGTCGCACGACTAGGATGATCACTGAACCAGAACCCTGCAAAGATCAAATCAGCCCCTGCCCTGTCCATGGCAAGGGACAAGCACAATAACCAAAACACAACAGAATGGCCACAAAATATATACAAGGCTCACAAATCTCCAAATACAACAAAATGCATGTACTACAAAAGATTATCTAAGATGCACACAAAGATGGACATGTTGGATGTTCAATTGAATGAAAGCTTGACCCACTAACTTTTGAAAAACAGGTTTTCAAAGTGTTTCCCCAGCAGAGTCGCCACTGAATGCGCGATCGCCGAAACAAAGGGGTTTTCGGATAAAATAGGGAGTCGCCACGCCATGCTTAAGAGGTGCATTTTGAAAAACCTTTGAAAGAGAACAGGTTCAGGGGTCAGATTACGTGTTGGGAAGAACCGAGGGTTCACCCAACATGCCTCGTCCGTGGACGAGTCTTTCAAATCAAACATCCAAGCAATCCATAAATGTGTGCAATCATAGATAATGAACAAGTGTAGGAAACATGAATTTCATTTATTTGGAAAGAGACTTACAGCTTGTGAACCAATTATTCAGGGAGGCCACATCCCTTATACAACAGATCAATACAGGTTACAAAGGAAAATGGTATCTGCAAATGGTCATATAGTGTCGCGTGACACAGGATGTGCGTGGTCAGATGTGTCGTGTGACACAAGATCTAACCAGTCATAGTGTGTCGCGTGACACACAGTGTCCATCTGCAGATACATACAGATTTGAATTCAACAACACCAATAGCCTACACAGACCCAATTGATCACACAGATTAGCTTTGAAATAGAGAATTAACAAAAATTTAACCCCGGGAGTGTGGATATAGAGAGATCCACACTCCCTTGGGATCTAAACAAAAATTTCAACAACTATTCAATAATGAACACCCAATTATTCAGATCATCCAAGTTAAACAGAGAGATTGCGATTTGGATTCAATAATCTAGACAGATAGAGTCTGATTATTGAATCCAAGGGAGGTAAGACAATGAAATTATCCAATTATCAAGGTAGGAGAGAGAAGGAAGAGAGGGTTGAGGGTGTTACCCTTGTTGCTTCCTGTAAGTACCCAAATCCGGATCGTCAAAATCCGTCAGAAAGTTAACCGAAATCCGTTAACTGGCCCGCTCCAGGTTAACCGGAACTCGTTAAACTCCCCGTTGCCATGCCAACGAGACGTCCCGGGACTGCTCCGTGCATCCCGACGTCGAAGCATACTTAACACGTGTCATCTCACATAAAAGCATGGCTTTCCCTGAAAAACGCAGTTTCCGGCACTTTCCGGGGGCATTTCGGACATTTTCCGGACTGTTATTTTAAAAAACGGACAAAAGCGGGACCGGGGAACGAACTCCCACGCATTTGGTGAGTCATGGGACACGTGGCAGCCATGCCACAGCCCACACATCACCTTTCAATCAGAAATCAAAGGGAAAAGACTAAAATACCCTGGTATACGGTCAAAGTCCCACAGGACTCCTGTGCACATTTTACGAAATTGCCCGGCAAGCCCCTCAAAATTCCAAAATACCAAAAAACCCCTGGAAAACGAGTCTATGTCGTGGGACTCTTACGCATTTTTCACCTATAAATAGGAGGGTAACAATCCATTTCATAACAACAAATTACCCCAAAAAATCACCACAGCCCACGGCCCTTACCAGTTTCACCCCTCCCGAGCTCCCATTTTGCCTCGATTCGCGTGAAACCTCTGTATTTCGATCAAATACGTCCCTCACCACTACGAAACACCATTTCAAAGCTCTTTCCGTTTCCCGTACACACCTTCCGAGACAAAGGAGTCGACCCTAGCCATAGGTATAACTCCCTCTCTCTAATCTCTCGTTTCGTCTCGGTTTACGCGCCAGTCGCCATAACCGTTACGAACAACGTTACTGAAATGTAGACGCCTCCGTCTAACGGGGTCCGATACGTTTTAGCCGCTCGATCCTCTTCTCTTTCCGTAAGAGAAGTAATCACGGGTTAAAACGGCATTTTGACCCCGTTCCGTTTACTTTTTCTGTCATTTACCATTCCGGATCGATCGATCCGTTGATCGTCATTTACTTTCTGTCATTTACAATTCCGAGCCGTTTTGGCTCGTTGATCGTCATTTACAACTCCGAGCCGTTTGGCTCGTCGATCGTCATTTACGATTCCGGATCGTTTGATTCCGTTGATACTGCTTTAAATACTGTCATTTACAAAGTCCGACCCGTTTGGATCGTGATAGTATTTACTTTTCAAAGTCCGAGTCGCAACCCGATTCATTGATTGCATATCATTTAAAACGCTTTTTTCCCGTAAAAATCGTTAACAATGTAATGCCCGGTTCAAAACCGGAGTTCGTCCTTCGAACTCTCTTTCAAAACACGCGAAATGACGTTTGGCATCCGAACGCTCATCTTTCAAACTAAAAGCCGCTATTTGACATTCAAAATCATTTAATACGTTTTTTTTCCCGTAAAAATCATTAACAATGACTCGCCCGGTTCAAAACCAAAAGTTCGTCATTCGAACTCCTTTTCAAAAAGCTCAAAATCGACGTTTGCCACGCAAACGCTCATTTCAAACTCAAAATCGACGTTTGCCACGCAAACGCTCATTTCAAACTCAAAATCGACGTTTGCCACGCAAACGCTCATTTTCGTCTCAAAACCGACGTTTGTCATTCAAACAATCGCTTTTTCAAAAGTCACCTAATCAACGTTTGACATTCAAACCAAGATTAAGCTTGTCATTCAAGCCCCCATTTCAAAACACACACACACGATTTCAAGAAAGGTAGAAAGACTCGTCATACGAGGCGTTTCGGGTGATCTCGTAATACTCTTCCCGAAATGTAACGTGACCTCCGAACCTAACAATCTCTGGTACTAAAAAGCTTTTTACTCGTTTTTGCTACCAATAAAAATGACCCCCGTTTTCAAAGTCTTTTCCTAAGTTTTTGCTACCAATAAAAACGACACCATTTTCACAAAAGCCGTTTCTCAACGTTTGGGCTCAAAATACAAAAACCGCGTGGCGACTCCTCATTTTTTCCTTCCCATGAAGCGAGGTCTCAGACACCAACCCTCCGCGAAAGACAACCGCGTTTCGCGCCGCCCGCGCGAAATCCCGGGTAATTTCAGTTGGCGACTCCGCTGGGGATATGGATACTTTTTTTCAAAACTGCCGTTGTTTTCAAAAAAGCCTTCCGTGGGTCAAACTTTCGTTTACCCTTCCTCGTTTTCGTGTGCGTGTGTTACTTTAAACCTCGAACGGTTTTTTCAAAGGCATTACATTGACATTTTCCAAAATCATACCATGTTTGTGCATTCCCATTCATGTTTGATTTTCATGCTGTCTTTTGAACTGCGCATCATAATGCTTTAAGACACATTCTGAAAAATCTCTGTTTTACTCAGAAAAAAGAATTTTAGTGACCGCACACTACGCGCACTTCTTTGCCTCGGAACACCGCACTTCACGTGCACTTGCTGCCTCGGTACACTGCACACTACAACCCCTAACCCGGGATGGCCTTATCAGTTGCACCCCGATTGGTCTGCCAGACACCTTTCGGGGGCGCACGGGGTCGTCCCAAACATCCCATCCTAGCCCGTGTAAGCCATGCACTCTTTGTGTCACACTTTGTCCAAGACCCCGGTTGGTTTTTGGCTTAGCTCGTGTCATAAAGCCTAAGTGTATGTTTTTTTACGCCGGGCCCCGCTCCGAGTCAAGCTCGAGAGGTTGAGACCGAAGGTCGTTCCCGACCCGAAGTCTTGAGCTTTTCAGCCTTGACTTTGACGCGGAGCTCTGTCGAAAAATATACCCGAAGGTTCAATGTGACGCCGTGTCACCAAACCTCACCGTATCCACCGTGCCAGCCACAACTTGGCCAACGCCAAAAGCTAAGGTCCCTCGCGCAAGCGAGTCAGGAGAGGTCATGCCGAAATTTTGGCACGATCCCCACCTTAACTTAAGGACGTTGACTTCGACTGTGGCCCGTGCGTCACATACGTTGAAAGTTTGCGTGATCAGCTAGCCTTAAGTTCACTTTTTCCTTTGTCGGTGGAACTCGCTTGCCTTATAAGACCTCGCTCGGGATAGTCCGTCTCGAGAAAGATGATCTACAAATGGAAACGAGGGGCTTATAAGCGTAGTGACGAGATCCACTGATTAGAGCTCTAGGATTAGTTGCGAAAAAGAAGACTCGCTCTTTTCCAATCGATTAAGACTCTGAGAAAACACGCTTTAAGTAAACATTAATCGATAACTGCACATTGCACAAGCCCGAAACCTTGAGCCAAATACCCTTTTCAGAAGCCTAAACCCTTCCTTTCGTTCCACTGCGGCGAGCGAGAAAGTGGTTGATTTCCGGGTCGGCGCCTTGCGAGAATCACGGTAACGGCGGCGTCGAGACGGTTCTTCGGTTCCCTCGGTTCCCTCGGCAGAATTTCCGACATGTCTAGTTCACCGAGAAATCGTGACGGGGAAGGACCCCCGCCACCGGCAACAGATATGACATTTGAAGAAGCCATCCGGGCTTGTGAGGTTCACAAGAGGCGAGAAGAAGATCGGCGGAATTTCGTGGTACGGCTTACGAATGAGCGTGGTATAGCGGCTATCCCCGGTCGAGACGGTACTTTTGTCACAGTCGAGGATGACGATTCCCCAAAACCAGTTCACCAAACCTTCAATCGGGTTCCTCCCCCGCCAACTTACGGGATGCCTTGAATCAAGGAAGCAGTAGGCCTAGGCTTCACGTTGCCACCTCCCGGGGCAACCTGTCATATTTGGCCGGCCAGTGCTACTCCTATCACTCCAATACCACCGGCGCATTGGACCATCTCAGGATGCCAATATCCTTCAATACCCTCCGGGTTCGTCCCATTTCCTATACACGAATCCCAAAACACCTGGGACAAACCCCGATCTGATTCGAGAAAAGGCCCCCATATATCCACATATATCAAGCCTTCCACCTCCAATCACTACCGCTCACGTGGTAGCACCGCGCCGAGCCTCACAGTCCACCACTTTGGACCCGACCTTAGCTGGATGGTCGAACGGATGAAAGACACAGAAAGCCACCATGGGCGGCTCAAAGCGAGGAAACGCTCAAATCCACGGATCCGGGAATGGTCACGCCTCTCCCTGCCAAGTTCGAGAATGCGGAGATGGACCGATTCGACGGAACCGAATGTCCTCAAACGCACGTCGACACCTACGTTCTCGGCATGAGAGCAAAAGGAGCAACCCTCCGGCCAAATGGCCGACCACTTCCGGCATACGCTCAAAAGTTCGGCGTTACGATGGTTTCTAAGGGTCAAGCTGCGGATCGCCACACACAGGATCGGATTAGTAACATCTTCACAGGAACGGTACCGATCCAACTTAGAGTGGGAAACAAGTCGTGAGGACTTAATCACCACGAGCGAAGCGGATGAAAGCGTCGGGGAATTCTACAAGAGGTGGAGTTGGAAACTCTCGAGATCATGGAGCCACTCTCCAAGAGGAGCAGATGCGGATCTTCAAGTCACGCTTAAGACCGTCCATCGAACTCTCATCGATCATCATTTCTTCCCGGATCTCGGGCCATGGTCAATGCCGGCTCACGGTTCGAGAAGGATCTCAAGGAAAAGTTGGCTCTTTGCACGGCCATACGAGATACCGCTCAGCGGTTGCATTCAATCCCGCACCGGCCCCGGCAAAGGAAAGATACGTCTGTCAACTATATCCATCGGGGACAGCGGTCGGGCAACGAAACCCGGTCCACAAAGCAACAACTCCACTTCAAAGCGGCGCCGTACACTTCGACAAGTTGGACATGCCGCTAAGCAAGATGTTGGAAGGGTTAATCAAGGAAGGTCTCCTTAAACCCGTTGCAAATTACAAACCCAAGAATCCCGTAGCCAATGCGGACAAGAACAAATCTTGCGCCTTCCATCGGTATCACGGCCATACCACGAGACAAGCTGTTTGGGGTTGCGATACGAAATCCCGAACTTGATAGAAGAAGGCAAATTGGAGCGTCCCGTGGGCCCAATACGATCGGAAACCCCTTTCCGAACAATAACGATGTGAATTCCATTGAGTGGGTGCCCAAGAAGATTGTCGCGAGCCGGTTCCTCCGATTCTTCCAGTAGGGTCCTCATCTAATGTCCACATCGGCTACGATGTTTGTGGCCCTCACTTTGCACAGAGTACGAGTCCCAAGATATGGTCCGGAGCAATCCTCAGAAAACGAGAAGAAGAAGTCCTCTCTGAGAATCTTGAGAGAAAGATATGAAGGTGGAGACACCGGTGTGGGTACACTCGGAGAGCCATCAGGGAGGTTCGACTACTACGTACTCTACTCTAGCCGAGTCCTCCCTTCCTCAGGCCATGCGGCTTTAGAAGCGGACAAGGGTGGAAAAGCCGAAAAGTCCCGGCGAAACCGAGTTCGAGGCCCCGGGGCTCAGGAATACCTCGGACCTTGGTAACCTTCTTGCCCGATCGAGACAAAACCCCCCGCTGGATCAGCTAAGATTCAATTTGTCCAGCTTTCGAGCCTGGACCGGCAAAGGAAGATCAAAGTCAGCTTGGCACTCGCACTCGATCAACGTGCTAACCAAGGGCGGCAACTGCCACAAGCGGCCTCAACGCAATCCCGAGGTTCTGCAAAGGCTTTACCTCGCAAAAGAAAGGCGAGGAAACGGATGGGTGGATGACTCTCCTTCTACGGATAGAGATGAGATCTACGATTCCCGGCGTATGGCGGTATGATCACGTTCTGTGACGAAGATCTACCGAGAGATGCCTCGGGGCACAACGAAGTTCTGTACATCACTCTCAAGCTCAACACCATATCACTCCCCGGAGTATTGGTAGATAACGGGTCAGCCGTTAATGTTCTCCCTCTCAGCATGATGCGAGCCCTCCGCATCAACGAAAGCCATACGATTCCGTCAACCCGGACTATCGGGGCCTATGGCGGCACGTCTCGTCCCATCACAGGGACGGTGACTGGAACTACGGTTCGAGACCCAAATGGTGCCGACAAAATTCCACGTGATGGACATTCCATCGAGTTCACGGCCCTCTTGGGATGCCACTTGGCTACATCACATGAAAGCCATAGCCTCCACTCTCCATCGGTGTGTTAAGTTCATTAACCGGCGGGGAGATCTTGAAGTCATCGAGAGAGGGACGGTTTCCTCATAGGAAACGAAGCCGAGACAATAGCCAAGCGTGCCCTTGATCGAGCACGGGGCTACCTCCTTCAAATCCGACGAGGGACTATCGGGGCAAATCTCATCGAGAATCCCTCGAGTCGGAGATGCTAACTATGTAAACGTACTCGAGCGGGCGGACCACGAGCGGTCCGATACATCAAGTTCAGCTGTCGTTTCCAACATTTGGAGCGGAATTGGAAAGAAACGGCGAACATCGCCATGATGCGGGCACATAAACCCCAGTCTCCAATCGGAGATTCGTCGGCATTCTTCAAACCAACTCTGGCCCCGCCCAGTGAAGAGATCTTCGTGATAAAGGTCAACAAGCATCGTCATTCTCGTTTTGAATGCATGAAAGTCGTATGGGATGTCCTCCACGAGGAACTACCGCTGCACCCCTCTTCTCCAATGAAGGGCATGATGTTTTTCTAGCGGCTCCCGGCCAAACGCACCCGGACGCGATACGTCCCTACGTTTGGATTGAGCCGTCGGATGACGACGAATCGGGACTCTTCGGAGTCGAGGATGCGGCGGACCGCGGGCGGACCTCTGCATTCACATGCTCGGTTTGAGGACGGCACTCCTTCCGATCAGGTCTCCTATGACCAAGGCTCCAATACCATGGAAATTGTTAAGCTTAACATCCAGTACAGGCAGCTATCTGACAACTGGAAGCTATTGGTTGACACAACGAAGAATCCCTCTGATCAAGTGGCGACGACTTCGTCAACATCATCTATTCCGAGATATCGATGATACCAAGGATCCGGTCCTCATCGTCGGATCTGCAATGCCAAAGTCACCCTCGGCGATGCCTGCTCATGGTAAACGAGGCCTGGCCAAGCGAGCTCGAGCTCATCACTCACTTAAGTACCGGCCCCGGTGGCAACCGGCCCGTGCCGTCGGTCAAGCTTATACCCTCAAGCGCCGCCAAGGCCAAGGAACGGCGAAGGAGACCAAGCTCCTCACCTGTCACGAATCGAGATCAACCTCGGGAACGCTTCGCGGCCACCCGAAAACATACGTGAAGGTCTTCCCGCAAGACGAGTCGGCTTCCGACATTGGAAATGACCACCTCGGCATCAACATGCTCCGGTTCGATTCTACTCCCGGTCGTCACGGCCCGGATTCGGACATCTGCCCGGTAGGGCGCTAGCTCGATAGACTTGGCGATCGAGCGAGATCACGGGGCTGTCAACATCGCGAGTTCAACACCCCGTGGGTTCAATCCAAGCAAAATTGGGCAAACTTCTTGGTAATCGAGATCAAGGAAGGCCGCATGGAATGTCCCAGTCCGACTTCCTTCGTTAACGTAATCCAAGTGTTCCCGCCATTCGGCGATTTGGATGTGATCACAGTTCTGGACACTAGCCAGACGGCGCGCACCTACGGAGACTGTTTAGCTCTCGCAAGGAAAGCCCTCATGGAACTAGCCGCTCAAGAAAGCCGTCTTTGGGACGAAGACCAAACTCGAAAGACCTACGGGGACCGAAGCCCTTAAAGTGTCACGGGCGGCTTCGGACGAGAAAGCTAGAGGCCACTCTAGACCGGTTCGACCTCGGGGTTTTGCTCACGGCAACTTCCTCGACTACCGTCTGTTCTCATCCAACCCCCTCGCCACACGAGGGTGGTCAAGCGGTCCCGATGACCTAGGAGATGGAACGACACGGCGAACGAATCCCGGCGCTTACACTCCAGGAAAGCAAGTTCTCTGTGAAAGCGACGACGAAGGCGATGAAACTATTCTTTTCCAAGCCGGGCATGAAGTCAACAAAACCGGACTCCCGAGGTCTGGGAGGATGGAAACGGATCATTTCCACACTCAAATTGAAAGGCCAACTCGGGGAGGAAGGTCTATTTAAAAACAAGAGGAGGATGGAAATTCGTCTCGAGCAACTACTCGGGGAGATTCCACGAGTCTACGACATTCGTTTACGAGACGATCGGCGGGTCGGCCACCGATTACATGGGCGAGATGTTCGGGAAGCCGTGTACTCACCTTCCGACATACCCGCTACTCGAGATAAACGAAAAGAAAGCTCTCCCCGGTGGAAGTTTATCTAGGCGCATGCGATTCAAAGAAGCCACAGCTATTCTCACATGGGAAGAAACGCGAGTCATTAACTCTCGACGCGAGGCTCTGCTTTGCAAGAAAGTTAATACGGGCCAAGTGGAGGAAGCTTAGCAAACCATGAGTATCGCCGGACCCGACTCCGAATGCCTTGAGTATGCTCGGCAAGAAGGAAAGGAGCGCGGTATACCGTGAAGAGATCAAGGAGGCTGTTCGCTGAACCTAGAACTCTCCAACCTCCCTCGGAGGGTCAGGCAATGCACGGTTCGGCTCAGACGACCATTTGTTGTGCAGACATTCGAGCAGTGCGTCAAACCGTAGGCTACCTCCCCTTGAGAGGCACCTAAGCCGGTATCTGGGACGAGAATCCGTCAAGGCTGCCGAAGCTTCGGGAATACATCATGATCGATGAGTTGAGGGAAGACATATGGCCCTATGCTACGAGGAATCCTCCTCTAACTATGGCTCAACTCGGGCGGCTGTTGAAGGAACCAAACGATGTCGGCGTTCTAACCCGATCGGGTCAAATCCATGCATTACCACCCAAGGCCACTAAAAGCCGCGGAGCCAGGCGCAATCCGGCCGGCCCGAAGACGCAAGTTCCACTGAAGAGGACCCGATCCTCACTCGGCTCAAGCGAGACTCGGGCGAACATTTCCCTTTGGTCTCTGCTCACCTCCTCTTATCCTCACAAGCTCAAGCTAGAGGAAAGCTGGCCCGTACCATGGTCCCGTGGGCGCTTGACCCCAGAGATGAAGTCATTCGGATGATCGGCAACATCCACTACGGCAACATTATCACCTTCACGATTTGGACCTTCCAAAATTTGGGGGCGATCACAATGAGCCGCTCTACATCACGATCCAGTGGACGAGCGTCGCCTTCCTGCGTGTTGGTAGACGGAGGTTCCGGAATGAATGTCTTGCCCGCCAAGATGATGGACACCTTGACATCAAGCCCACAGATCTGAAGCCTTGATCCACCTTGTCGAGGCCTATGACTCTACTTCCCGTACGGTTCTCGGAGTTGCTACTCTTAACATACGGTTCGGCAAGCGGATGATCCCCACCGAATTCCAAGTATTGGACATTCCAATCACTTTCACGGCCATCTGGGGCGTCCTGGCTGCATCAAATCAATGGCGTGGCATCCACCCTTCATCGGTGCCTCAAGTTCATGCAAGGCACGAGCTAACCACGGTCTACGGCGACGGTGTCACCACAGGGGACGGCACCAACGACATTCCGGTGTTAGAAATCCAAGCATAATGACGACATGGCATTAGCTTGGATTCACTCACGGAGACCTCCAAGATCCAAATATGCAACGTGGACCTTCCCTATCTCACGACCAGATTCCTCCCGCCATGAAGATGATGAAACTCATGAACTTCATCCCGGGGTGGGGCTCGGCAAAAGGCTACAAGGCCAACACCAAGTTATTGAAGTCAAGGACCACACCACGGTCCGGGGGGCTTGGCTACGTGCCAACACCGGGTGACATCAAGGAAGACAAAAGGCTCGCCCGCACCAAGGCGGCGGCCCGCAAAGGGAACCTCCGGCGGCACACCCAATCTCCGGCCTTACGGCTTTGACCTCGCTCATTTACTTCACGAGGAACCCAGCGGAGCGAGGGACCGGCGAGGAACCGGCGAAGCTGAGGGACCGACAACGGAACGGGCGGGCGAGGGGCCAGAAGCGAGCGGCAGCGAGCTAAGGGGGCCAAGCGGTGGAGGCCCGATGAAGATGAGAAAGAAGCAAGGATAGTCGGCACGAGACTACGAAAGAATGGAACAGCTAGCACGGGACCTCAAGCGTTTCGAGAGGACTCAAAGCTAATCCGATTAGGGGAGCGTTCCTCGACATCACGGCTCTACTGGACCAGCTGCCACCACAGTCCGGCACGAGTACACATTCAAGGGAATCCCGGGCTTGGAGGAGCAACTCAAGGTACTCTCCATGGGAAACAAATTGTTCGGATCAGCCAGAGGCCACATTCGAGACAGTAACTCCAAAGCGAAGGAACCGGGAATTCATAGAAGACGCTCTCGGTGGACCCGGCTCTACGAGTCTCTTTGAAGAGGTCATGGAGGTGCCGAACTGATTGACACTGGGCTCAGCGGCATGATTGCCATGATTGGGACAGCGAAGCCAAGCCTCTCGATCCTCGAACCCTCATCAAGCATCCAGCAATGCCCTTTGAAGAAGCTGGGTAACTTTCACCGGACGAGGGCAAGCCGAGGCGAAGCTGGAAGACAAGGCGGGCCCGCACCCACATCTCCCTAAGCCCGGTCTCAAACCCTGCGAGTCGAGTCCTTGTCGAGTCCGAGTCCTGAGTCATCCAATGGCCTTACGCCGGAGGACCATGATAATGTAGCCAACCATGTATTTCCGTTCTTGCTTAATGAAAAGTCGACCTTTCGGAGTATCCTCTCATTGCCACTTTAACAGCGATAAGTTAACAAACAACTTAAAAGAGCGTTAATAATTCAATTGATAAAGAAGCGAGACACATTAAATGAACAATACATTAAAGAAGTTCTCGAGCGTGTAGTCGACCAAGAGGACAACCGGGCCCAAGGCTAGCAGAAGAGGTTATGACCAAAGTGAACTGGGGTCGGTGCAAGAGCCTAAAGAGACACAAGTGGGCGGTTTCTTCGCCGATGCGGAAAAAGAAGCCACTGATAAGCCTCCTCAGGGAGTATGTTGACGTGTTCGCACTGGTCATACGGGACATGCCGGGACTCGATCCCTCGATCGTAGAGCACAGAATTCCCTGGATCCCGAATCCAAGCACATCAAACGAAGGCTGCGCAAGATCGAAGCCGAGTGGTCCTTGCAAGTTAAAGAAGAAATTGAGAAGATGCTCAGGAGTTGGTTTCATCGAGTGATTGAGTACCGACTTGGCTCTCCAACATCGTGACGGTCACCAAGGCCAATGGAAAGGTCGGATCTTTGCGTGGATTTTCGGGATCTCAACAAGGCAGGCCCTAAAGATGATTTCCCCTTGCCTAATATCGACATCTTTGAGTCGACACCAAGGCAAATTTTGAAGTAAAGTCCTTCGTGGACGGGTTCGCTGGATACAACAGATCAAGATGTCCGAGGAGGATCAAGCCAAGGCGCCTTCACCACTCCGTGGGGGACATGCGTTACACGGTCATGCCGTTCGGTCGAAAACAGCTGGGGCTACTTACCGGCGAGGCTGCAGCTGACCCTCTTCCATGACATGATTCACAAAGAAATCGAAGTATATGTCGACGACATGATCATCCACTCCGGAGGATCGGACATGCGGCACATGACGGATCGAGAAAGTTCTTCAACGAGACTCGAAAACACTCCATGAGATTGAACCTGCGAAGTGCACCTTCGGCGTCAGCGCGGCAAGGTCTTGGGGTACATGGTTACGAGAAGAGGTATCGAAGCCGATCCCAAGAAAATCAAGGCCATCATCGACATGAAGCCGCCTCGGACTTTGACGAAGTGAAAAGCTTCATGGGAAGACTTGATACATCGGTCGCTTCATCAACCAGTTGACATCTCTCTGCGAGCCCATGTTCAAGCTGATGAAAAAGAATGCCGACATCAAATGGGACTCCGAGTGCCAAACGGCTTTTGAGAAGATCAAGACCTACTTGGTGAATCCCCCAGATTCTGTGCCCGCCACATGAAGACAAGCCACTACTCCTGTATCGATGATGAGACACGTCAATCGGAGCAATCTTTGGCACAAGAACAGAAAGATTCCAAGGTTGAGCATGCAATCTACTTCGTAAGCCGGAAGCTTCAAGGAAGTGAACTCGGCTACTCGGCATTAGAGAAAACTTGTACCGCCTTGGTATGGGTAGTCGGGAAACTAAAACACTACATGCGGTCACATTCGGTGCTCTGGTCTCCAAAATGGACCCCGTCAGATATCTCTTTGACAAGCCATCACATCGATGCGACTAGCCAAGTGGTCATTCTTCTGGTGAGTTCGACATCAAGTACATGGTCGAGAAAATCAACAAAGGGCGAGTAATGGCGGATCGGTGGCCGACTTCCCAAGCGGTGAACCTAAGGGTCACGATCCGCAATTTTCGGACGACGGAATCTTTTCACTCGACGGCGCAAAGCCGTGGCAACTCTTCTTCGATGGGGCAGCCAACAAGAAGGGGAATGGTATTGGAATGCTCCTTGTCGATCCCAGGGACGAGCACACTCCCATAGCCATCAAGTTGAATTTTGAAACAACCAACAATGCGGCGAGAATACAAAGCTTGTGCGGCCGGTGCAGGAAGCCGCCCTCGGCGCAACATCTCGGAAAGCTGGATGTGTATGGAGACTCGGCATTGATCATCAATCAAGTGTCCAACAAATGGAAGACGGTGGGTCGGCCTTCGAAGTACCACGCGTACATGGAGGAGCTCATTGCTCGGTTCAAGGACATCTCTTTTCACTATTTGCCAAGAGACGAGGAACCGCCGCGAGATGCCAGCAACCCTCGCCTCTCTTGTCGAAATTCCCGATGGGAAAGCGGTAAAACCCCTCGAGAATAGGCGGACGGGAAACACCCGCCTATTCTTTGTGAGATCGAAATAAAAGGAAACGATCGACGAACCTGGTACAATCAAATTTACCGAGTACCTCCAAAGCGGAGAAGCTTCCTTCACAAATGAAGATGGAAAATACAAAGAAGGGATCAAAGCCAAAAACATGATGGCATTAAAACGCTGGCATCCCATTTCGTCATGCAGGGGTATGTTGTACAAGAAGCGCCACCAAGGGCCACTCCTTCGGTGTGTAAACAAAGAAAAAGCCGGCGAGCTAATGAGCGAAGTTCACAACGGAACTGCGGTCCGCACATGAACGCCAGAGCATTGACACGAGATCATTCTCCGTATGGGATACTATTGGATATCAATGGAAACGGGCGCATCCGGTTCGTCAGAAGGCTGCGACAAATGTCAACGGTTCTCCAACCTCAATCACATCCCTCCTCATGAACTCTATTGCATGACTACACCATGGCCTTTCGCCACATGGGGAATCGGCGTCATCGGCAAGATCACTCCACCGAGGAGCAATGGTCACGAGTTCATTCTAGTCGCGATCGACTACTTCACCAAATGGGTAGAAGCCGAGATCGTACAGTGCTTGAATTCTAAGAAGGTGGCCGAGTTCATCAGAGAACATCATGTGCCGATACGGAGTGCCCAGCGAGATCATATCAGACAATGGGACTCACTTCGAAGGAGATTGTGACCAACTGCGGCCGAATTCGAGTCACACGTCACAAGTCTTCTCCTTACGGACCACAAACCAATGGTGCGGTAGAGGCGGCCAACAAGACTCTCGCCATGATAATCGGAAAGATGACAACCGGAGGTCGGGAGGCGCCCAAAAGCTACATTTAGCCCTGCAGGGATACCGAACATTAGTCGAGAACCGCCACGGGGAGACTCCGTTCGCGCTTACCTACGGAATGGAAGCAATGTTGCCCGTGGAATTGGAAATTCCATCCTCAGAGTCCTCTTGGAAAACGGGATCAATGAAGTCGAATGGCTCTGAGCCGTCACGATGAACTTGCTCTACTCGACGAGCGCGGGTTGAAAGCCATGGAGCACACTCGAGCCTACCGGAGCGAGAATGGCCCGAGCATTCGATAAGAAAGTCAAGATCCGAGACATCGAGAGAAGGCGACTTGGTGCTAAAGGAAAAGCCTCCTACGCGAGACCAATCCCCTCGGAAAGTGGGAGCCTACATGGATAGGACCGTTCGTGGTACAAAGAATCTTCTCGGAGGAGCCATGAAGTTAAGCGAGACTTGGACGGGAACCCTTTCGTTAACCCGTAAACGGAAGCAAGCTCCGCGAATCACTTCGTTTGAGGAAGAGCACGAGTCAACTCACCTTCCCCATACACCGTCCCTTCGGTAAAATTAAAAGTGCTAAAGAGTAATACCCAGCTGGATACATTCCCGCTAATGATCCGGGTAAAAAGCAGTCGCACTTCTTTTGTCTTTGCTTTTCTCAAAATTCACCTAAAGTGTCGAACTACGGTGACCTGAGCCCCTTAGTCCAATTGTAAAAGGGGAACGTAGGCAGCCATCATTGGTTCGGTCTAAAAAAAATAAAATAAAAAATACAATAAGCATCAATTGCTTGTGTTTCGAAAAACTCTTTTCATTTAACCTACAAATTCATTACGGTTAAAACAATCTTTGATGGGTTCAAGCACGGTCAACTCTTGACTCGCTACACGCTAGCAAAACTACAATAAAACATTAATCAATTAATGTGTTTGCAATGACAGTGGGTGGATACTCTGGACAGCAAGGTTAACCTAGTTCCTCGTACTTGGTCCTTCATCCTTCTTCCCTTTCCCTTTTCCACGGCGAGTATTCTTCACCTTCACGGGAAATATTCCGGTAGTCCTTCTACCTGGCTCAGGGACTCTTCCCAATGCCTACGTCGACCACAGTGGTGTCAACGCGGCCCCTTCTCTAGCTCTGTCTCGAGGCGCCTCGCTTCGAGCCATCATAACGGTGCTTTGATTGGCTTCCGATCGGCATTGGTCTCATAATCAGCCATGGCATCGCAGTACGATTCAGGGTTAGCCCTTGCTTCGGTCCTCCTCAAGGTCGAGGCTGTCAGGTGATCGGCACCCAACGGCTCACTCCGTCTCCACAAGATAGCCATACGTGTCTCCCTATACACTCTTCGTACCGGTTCGAGATCTGCGTCGACGAACAGTGCCCTCTCTTCGGTGAAAGAGAACCACAGCGGGGAAAGGACGTGTCTTGCCACTACCGCGTGAGCAGCAATAGCGTTGAAGGATCTTCCATCAGCAAAGATCCCACCTCAAAGGTAGCAGCATAACTCAAATCCGTCGGTGGCACTGCTCCCGGCCCGTGCTTGTCGCGAGAACCAACGATGGAATGTAGAAAGACGTGCGAGACGGCCCGGCGCTCGACGGCAATAGACCCTCTGAGCGGTCCGACAAGTCTATAACTTCCAATGGGGAACCCACCATCGCAAGTGATGCGTGCGGAGTGCGGCCATCCGAGCTCCGGCTCGGCTGATCGCCCCTATCACCGGAAGGACGTCGAGAGAAAGACCAAGCGTCATAAGACATTGGCACCTCAGGCATCATCTGCAGTCTCTCCCTTAACCACATGGTAAGCATAGCGGGACTCCCTCCCGCATGTATCGGCTATCGGTCGCCATCCGACCTATGCCCGGGAACGTCTCGCCCAAGACCAACGGCACGATGTCTCCCCGCTCCGGCCTTTGCCTCACCGAGTCCGGTCTGGCTGTGATGGCACACACCCAGAGACGTGAATGTGAACAGAGTAGCAATCGCGCACAGAGCAAACGCGTCCCACGCAAATATGCTCCCCTCAGCTCCGGCAAATCTTTCGGGCAGTCCCGAAATGTCAACATAATCGGTATTCAGTATCAGCATCCCTTATGCTTCTCCAGTCGAGATACCAAGCAAAGACACTAGCTTCTCAACGGTGGCCATGCCACTAGCATACGGAAGAACTAGCTGTTCCGTCTCAGGTCCTCCCAGAATGGCCCGGAAATCTTCGAATGTAGGAGTGATTTCGTTGTACGAAAAGTGTACACGTTCCTCCGTACGTCCCGAACCGAGACGCTGCTCTCAAAGATCCCAATGCGGCATGAGCTCCTTCAAAGCCCAAACGAGATTTCATCCGTAACAACCTTCAAAAAACCCCTTGTTACGCCTCGTGTGGTTCCGTACCCACTTTGAAAGTTTTCAGTATCGCTCTTGCATCCGAGACGACAACTTAGGAAAGGGAGCCATGTGAGAAAGTGAAGAAAAGCCTTAAGAATTGGAAAGGAATTCAGCCAAATGATCGAAACAAGGCGTAGTCTTTACAAATTGCAAAGTGACTGCAATTTAAAGGAATGCAAAATTCAATCCTAGTCAGTAGGACTCTCCTTGCGATTGACCGGTCAACTCTGCGGCCATTGCTCCCAAATTGGAAGCAATTCCAAGCAATCCCTATTCACACCTTTATGAAACCAACGTCTTGCCCTGGTTTCATTCAATCAATATCAATATCCCTTCCGCAGGGCTTGTGTAACAGTGCGGTTAATTAAATATTAGTGCATATAGGCTTAAATTTTGACCTGTTCAATTTTTAATGCATGTTTCATTTTATTTATTTTTTGATCAACCTACTTGCTTATTTGTCGAAAATAAAAGAAGGTAATCACTAAATGGAAGTGCGAAATACAGGTTCTGCCCCACGGGCGCCTTTTTCGAATACAGTTCAAATCAAATCATTCCAGACGATACATGCAAAAAAAGCGATAAAAAAAAGAAGGGAGGACTACTCAGGAGTCACGCTCGTCATCAGAGCACTCGACGTCTTGCTCCGCCGCTGCCGGATCCGTCGCAAACAAGAAGTCGCCAAATTCCTCCAGGCGGGAATATGCAAAAGGCCTCCTCGGCGTATGCGAACTCGAGGACTCTCCCCTCTCGTGCCCCGAGTGCGAAGAAGAAGGAGCTCCAAACCCGGCCGTTCCGCTCGCGGCGGCCAAATCCTGTGCAAAGTCCTCCCCGCAGTGTGGGAGCGAGGCGGCGAACCTCTCGGCCTAGACGGCCTCGGCTCACGGACATCCACGCTCCTTCGGGAACTGCACCGCATGAACTCCACGAGCCTCCTAGCGTAGGCGGCCCACCCGTCCACCAGCCTCATAGCGTCGTTGTACGTGCGGCCAGACACCTGCGAACCAGGAAGGTCATCAGAAGACGAACAGAAAGTACAGATGCAACATTTGCAGAATACTACTATCGCGAGAAAATCAAAGAGTGCTCACCGAAGCATTGGGGTGAGCCTGTATCGTGGTCTCGGCTCATCAGGAGTGGGATCACCGGTCGTCTGCGTGAGCCATCCGGTCCCTCGTACGCCGGCCTAGCGCGTGGGATCGGAAGATCTCGGGGACCTCCGGGGACCTCGCCACTCCCTATCTTTGCACTGCGGGCTCCTCGGCCTCATCCTCAAGAAAGTATCATAGTCGGCTCCCGCTATGACGTACTCGGTATAGTACACGCCATGTCTATACCCCTCCGGCTCCTCCATCGGCATCTCCCGAGGATGCTTTGCATGTGCGTAGGAGGATCACGGCACCCGATGGAAGGGACCCCGGCCTATGCGACGAGTCACCCTCTCCCCCAGGATACGTAGCGTCGTAATGAAGTCCCACCGGGAGCTTCCGCCGCCGTGTAGTCTCGCTAGCAATACGAGCGGCGACGGCATCAAACCTACCCCACCGAGGTCAAGCTGGATCCTCTCGGAGAACTCTCGGCTCGGGGCACAGGACACCTCCTCGTACGTCCGCCGCGTACCCACTCTCGACGAGACCGACTTCTTCGCCTTCTTACGCAAACCCGGCGGGGCGGGAGTACGAGGGTCGAGACGCATCCTTAATGTCCCACTCCTGCGGATTTGAACACCTCGTAGCACCCGGACACTACCAAGCAAATGGAAAGTTATGTCGGCTACAAAGCGGATACATACGAGTACATAAAAGAGGCAAGGAAGAGAAAAAGACATGAACTTACATCGAAGACGAGCAGTGTGAAGCGGCTCAAGGAACTCTCCTCTCCCCGCGAGAATCTGTCCCGGGGAATGATAGAGCTCGGCCGGTCCAACCTCCCCCATGCGAACCCCCTCACGGCATCCGGATACGTCGGCGGCCGAGCAAAGGGAAATGACGGGATGTGTCGAAGTCGGGAACAAAGTCGGCGACGAGCGCAAACCAAATGAACCCTCGAGCCGGGCGCTCTGCGGTCATCCTCGAAGATCCGGCCAAACAATTTGCAATACCCGTCACTTGAGATGCCTCTCCATCGGCACATGCCGAATGCCTAAGCCCGGCATCGGTGATATCAAAACCCGGCGGCTCGGACAAGCTGCTCAGGGGTATAACCGTCAACCCGCACCGGCGTGTTGCCATAGGTCGGCAACCCGGTGATAGCGGCAAAATCCGTGGGAGTCACCGTCGCCTCCCCATCGAAATGGAAAGTGTGGGTCGTATCCCACCGGTACTCGCTCGGGCGACATACATGGACTGGCCCTCGGCGTCGTAGCGATCGCGGCTACCGCGCGATGAACCCGGCCAATCCGAGTCAACCACCGTGCTTGCCGTGGACTCCTCTCTCCCTCTCGAGCCACGTTCGGGAGAATCTCCCACAATGCTCTCACTGCCTCAAAGGCCCCCCTACTCTTCTGATTGTCGACGTCAACCTTCCCTTTCCCCTGCAGGTGAACAAGACAAGAGCAACATCAACAGAGTGCATGAACGCATGTCCAAATGATGCAAATGCAATGACAGTTCTCATTCATTTCTTACATATATTTCAAAATCTTTCGAAAACTCCGTCGAATCCGGAACTTTCAAAATCCTTCGAAAACTCCGTCGAATCCGGAACTTTCAAAACATTTCGAAAACTCCGTCGAATCCGGAACTTTCAAAACATTTCGAAAACTCCGTCGAATCCGGAACTTTCAAAACATTTCGAAAACTCCGTCGAAACCGGAACTTTCAAATTCTTTCGAACATTTCAAAAATTTACTCCGTCCCGAATTAAAGCTACTTTAATTTTGGAAAATGCATCTAGACATGGAATTTTGCAACCAAAATTTTTATGTCATCCACCCATGGTGTCAATTGAACTACATCCTAGTCAATTTCGACAAAGGTTCATGGCAAAGTCAAAAGCCCCAATTCAAGCACCAAAATCCCTAAGTTCATTCCTAATCAAATTTCTAACATTTAAAGAATGCACATTCTTAAAATTAATGGAATTTGTAGGAAGCTTACTTGTCTCTCGATCCCTCCTTTGGAGTTGTGTCTCTCCCTAGCCGGGTAGAACTCCGCCGGATTCAATGGATGAATGATGGTTCGAATGGTCCGAACCAACCGCGTTCTTTCGTCATCGGTCCTTCCATGACGAGCCATTGGGTCCCAATCACCTTCCATATTGATTTTCCTTCGCAAATCCGAGCAAATCTTGTAATTTGGGGTGGATTTTCTCTCCTCCTCTCTCTCCCTCTCATCAGAATTAATGGGGAAAAATGGCTTCCCCTTCCTCAGCCTCGGCGCTGATAAGGACATGGCCAATTCCAATCAAAGTCCGGCCGGACTCTTGTTGCACCAGAAAAATTTTTGCCACTTTGGCCCCTCAGTTTTTCGCAGTTTCAATTTTACCACTTTTGACCCCCAAAAGTGTAAAATTTCCCCCAGTTAGACCTTTCTAACACCCCATCCCCCGAGGATAAATTCTCAGTTAGTTTTCACTAACGCCTGTCTCCAAACGTTAAATTCCCAGTTAGTTTTCACTAACGCCCGTCTCCAGACGTTAAAATCTCAGTTAGTTTTCACTAACGCCCGTCTCCAGACGTTAAATTCAATCCCAGTTGACGTTTGACGTTCAAACGCTCAATCATGTCTCCGGACATCCCAGTTATGATTCCATCTCCCGACGTTAAATTTTCTAATGGTTTTCACCATCATATATCCCCCGGAAGCTGCAATAAGCCCGAACCCCAAGGCACGAACGCCTTGCAACTATTCTCCTCCGGCAGCTGCAATAAGCCCGAACCCCAAGGCACGAACGCCTTGCAACAATCCCTCTTCGGCCATCCTCGTAAGCCCGAACACCTTGTCACTTCAGCAAGTGAACATTCATCTCCCCGGCCGCCAGTCGTAAGCCCGATCGTTCCACCTCAGCGGCCATCAAGGTAAGCCCGCACAACAATCCCTCTTCGGCCATCAAGGTAAGCCCGAATGCTCATCCCCAGCAGGATTCTAAAGAAGAAACGTCGATCCTTCCGAGTTGTTAATAACGCCAGTTTAACACAACCGTTCTCATCATTACCGCCCTATCCCCAGCAGGATAAACCTGGCAGCTGCAATAAGCCCAGTGCTCAAGGCACGAACGCCTTCGTCCCAGGATAAGCGTACCCTCGCAACTCCGGTTTGAGGCGCCACACGCCCTCGTCAGCATCATCAACTCCTGTTTGAGGCGCCACACGCCCTCGTATGTTCAGCAACTCCGGTTTGAGGTGCCACACGCCCTCGTCAGCATCATCGACTCTGGTTTGAGGCGCCACACGCCCTCGAAGGTTACAGAAGTCTCAGGTTCAGACGCCTCCCAACAGTCTCGCTCAGGTCAAGGTCCCCACGCGCGGCCCTTGCACCTACGAACTACGATCGGCTTGATTCCCGCTCGGGATACGTAGGAATCCTTTCGCTAAGGGTCCGGCCGGTGACCGCCCGGGTCTTTCAAAGTAAGGCATCCCGATTTGGATCCTTATCTTTTCAACGACCCCGCCTCCTTCGGAGGAGACGTCGGCGAGGGCTAAGCTGTAAGTACCCAAATCCGGATCGTCAAAATCCGTCGGAAAGTTAACCAAAATCCGTTAGCGGCCCCGCTCCAGGGTGCCGGAACTCGTTAAACTCCCCGTTGCCAAGCCAACGAGACGTCCTGGGACTGCCCCGTGCATCCCGACGTCGAAGCGTACTTAACACGTGTCATCTCACGTAAAAGTACGGCTTTCCCTGAAAAACGCACTTTTCGGGGGCATTTCGGACATTTTTCCGGACTGTTATTTTAAAAAATGGACAAAACCGGGACCGGGGAATGAACTCCCACGCATTTGGTGAGTCATGGGACACGTGGCAGCCATGCCACAGTCCACCCATCACCTTTCAATCAGAAATCAAAGGGAAAAGACTAAAATACCCCTGGTATACAGTCAAAGTCCGGCCGGACACCCTGTGCACATTTTCTGAAATTGCCAGCAAGCCTTCCAAAATTCCAAAATACCACAAAACCCTGAAAAACAGTCTAAGTCCGGCCGGACTCTTACTGCAATTTTCACCCTATAAATAGAAGTGGCTGTCAAAGCCAAGAAGAGGAAGAATTTTACCCAAAAATCACTCTACCTCACGGCCCAAACTGATTTCACCCCTCCCGAGCTCCCATTTTGCCTCGATTCGCGTGAAACTTCTGTATTTCGATCAAATACGTCCCTCATCGCTACGAAACACCATTTTAAACCTCTTTCCGTATCCCGTACACACCTTCAGAGCCAAAGGAGTCGACCCTAGCCATAGGTATAACTCCCTCTCTCTAAATCTCTCGTTTCATCTCGGTTTATGCGCCAGTCGCTATAACCGTTTAGATCACCGTTACTGAAATGTAGACGCCTTCGTCTAACGGGGTCCGATACGTTTTAGCCCCTCGATCCTCTTCTCTTTCCGTAAGAGAAGTAATCACGGGTTAAAACGGCGTTCCGACCACGTTTCATTTACTTTTTTCTGTCATTTACCATTCTGGATCGATTGATCCGTTGATCGTCATTTACTTTCTATCATTTACAATTCCGATCCGTTTTGGCTCGTTGATCGTCATCTACAACTCCGAGCCGTTTGGCTCGTCGATCGTCATTTACGATTCCGGATCGTTTGATTCCGTTGATACTGCTTTAAATACTGTCATTTACAAAGTCCGACCCGTTTGGATCGTGATAGTATTTACTTTTCAAAGTCCGAGTCGCAACCCGATTCGTTGATTGCATGTCATTTAATACGCATTTTTCCCGTAAAATCGTTAACAATGTAATGCCCGGTTCAAAACCGGAGTTCGACCTTCGAACTCTCTTTCAAAACGCGCGAAATGACGTTTGGCATCCGAACGCTCATCTTCAAACTAAAAGCCGCCATTTGACATTCAAAAATCATTTAATACGCTTTTTCCGTAAAAATCGTTAACAATGACTCGTCCGGTTCAAAACCGGAGTTCGTCCTTCGAACTCTCTTTCAAAAAGCTCAAAATCGACGTTTGCCACGCAAACGCTCATTTCAAACTCAAAATTGACGTTTGCCACGCAAACGCTCATTTCAAACTCAAAATCGACGTTTGCAACGCAAACGCTCATTTCAAGCTCAAAATCGACGTTTGCCACGCAAACGCTCATTCCCGTCTCAAAACCGACGTTTGTCATTCAAACGCTCGTCTTTTCAAAAAGTCACCTAATCAACGTTTGACATTCAAACCAAGATTAAGCTTGTCATTCAAGCCCCCATTTCAAAACACATACACACACACACGATTTTGAGAAAGGTAGAAAGACTCGTCATGCGAGGCGTTTCGGGTGATCTCGTAATACTCTTCCCGAAACGTAACGTGACCTCCGAACCTAACAATCTCTGGTACTAAATAGCCTTTTACTCTTTTTTGCTACCAATAAAAATGACCCCCGTTTTCAAAGCCTTTTCCTAAGTTTTTGCTACCAATAAAAACGACACCATTTTCACAAAAGCCATTTCTCAACGTTTGGGCTCAAAATAAAAAAAACCGCGTGGCGACTCCTCATTTTTTCCTTCCCATGAAGCGAGGTCTCAGACACGAACCCCCCGCGAAAGACAACCGCGTTTCGCGCCCGCGCGAAATCTCGGGTAATTTCAAAGTGGCAAGGACTCCCGAGAGAAGAAGCCCAAGAAATTTAAAAGTCAAAAATTCCCTTGTGCCCTAAATGTTCATATATCAAAGGGAATATTTATGGGGCTAAAACTGAAAGTGAAGACCCGCGACCGCGAGACAGTGAAGTGGGCAAAAGGAAGGAAGGTGAAGGTTAAGATAACCTTGGCATCGGTCTAGCTATACGACCTTAAACAAAAGCGCTACTTGGGAGGCAACCCAAGGTGAGTAGTTTAATTTGTAGTTCCTTTAAAGTTAATTTTCCTTTGTTTTCATCACTTTGAGGACAAAGTATTAAGTTTAGGGTGTAAAGTTTCTTAGCTTATATTTCATTGTTTTCATTTAGATGTTTTCAATAATTTTTTTTTTTCGTGGTACAGTGCTATTTTACTTGGTTTTGTTTGTGATGTGTAGGAGGAGTGAATCTGAGCATTTAATGGCTATCCATGAAAATTATCATGGCCATGAAGTTTTTTTTTGTAGTCAAAGGTGCAAGTGGATCTGCACAAACCATGGGCAGGCCATGGTTTTGTCCATGGCCATGGATGCCAAATGGGTGAAAAAATTCAGTATTGTCCATGGGGAAGCCATGGTTTGATCCATGGCCATGGTCTAAGAATGTACAAAAATAGAGGGTTGTTTAGGAAATTAGGGGAGGGGGCAATTGAAACTTTCCGTTATTCAAGGGGTTAGTTAGTAAAAAAAATTAAAATGAAATTGAAATTGAAAGGTT
This sequence comes from Adenophora triphylla var. japonica, assembly GCA_022495995.1. Lineage (NCBI taxonomy): Eukaryota > Viridiplantae > Streptophyta > Magnoliopsida > Asterales > Campanulaceae > Adenophora > Adenophora triphylla. The sequence continues at coordinate 241,980 of JAFEMH010001828.1, read as the reverse complement.
TTCCCCAACCTTCCAATTTCCCCACGTCCTCCCCTGTTCCCCTTCTTCACCGTTACAGCTGCAAACCCTCATCTCCAAAACCCTTCTTCTCTACCCAAACCTCAATCAAAGCCATCGCCCTGCCCCCTCCCTACCAGCCGTAAACAAAAAAACCCATTCCTCATCTCCAAATCGGCAAACCTCCATTACCAGCCCTTCCCCTCCTTGCCGTTCAGCTCCCTCTTCCCCTCTCCGTTACTAGCCCAAAACCCTCTTCTCTTCCTTTTCCAATCAATTGCAAACCTACCTTCACCATTTCAGCCACAAACCCCCTCCTTCTCCCCAGCCTCTCCCTATTCTCTCCCCAAACCAGCCGCTCCTTCCCTCTGCAACCAGTCTCCTTCTTTCCCAAATCCGACCAAAACCCTTCTTCTTCTCCAATCCAGCAGCTCCCTCCCCTCCTTCCCATTACCAGCAAAACTCTTCTTCCTCTCCAATCCACACCCTCTGCGACCTCTCCAACACCCAAATTCCAGCCCTCCTTCCCGTTATCAGCCATTAACCCACTGTCGCTGTTCCTCACTCAAATCCTTCACCGTTACCATCACAATCTACTCCTTCAGTGTTTCAACGACGCAACCACTCACGCCCACATCAACAAATCTTCCTTTTTCTCAAACCCATTTGCCGCCTGCGCTCTTATTGATATGTATGATAAATGAGGCTCTTTTTCTTCCGCACGCCAACTGTTCGATGAAATTCCCAATAGAAATGTAGTTGTGTGGAATGCTATGATTTCGATCTATTCTCATTGTAAGGATGTTGGTAATGCTTTGACGTTGGTTGGGGTTATGGATGTTGATCCGAATGCTGCGACTTTTAATTTGATTATTGGTGGTCTGTCAGAGACTGCAGAAGGGGGGTTTGAGGGGATACAGTTGTACATGAGAATGCTGGGTATGGGGTTGAAGGCTGGTTTGATTACTATTCTTGCTTTGTTGAAATTTTGTGTGGGTATTGGGGTTTTAAGTATGATCAAGGAAATTCATGGATTTTCGATTAGGAATGGTATTGATCCAAACATGCAGTTGAGGAGTGGGTTAGTAGAAGTGTATGGTGGTTGTGGCAGTCTTGGTTATGGATGCTCTGTGTTTTGGACTATGAGTGAAATGCATGTGGTTGCATGGAGCAAATAAATGCAAATGTGGAGAAGTTGGATGCACGGGTGAAGAACATTGCCCGTCGTGCGGGTCTCTCGTCTGATTGACTTTGTAAGTATCTCATCCTTTTTATTTATGTTTTTTTTATTCACATTAGGGACAATGTGCATATTAAGTTTGGGGGTGGGAAATGTATATACTTTGTGTTGGTGTTTCTTAGGTTAGTTAATTAATGTAGTTTTTATGAAAAAAAAATAAAATGAAAAAAAAATTAAAAAAAATTGAAAAAAAAATGAAAATGAAAAAAAAGGTAGTTAGCTATGTCCTTTTCCTGTATAGTCAAAAGTTTTGTTAACATTCTTAGTGTTCCCCATAATTGCATGTGATCTTTTGTGACCGCTAATGAGGATAATGTGGTGTGATAATCTGTATATGCAAGTCTTGGTATATGTTCGATTAATTTTGGTACGTTGCTTAAAGGTTATAGTTGTGTCATAAATCTCTTAAATTAGTGTACTCTTGTTAATAATTTCTTTGTTGATAATTTTGGTCTCTTTTATCAAGTTTATAGTACACCATCATCTTTTAATTTATTGAATTTGTTTACTAAATAGCAACATCATGAAAATCAAAATATGGGTACTCCTTAGATGTGTATGGAATTATGTGATGTGACACCCCCTTGTTGTCTTGTATAAATTTAAAGTGAAATCAAATGGAAGGGGAATGAGAGCAATGGCAATTCAACTGATACTCGGTGATACCTCCAGACGTGTAGATTAATTGGTTAGGGATTATTCTAGCTTAACCAGATTTCTGGGTATGCAGTAATGTTATGGAGGAAGAGATTTACCGCCGTGATGGTCCGTACCAAGCTCGATACCGAAGTGGCTAACTCTCAAACCTTTAAATAAATATTCCTAAAGTAGCTCGGGGCACCGCGTTTGCTGCGACGATGCTTCCTTACCAAATAGGAGTATAAAGTAATAAATATCTACCTAGTATTAGGGGCATGGAGTTCGCTGCTACAGTGTTTCCTACTTGAATGGTAGAATATCTTAAGGTAATGTGCTTAAATGATCAAGTTTGGGGGGGGGGGGCGAGTGTAAGTGGTTGTTATGTTGTGAAATTCGAGGGAGTAATCATGATTGTTTTTTTGAAGTGTTGCTATTTGATAGATAAAGTCAAGAAAATAAAAGATGATTGGTGTACTTAGCTTTATAAAGAGAGATGATATTCACGCATAGAGGTTTATGGCATGATTATAATGATCAAGTAAGATACCACAAATAATGGGAAAATATATTGATACTTGTATGGTTAAAGGTATTTTATCCCGCGGTTGATGGTAATTTGTGATTTATGCAATTGTGGAACAGGCAAGAATGTGGGGACATAGTTAATTATCGGGTAGAGTAATTTATTTTTAGTTTTGTGTCAGTTTAGTTTTATTTTGTTTATAGTTTATTTTAGTGTTTGCTCGAGGACTAGCAAATGTATAAGTTTGGGGGTATTTGATGAGAGAGTTTTAAACTCATCCATTTAATACTTTATGAACTTATTCTGAGCTTAATCCTTGGGTTTTGTGTGTTTTAATGGGTGTTTTAATGTTTTTCTAGTTTTCAGGGGTTCAAGTGAAGATATGAGCAAATTAGAAGCATTTTGTGAAATTTCAGAATCTTCAGGGACCTATTTATAAATAGCGGAATTCAAAGGAAGATAGCAATTTTTTTCAAGTCTATAAGGGGCCAAAGTGCACATTTGAAGAAAATGGATGGTCTTTCATATCTTTGTTCCCTTATATATTACGTTATTTAGATTGAGAGATTGATGGGAAGAATTGGAAAAAAAAAAAAGAGAGCTAGAGTGAAAGAGAGAATCATCTTATCAATTTTCTTTCATTTTCTTGGTGTTTATCATGTTTTCCATTCGTAGCTAAAATAGTTCTTGGGATTGGAGGTAACAATTTTATGCTTTAAGTTTTTATTTTCATCATTTTCATTGTAGACTTGGGATTATCAAGTAGATTTTTAATGGAGTTTTGAATACTTATGTTGAATGCCATATTTGTTCTTGACTATTCTTGAATTATAATTGTGAATCGCCAAATTCTCAATTGTAATTAGTCTTTGCTTGATAATGACAATTTGTTGAATCCCCGCCAAAAGATTCATAAGAATAGTGGTTCTTGTTGTTCTTATTTTCTAAATGGGTTTCTAATTAATCTATGAACGGGCCAAGGGAATAGATTAATTGGAGACACTTGATTGCAAATCACCCGCCTAAGTGTCCCAGTCATAATTTTGTAAGAACGAACCCCAAGTATACTTTGATTGATGATTACTGAAATTTGAGCATAATTGTGAAACCAATCCCGGGAATTTCATTTTATTATTAAAATCTCTTCTATAAAAAACTTAGTTATTTCTTCAAAAGCATTAGTTTTTAAAACAACAAAACCCTCGTTTTTTTATTAAATCTTTGTTAGAGCAATAATTTTTTCTACTTTGAATACGTGTCTCGGTGGTTCGACCCTACTTACCCTATCTACAAATCAGTTGTAGGTAGTTTGAGTTGGAATTTACTTTTGACGCATTTCGACAGTCGTCATGCGGCCAATAATAACCCAATGTAATCAATTTGTCGGCCAAAGTTCTGGCCCCCGGGTTCCCACCACAAACCCCACTATATACCTCGTACATTAGCTGAGTAACCTCTTGAGGGTGAACACATCTCAGTAAAGGTTTTGTGAACGACCTTCTAAATAAAGCGTTTCCTTGAATAACATACCTCGGGGACTTTTTCTTGATAGCTCGAGTTGCCTTCTCGTCATCAGGTAGCTCGCCTGTCTCTAGATAAGCTCGCATTTCTTTGATCCAACACTTGGTGTAGACCCATTCTCTAGTAGTATCCTCCAGGCATTGGATCTGAACCCTCTCATAGGCTGGATGTTCATGGTAGGAGATAGGTTCCCCATGCTGTTCGTTCGATGTGGCCAGTTTTGAGAGTAGGTCGGCCAGTTCATTATCATCTCGTCCAACCCTCTATATCTCCCAAAATTCCAAGTCTTTGATCAGCTCCTTCACCAGGTCGCAGTACTTGACCAAGGTGGGATTCAGGACCTCATACTCTCCTCAGACTTGATTTACTATCAACTGCGAGTTGCAATAAGACACGATCTTGGTCGCTCCGAAACACTTTGCATACTCGATAGCTGCGACCAAAGCTTCATACTCGGCCTGGTTATTGGAAGCTTCAAACTTGAATCTTAGTGCTTCCTCGTATACTGTCCCTGATTCTGGCTCGACCAATACAATTCCAGCCCCACTAACGCTCTTCGTTGCTGACCCATCAGAGTATAGTTTCCAGCAATCGTCGGCCAAACTTTCGGTGGGTTGAGTTGCGGGTTCCTTTCCCTTTACCTTCTCCTTCTAAGCTCGTACTTGCTATCTCCCTTGGTGAACGTAAGCTCGACCAAGAAGTCTGCCAATGCTTGAGCTTTTAATGCCTTTCGAGGCCTATACTCTATGTCAAATTCTGTGAGAGCAATTGACCAGTTGAGTAATCGGTCTGAACTTTCTGGCTTATGTAAGATATTCCTTAAAGGGGCATTGGTTTGCATGATAATGGGGTGAGCTAAGAAATAAGCTCGCAGTTTCCTCGATGTTACAACCAAAGCGTAGGTCACCTTCTCTGCATTATAATACCTGCCCTCCACATTAGACAGATCCTTACTTACATAATATATGGGCTTCTGAAGCCCTCCTTCTTCTCGAACTAGAACATCGGGCACAGCTTGGTCGCCAACAGACAGATAGATGAACAAAGTCTCTCCCATGACCGGGCTGCTCAATAATGGCAGAGAGGCGAGATACTCCTTAAGCTGCTGGAACGACGAAGAACATTCGACCGTCCACTCAAAATTTTTCATCCCCCTCAAAGATTTAAAGAAGGGGAGAGACCTCTCTGCTGACTTAGCAATAAAGCGACCTAGGGCTGCCACCCTTCCATTGAGTTGCTGCATTTCCTTGATACACGTAGGCTCCTTCATGTCGACCAAAGCCTTGATCTTCTCAGGATTAGCTTTAATGCCTCGCTGTGAGACCATAAAACCAAGAAATTTTCCAGCTGCTACTCCAAACACACACTTGCTCGGGTTAAGCTTCATTTCGTTTGCCCGTAAATTGCGAACGTTTCCCTTAGGTTGACCACGTGACGTCCGGTCTTTGTTTTAATGACCATATCGTCGACGTAGGCTTCCATGTTTCGACCAATTTGTGAGGCAAAGGCCTTGTTGACCATCCTCTGGTAGGTCGCTCTTGCATTCTTCAATCTAAAAGGCATCATATTGTAACAGTAGATACCTTCAGCAGCTTGGAAGGCGGTCTTTACTATGTCATCTTTGTACATCTTAATTTGATGGTAGCCCGAATAAGCGTCGAGGAAGCTCAATGTGGTATGCCCAGCTATAGAATCTACGAGCTTGTCGATCCGGTGCAGTGGGTAGCTATCCTTTGGGCAGGCTAAATTCAGATTGGTGAAGTCGATACACATACGCCATTTGCCATTAGATTTCTTCACCATTACCACGTTAGCTAAACGGGTGGTATGAGTAGCCTCCTTGATGATACCTGCACTTAAAAGTTTTTGTACCTCAAGTTTGATCGCCTCATATTTGTCACGAGCAAAGCTCCGTAGCCTCTGTTCCTTATACTTCATGGTCGGGTTAACTTCCAATCTGTGAACAGCGGCCTCCTCCTTAATCCCTTTCATATCTTCCACTTGCCAAGCAAAAACATCACTGCTTTCCTTCAGTAGATCGACAATCTCTGCTCTTTCCTCGGCTGACAACTATCTCCCAATTTGAATTTTTTGATCGGGATAGGAAGGATTGGTCACCACTGCTTCAAGCTCGTCCATAGCTTCTAGCTCCGGACATCTCTAAACTGTAGGGTTAATGATCTCACAAACCCTTTTTATTTCTTCGGCCCCCAAGTGGGGAGCTTCTTCAACAATCATACCATCTAGCTCAGCTACAATCTCATCACTGGTGGCCCCCGAGTTTTGGTCGATTTGTAGGCATAGATCGCCTATGATGATTTGGTCGATCATAACTGCATCTGAATCGACCATAGTGTCTTGGAAGGGAGGTGTCGGCTCAGTCATGACATGGTCATGTGAGCGATAGGTTGCCTCTTCTACGCATGTGATTGTAGATAGTCGTGAAGTTGTGGTGACAGATTTTGAGAGCTTCATGTATCCCTCAGGAGTATCAACTTCTAGCTCCCTCTTCTTCCTTGTTCGAAGGGCGTGATCAAGGTAAGCTCAAGCTGTACTTTGTACGCAGCCTACTCCAGCTAACGTCGGGAACTTAACTCACTGATGGGGGATAGAGGCCACCATTCCAAGCGCGACCTGGCCAGGGATACCCAAAATAGCAGCATAATCACTATTTACATCAGTAACAATAAATGTTACCTTAGTCGTGACCCTGAATGGATGTTGGCCTATATCGACGTCTAGCTCGATCGGCCCCTTAGCGTCCACCCTGTGATTGGTGAAGCCTTCAAGTCGACCATCATAGGGCGACAACTGCTCCTTTGTAAGTCCCATTTCTTTGAATGTCTTGTAGAATAGGATATCCTTGTAGTCGCCCTTGTCTATCAAGAGTCTGCTCATCGTACACCCATCAATCAATCCAGGGATAACGATAACTTGCTATCTGGCCGCGACGTTGGTCGCTAGCTCGTCCGGATAGAAACTGATAACCTCATCTCTGATGTAGCTTCTAGGTGGCATGTGGGGGGCTTTATTGAGCTGAAAAATCTTGTGTTTCAATGCGGTGTTGCTAGCTTGATCAGTGATCACTCCCAAATTCAATCGAGGTTGCCTTGGCTCAGGTATTTCCCCAGTAGCTTGCCCACCTCCACCAGGCTGGGCTCCTTTCACGTATCTATCGAGCTTCCCACTGTCGACCCACTTCTGAATGATACATTTCAGACTCATGCAGTCTTCTGTAGTCTGACCCGTATCCTTGTGATAATCACAATATTTGCTGTTATCCCTTCTGAACTTATTTCCTGGGTTCATTGGGGAAGGTGGGCCTAGCTCGACCGTATTCAGGATTTCAGTGCGACTTACTGTCAACGGGGTAAAGGTCTCGGGCACTCTCTCAGTCACCCTTGTTTTGTTTTTCCCGTTTTTGTTGTTACTACCATTTTTTGCTAGGTCCTTCTTATCAGCATCTACGACCTCAGACTTGGAACCTTTTTCCTTCTTCTTTTCCTTCCTCTCTTCAGCTATGGCCACATTGTAAGCCCTTTCAAACAGTTCCTGTCGGCTCTTCATGCTCCTGACCTGTAGCTCGTAGTCTAGGTCTGTAGAGGTCACCCCATTCCTGAAGCAATTTATCACTTCCCTGTCTGTCAGGTCCTCTTCAATTTGGTCGACCATCTCCTTGAACTTGGTAAAGTAGCTCATTGAGCTTTCATTATTTCCTTGTGTCAGATTGTTCAAGTCGGTGACCGTCAATTTTCTGGCTCCAGCTGTCGAGAAACGATCTCTGAACTTCTTCCTCATGTACTCCCATGAGGTAATACAGCCCGGCGTCAAACCGCGAAACCAAGTCAGTGCTGCACCTGTGAGGGTGCTGGTTAGTGCCTTGCACAGCACATCATCCTCGATAGAGACAAAGCACATGGTGGCCTCCAAATTTTACATATGGTTCAGGGCGTTGGTCGCACCTGAATACTTCTCAAGAGCGGGCAGCTTGAAACCTACCGGAGGTCGTCGTTCGAGAAGTTCTCTGGACAAGGCTCGAAGAGTATGGTCGTTTCGTTAGCCCTTTCTAGTATCCTGTTTCCTGTCGGCCTCCCATTGTTCTAACCTTTTCTTCCAACTCAACCACTCCCTAGCATCTGGATGGTCGTCCCTTGCATGTGAGACATTTTTGGATCTTTGTCGTTCCTCCTGGTGAGGCTCTCTTCTTGTGTAGGCCCTATGCGAGCAATAGATCGGTGGCGGTTCAAAAGTGAGCTTTTCAACTGCACACAGCTGACAGGAGTTCTCACTCATTGAGTGCTCCATTGCTTGATTCTTTTCTACCTTTGCTTTACTCAGCCAGAAAGAAAGGGAATCAAATATATAAAGATACACATATATGCACACATGAATCAGTGACATACATTAAAGCATCATACATCCTAATAGTTAAGCATATCAGTGAAATAACCTTTATCATCAAACCTATCAGCTAAAGAGCAAGCAATATAACCAACTGATTATCTCTAAGATATTGGTTTTTCACGGTAAATTTTAAGAGGAGCTCAAAGTAGATGCCTTTCCAGGATTTGTACATCTCAAATGCCTTATAATTGCATAGTAGAGCAATGTGCAAGAAAAATCAAGGAAGAATGGCTTCTAATAATGTCACAAAAGCCATTCCCTATAATTAATAGTGTCAAGAAGAGGAAAGTAATGGTTCAGTAACTCCAAAAAATATGAACCCAGTAGAGACGTCAAAGGTGAGCCTACTAATAAACAAAGAGATGTTTTCTCAATGGATAATAAGGAAGTGTATATGCAAATAGCATTTTTATTAATCTCAACAACAAAGGCAACATCCACAATCATGACAGTAAACCAGTGAATAACCTTTAAGAAAGACAAAACATTCAGATGTTCTTACCTGTCCAACCCACTTCCTGTGCCATTCCTTCTAATCAACATAACCTCAGATTAAGAATCACAAAAATCATATGTTCACAAATTTCCAAATGATGAATGGAAAACTATGGAGGGATGGAGGTGTGACTAACTACAAATTTCCATCCATCATAATCTAACGGGGTAAACTTTTGGGGCTGGGCAAACATTTCCCAGAATATAGTGTTTTTGTGAAAAAAATAATGTAAAATGGTTTAAATGGAAGTTGGGCCAAAGTACAATGGTATGAAAATAGCATGTCCATAGCATTTGAAGCATACTCATAGGCAAGGACCCAGAGACCACCATCTATAGAATATCCTAGCAGCTCAACAACATTATCATGTTTAATCCTTGACACCATAGAAACCTGTTAGAAAAGACAAAAATAGTGTTGAGATAGACTTAATATAGAACATGCTCAATCCGTGTAAGACATAAAATTGTAACAGGGACCAACCTGAGCTAACAAATCTTGGTATGGTTGCTTACTGGAGTCTAACTTCTTAATAGCAGCAGCCTGCCCAGTTTTCAAAGCACCATGGTATATTCTACCATATGACCCCTCACCAATCAAAGATTTAGAACCAAAGTTGTCTGTAATTTCTTTTAGTCATCCACTTGAATTGCAGAAACAGAAATAGGCTCTACAACCACAGCCTGAGTGTCCTTTGGTGCGGCCTCTATGGCGCGATAACCCGCACTATTACCTAACATGACAGTTTCAAGTAAGTTTCCCTCTAGAAATCAGGTGTATTAGAAGATAAACGAAGTAACAGTGAATTATGTTCATGTATAACCATGAAATAGTAAAATATAGATCCGCTTAACTGGATGGGCAGCATTCAACCACGTATATTAAACAACACCAAAAATTGTTAATAAATTAGCCTCTAACCACGCTTAAAATGCTTTCTCGACTACAAGTCGAACATCAACCCCGCATATGAGATACAAGCTTTAGGGTCTACTCCTTGATAATATCAAAACATACTATTCCGTCCCAAAATGAATGAACAATAAAAATACAAATTTAATCTTGATCAAAAGGAAATTTGAATTTTTTTTTTGGGCATTGATTTTGGGACGGAGGGAGTACTATTTATATCCCGGAGGTTTTATGCAATTAAACTTACTAAGTAGCAAACAACATTCAGAAATTACATTAGATCACTAAGTTCAGTAAAGAAATTGTGGAGAGAAGGCCGAAGGAAGGAACTGTTGACGAAAGTAGTAAAGAAACGAACGAATGAACATGTTGACAAAATCCGAGGGAGTAGATAAATCCATAAGTGAATATTTCAGGTGAAGAACCCTTCTACTCCACTATAGATTTTTTCTCCTTCATCCCCATCCTAATTAGTGACCAAAAGCAATTTTTGAAGAGTAATTAAAAAAATGGACGAATATAATAGCAAAATTCTCAAATCAAAATCTTAAGAAATTGTCAAAAATCAGGCTTTATTACCTGATTTATGGTGGGGAAATTGAGGTGTAAGAGAATTGCCTTATCCCCAACTCCAATCATGTAAATCAACCCGAATCCAATCGCTTCAATCGATCGTTACGTCGCCGTCTCTTAATAGGATAGTAGCATTCCACATAGTAGTCTGAATTTATGGATGCGTTAAAACCCTAATCCTTATTTTCCCTGCATTTAACCTTTGGGTAGAAGAGTTAACTGCAAACACATACACCAATAGAATAGATTAGAGAGAGGGGGACAACCATGGCGGAAAAGAGAGGGTGAGGCGACGACATTAATCGAAATAGGAACAAAATTGAAAGAGAATTTATCGGATTTTTTGGAACAGATGTGCGAATGTGGAGTAGAATGATGATTAGAGGCCGGCGGTGATTGTCTTCCCGTTCTCCTCCTCCACAGTACAGTACTGACGGCGGCATTTGTAGCAAAGGGTGTGGATGTTATGGGGGAAGAGGAAGGCGATGACGACATTTTTCGAGAGAGAGCGTAGGGAGTAGATCAGCGGTCAGAATACAAAAGGTTTGGTTTAACGTTATCAAATTACCACTCTAAACTCTAAAGGTAATGTAATTACAAATTTGACTGGACATCAAATTACTTCCCTACCCTTATTTTGAGCGGGAAAATGAGTGCTCTCACTTGCCTCATTATATAGTTATAGATGTCTTCCCCTTCCTTTGACCTTGCTTCCAAGGATTGTCCACCTCATAAGGTTCTTAAAGGAATAGGAAAGTCTTAAAGGTCTTCCCTTTACATTAATGCCTTTAGTTTTCATAATGTTTATTACATGTATTTCATAAAAATGCAATCTTTACCTTTCAAAGTTATCCCCCATATCCCTTTTGGTTGGATCACTCTCCGAGGATTGTCTAGTGACCTTTTAAGGCACGAAAGACATAGGATGAGTATAAAGATCCAATCTTTATACCCCTCCCCTTAGTCCCTTTGGTACTTGAAGCATCTCGTGGTGTGGATCGGTGTAAAGACCTCATCTTTACATCGTTTCCGCCACTAAAAATGCCATAGTCGAAGTCCCTTTAGAAGCGGATGAATCTTGGCCCCTACATCTCCTATCATCACTTGAGACGAGCATAAATGTCCCTACTAAGCTCAAATCGTCTGAAGATGTAGGATTGATGGGCAAAGACTCTTCCTTTCTAAAGAGTCTCATTTTTGGACTATAAAAAGGTGTGCCTCTCTCGATCACATATGACCTAGTCCCGAAGAACGTTGGTTTAAGATACACCAAGGCTTTCACGCCTATCATGGTTGATTAATCCAACGTGAGGGTAAAAAGGTCACATAATGATGATCATAAGTCCAAGATGAGCACGGGATCAAAATCCCGAACACATCAAATCCAAGAAATCCTGAGCGATAACCTTCTTATATGGTTTATACGTTCGACAGATAACTTGGCACATTCCCTCCCTTTTTCAAATCACATCTCACACACGAACGCACAAAACAAGCACAAACTTTGGGTCTAGGAAGACTTGCTTTCGCAAGGCTCCTTGGGTGAACGCGATCTGTTCTTCCCAAGGAGTAACTTAACCTTCGAACCCTTATCTTTTTTTTTCAAAGTTTTGAGGAAATCAAAATGGCGTGGCGACTCCGTTTTTCAATAAAACCGGTGTCTTCAAACTGAGGTGAAATGGTGACCCTATAAAAAACGCTTCGATCCGCGATGGGCCCACATTCACAATAACGTATTGGGTGAATAACGTCCGGGTTCTTTTTACTCGCTATCTTGAAGTGTGTGGGATTGTTCCTCACTACACCATGCCGGACAAACTTAGCATAGTATAGTAGAGAGACGTAATAGAATCCTTAAGAATATTGTAAGAAGTATGTTTTCTTGTGCTTCTTTACCTCACTCATTATGGGCGATGCATTAAAAATCGCTACTTATATTCTCAATAGAGCTCCTTCGAAGGCTACCGACAAAACCCCTTATGAATTATGGACGAATAAGAAACCTTCCCTAAATATTTTTCATGTATGGGGTTGTCCATCAGAAGCTAGGCCTTATAGGTCTAATTAGGGAAAACTGGACGTTAAGGCCGTTGGTAGTTACTTTGTAGGGTATTCTGAGATCTAGGGGATATAAAGTTTATAACCCGAAAACTAGAACCTTTTTGAGACGGGAAATTGCTAGGTTCTTTGAGGATGTTGAATTTAGAGGGAAAATTGTGAATAGTTTTGAATTTGAAGAAGAAATACCTCTTCCCATAGTTCCTATTGGAAATCAAATACTTGTACCTGATTTTCAACAAGAACATATAATTCAAAACAATGTAGATCCTCCTATAAATATTGAACAACATGAAAATGTTAATGAGGAAATTCAACAACCTCAAAATCAAGATGAATCGGTGCTCTTAAGGAGATCTAATAGAGCAAGAAGGAGTGCAATTCCGGATTATTATGATGTGTATCTTGCCAAGAATGAGGAACTGTTAGGTTTAGTGGGAGATGAGCCGATCACCTTCCATGAAGCCATTAATAGTCCTAATTCTCATAAATGGATCGATGCCATAAATGAAGAGTTAAAATCAATGAAAGACAATGACATTTGGGATCTTGTCGCATTACCTAAAAATGTGAAGCCCATTAAGTGTAAATAGGTCTTTAAGACCAAAAGGGATTCACAAGGTAATGTGGAAAGATATAAGGCTAGTCTTTTCGCTAAAGGATTTACTCAAAAGGAAGGCATTGATTATAAAGAAACATTTTCTCCGATATCTTTTAAAAATGCTTTTAGGATCATTATGGCACTAGTAGCACATTATGACCTTGAGCTTCATCAAATGGATGTAAAGACAGCTTTTCTCAATGGCGACATTGAGGAAACTATCTGTATGAAGAAACCATAAATGGTGACTGATTCAGACCAAACTAATCAATTAGTTTGTAAACTTAAGAAATCCATTTATGGTCTCAAGCAAGCTTCTCGTCAATGGTATTTAAAATTTAATCAAGTTATTCTTTCATTTGATTTTGAAACGAATCTTGGTGAAGATTGTGTATACCATAAGTTCAGTGGGAGTATATTTATATTTTGGTCTTATATGTGGATATTATTTTACTTGCTAGTAATGATAAGGACCTTCTAAAGGAAACTAAGAAATTTCTCTCAAACAAATTTGAGATGAGAGATCTTGGTGAGACATCTTTTGTATTGGAAATCCAAATTTATCGTGAACGTTCACGAGGTATTTTTGAATTATCGCAAAAGAGCTATATAGAGAAGGTATTACAAAGGTTTAGCATGGAAAATTGTAAACCACATGACACCCCTCTCTCTAAAGGAGATAAATTCAGTTTAAAGCAATGTCCTAAAATTAATTTTGAATCCAAGTATATGGAAAATATCCCTTATGCATCGGCAGTAGGAAGCTTAATATATGCGCAAGTCTGTACTCGTCTAGACCTTGCATTTATTGTTGGGATGCTTGGTCGATACCAAAGCAATCCGAAAAGAGAACATTAAGTTGCATCCAAAGAAATGATGAAATACCTATAAAACACTAAAACTACATGCTTACATATACAAAATCGGATTATTTTGAGATCATTAGGCATTTCGATTTTGTTTTACTGGATGCAAAGATGTCGAAAGACATCATATGGTTATGTCTCTTGTTGAAGAGAAATAGTACAAAATGAACAAATAGATTTACAAATTATGGGAACAAACTCCATGTTATTGGATCCATTTTAAAAAATGTTATCTCTTTTGATGTTTCACAAGCATACTGATCATACGGGTGAAACGACTTTTGATAATGCATAATATAGTGGGAGTTTGTATTGTGCTTTATTTGCTATTTGTTTTATTCATATTGATCTCATTTGGTTAATTAGGACTAGTTGATGGAATATATATACATGTTTTAATATATTCATTAAGTTTTTCATGCTACACATCTATACTTAATCTATGTCATTTAGTTGAACATATAGTATATGTGATTAATGTGGGTTTAGTTGCGAATCAATTACAACGACTGCCCTTTTAGTTCCTATACTTTTAAAATTAATGGACGAGATTGTTTAGAATGACAATGAAGTGCACATATGGATTGTCATTTACATTATGAATATGATTTTATGAGGATTTGTTAAAGTATAAACAGATGTTTGGGCAATCCAAGTGGGAGATTGTAAGAGCATGGATTGTAAAATATGTATACTTAATAAATATAAGTGACATGTAGACGTACATGTATAAATCATTAAAATAATGTTATTGTAAAGCATAGAATATTAATTAAATGTGTAAAATTTCCGAGGTGGAAATTACCTATTTATGATGGGCAGAATTGTAATTTCACACCGCTTAATTAAAAGGGTGTAGTCCCTTGATGAGGTGTCATTGTTTTCATAGAGGCTTACCATCAGCCTAGAAAACAACTACATCATTTTTATATACTCTCTCCATAATCTGAGTTCTAAGGAAGACATTTATCATCAAGAAGATCTAAATCCCCCTCCTTCATTTTTCTTCTTCTTCTCTTCCTTCCTTGAAGAACGTCATCAAGTAATAAGATGGACTCAACAGGTATTACGATTCCGCCTTCATCTTTTTCTCTTACTTAATCCGGTCTTGAGTGCTTTGGGGTTATGGGATAGAAATGTTCCAACACAAATTACTAAATCACGTGTGCTATAGGGGAAGCACTAAACTCGGTCAAGTGATGTGCTTAAAGCAACCACAATGAGAGCTTTTTGGGAGCTTTTAAATTTCATGAAAAAGTTTTTTCCATTGTAGAGAAAGTTGAAAAACTCCTTCATAAAGAGCAGTTCCTTCTACAAAGAGTTCTCTCTAGGAGTTATTTCCATTAATTTTCACCATTTCCCAATGTTGAAATTAAATAAAACAATAATTTTTATTTTTCTTAATATTTTCCTTAGAGCATCCACAATGGGTATTAAATTGAAATTCATAGAAAAATGCAAGAAAATAATTTAATTTTGAATGTGGGGGGCCATAAAAAAGTTGATGAAAAAGCTCTATCATTGTGAAAAAAGCTTGAAGGTTTTTGTTTTTGAGTTGTTTATGATGTGTCATTTGAGAATTGTAAAAAAACTATGAAAAAAACTCTTACTATTATGGATGCTCTTAGGGACATGATTCTGGTGCTTTTTTTTTTCTCCAACGTTATCAACTACTCGAATTTGACAATCTCAACTTATTTATTTGGTGTGGGGGTAAAGATCGCTTTCAAAAATATATGGATTTTATCAGGTTCGACACATTTTGTCCATTGAGCATGAAGGTAAAGCGAGATGGCACGATTATGATGATCGGATGGAGTAACCGTTGCAGAAAAATTGTTATTTAATAAATTTTATAATAATGTACAATTCAAAAATTTAAATTATATTTTAAATAATTAAATTAAATAGAATTATTATTTAAAGTTCATGAAATTATTAATAAAACAAAAAAGATCATTTCCGAAACAGAGGAGAAGTGAAGTTTTACTGCGTATACAATCTGGTTTGAAAGCGATGTCATGTCACGTGGTATGATGGCTGGACCATAATATAAACGCAGGACAGTCAACACAGTCAAATGTTTGACAAAACTGTAATTTTAGTATATTCTGTATTGTTAATTACTGGTACTAACCCCGTGCCAAGGCACGAAGCGACACATTCATACCTGGTTCAAATAAATCAATTCCTCCCTTCTTTGATCAAAATCTTCGTGCTTGTATGTCAAGGGCAAAACCATTTTTACCCTCCAACCATTAGAGTTTGTTTCTTGAATTCATACAAAAGTTTAGTTATAACCCTAAATGAGTTAATGGCTAGTAAAAATGCATTTATAATTTCCCAACCCTTAAAAAAAATCATACTCCTTCCGTCTCAGCCCAATTGATACTTATTTTATTTTTGGTCCGTCCCAGCCCAATCGATACTGTCCAAAATGGAAGGAAATCTTTACTATATTCCCCACTCATTCTCTCTCCTATTTCACTTTTACACTCACAACATTCTCTCTCCTAACAATTCCTCCCACTCATTCTCTCTCCTATTGAATTTTTCATACTCACAACATTTTCTTCCACTTTTTCTCTCTCTTACTTTTCCTTAATCTGTGTGCCCAAAATTTTGGTATTAGTTCGGCTGGAACGGAGGGAGTATAGTATAGTAGAGTACTATATGTTCAATATCTTTAATTAATTTTCAAAAATAAATAAATTAATGAAAGATCCTAACAGAAGAAAAAAAGACAAATAAATTATAAATACACCTAAATAACGAATGGGAATAAAAAGAAAAGCAAATTTAAATTCTCTCTCTATCAAACCCCTCACCCCCAATCCCCAACTATCTTCCCACTTTCCCTTCGAACACCATCCCAACCCACTACAGTTACACTCTACATTTAAACCTCACATCTAACATTTAGAAGAAAAAAATAAACAACAATTAAAAAATAATATCAAGTAATAGCAGCAAAACCCCAAAATAATAAAATGGATCAAATAAACAATTGATTGTTCAAATAATAATTAACTCTGTTCCAATAACAAATGACTTACTCTGTTCCAATAACAAATGAGTTACGGACCTAACTCCCACTCCCACTCGCACCAAACTAATGACACACTTTTTCTGTTAGTACACAATAATAATTTAGCTCTCTCTAAAGTGATGCCTAAACGGGCTACCCGGCCTGGCCCGGCCCGCCGGATAAAGGCCAAACGGTGAAACGGGCTTTGCCCGGCCTGTCCGTGTGTGTTAACGGGCTTTAGCCCGGCCCGGCCCGTGCTTGAATCCGATATGAGGCCCGCCCGTTTGGCCCGGATCCAAGGATCCATGGGCCAAACCGATTTATCCCTTTTTTTTTTAAACAAAATATGAAATGGGGTTGGGGGGATTCGAACCTTGGTGAGATGGAAGGTTATTGATTTTACTTACCACTTGGACACAAGGCTATTTGTGTTATTTATCCAAATGTTAAATATAAATTATAAAAAAAAAAAAGGGCCAAACGGACATAAGCCAAACGGGCTTTGGAAGCCCGCGGGCTTGACCCGCCCGTCGACCAAAAATCTCAGCCTGACCTGTACCGTCAACAAAGGCGGGCCGGGACACGGGTTGCGGCCAACGGGCCAAAAATTTGTCCACGGGCTAAGGCCCATTTTGGCCTTCATCACTCTAAAGACTCGTGCCAAGGAGGCAATAACAGGTGGTGGTATTGGGAACCAAAGCCCTGTTCTGCAACTTCACGCCATATAATCCGTTTCCGTTGCCCATATTTCCCGCCGCATTGGTGATGAACTAAAGAAATTGTTTGAGGAATGCATCAAAGATTTTCGAGAGTTTTTGTCTCCTCTATCAACCCCATCCCACTGCAAAATACATTTAAGAATTAATCAATTAACTTCTCTAATTCTGTCTACCACATATCAAAAAAAAACATGCAGATGAAACAAACATTAAAACAGAGGATAATCAGTAAGACTTAAAGCAGATGTGTGAAAGAAAAAGAATAATAAAAGCAAGCAATATTAATAAAATGGAAGAACAACACATCTGCAACATACGAAAGAGTGAATGGGGTTAAAAATTGTAGAGCAATGTGAAATAAACTATCTTTCAATTGAAGCCATAAAAATTAGACTTTGGGTGGCATAATAGAAATCCAAAAAGGAGGTTTTTTTTAGTAGGTAGATGAGAGAGAGAGTGCATGTGAATAGTGGGGAGGTTTTCTTTTAATTGAGGAGAGGAAAGTTACAAATGGTTGAGAAGGAGATTTTAGACCGTCAGATCATTTTTTGAGAATCAAACTCAGCCTCTCTTTGTCTTGGCGGTTATTCCCATTCCCTATTGTGTAAGCATAAAGAGCATATATATACAAATATTCAATCTGTCGGAGTGGATCCGCCATCGGGATAACGGATCGAAGGATTGAAGAGAGGAAGAGAACGGGAGTGTACCTCTGAAATAGCATACGCTGTCGGAAGTATCATTGTAAATAGTACTTCAGGGTCTCGAGTATAAGTAGAAATGCTTGTTGGGGTAACCAACGACTGATATACTCCCTCCGTCCCGTCCGACTTAGGACGTTTAGGTTGGGCACGAAAATTAAGGAAAAAGTGTAAGTGGGTGGATGTTGTGAGTATGAAAAGTGATGTAGGTGAGAGAAAGTGGGGTAGGGAGTAATGAGTGAAAATTTGTTGTGAGTGTAAATGTGGGTCCCATTAATAAAGTACTTTCCATTTTGGGGTTGTCCTAAGTCGGATGGGACGCCCAAAATGGAAAAATGTCCTAAGTCGGACGGGACGGAGGGAGTACTATTTAGTTCCACGTACGCCTATTATTTTTTTTCAATGTTCTTTTGAGCTTTTCTTTTTGGATTTAGTAAAGTTACAAAATTTTAAAAAGTCGATCATTGATTAAATCTTTAAACTGTGAGCCCAATAATTAATAATTGTTAAACAAAATTTTGTAAACACAATTTAATTTTTATGAACATTTTGTGCCACTAACGTTTTTAAACTTATCATATGTGAAGATCCTCATCTGCATAATGTTCCATTAATTTTATAATATAGTCAAGCTTTTTGATATATACAATGGCTATTTCCTTTTTATGGTCGAACTCTTTGATTTATCTCGCCGTATCTGTGTCGGACATTCCTATTTTAGGAAGGTGTAATGGAAGATAATGCTAGAGATATAATCTCAAATTATTTCGAAAGATTGGGGTATAGGGGAGATAATATTGGTCATTATATAAAAGAATTGGTCAGGGAGAAGAAAAAAATGAATATTTACCCCAAATTACGATAATTATTTTCGTGAAACTCCCATTTTTCTTGAACATTCTTTCATGCACTTGTTCAATTTCTAGAACAGAAAGGGGCCTAATTACAATGATTATTTTTGAGAATTAATATTCAACAGAAGAGCAAAAATGAATGTTTACCCTAAATGTGTTAACGATAATTAATACTACTCCATCAGTTGCAACATAAATGTCCAAACCTTGACAAATTTGCTATTGCTCAAGATAATATTTGAATTTTTATGAACATTTACTATGTGACGATTTTTTTTATATTTATTGTGGGACGAAGTGAGTACCATGGATTCAACCTAAGAGCCATCAGGGACTAAAACTACGGTAAATGTTTTTTTTTATATATGAACTATAGCAGCATATTGAAACCGAATAAAAAAAATAGAAATCTTATGATTTCCCAACTCTACATAAATAAAATGAAAACAAAAGAGAAGAAAAAGAAAAAAAAACTACACCTAATGGAAAAAAAGGAAAAATTCCTATGCCATGGAGCGATCAATGTACCCTGATCTTATATAAGGATAGTTTTTGGGTCCAGGGTCTTTTTCCATTGTTAAGTTATAATCCAAAACCAATTGCTCCAGGTCAGGATCCAAACGCCTAGGTCAGGATCCAAACGCCTGTTCTGCAACTTCCCCATGCATCGAACTTCCACAATACAATCTGTTACCCATAAATCTGCCAATGGTGCCGCAATGGTGATAAACCAAAGGAAATTTTCGTAGTTCTTGTCTTCTCTACCCACTGCAAAACACAAACACATTTAATTTTAAGACAATTCTCTTACGCAATAAAGTCATAAGAATATATCAGACAACAAAATACAACATCAATCAATTAATAGTTAAATTCTGGTGCGTTGAGTAGAGAGAGCGAGAGAGAGTATGGAGGATTAGTTTTCTTTTAACCGAAGGGTGGAAAGTTTAGTTTTCATACAAACATATAATATATAATCTCAGAGGGAGAGGAGGAAGAAAGACCTTCATAATTGTTGTCCTGAACGCATATGCAATAACTTGCTCATCATTTCCGACGCAAACGGCAACGCAAATAACACATTGAAATTCATTTAGGAGTCTGCAAACAACAAAACAGAAAACGAAAATTCAGTACCATAAACTCAATTTTCAGTTGATAATACAATCTCAATCTGAAATAAAATCCTGGGAATGAAATCAAAATTAGGCAATAATGATAGAGAAAATTGAATTCTTTCGGTTCGACTTTGCGTGCTAGAATTCTGAGAAATAGGAGAGAGTTTAATGTTTTGATTAACGATCAAATGAGGTAAGACAAAACTGTATTGCGATTTTGGGAGGAGAGGTGTGGGAAGTTAAAAACGGTTGAGGGGAGGGAGAATTCAGACCGTCGGATCAATTTTTGAGAATCAATCTCAGCCTCTCTTTGTCTCGGCGGTTATTCCCATTTCCTATTGTAATATAGACTAGTACACAAAAGCCCGTGCCATTGGCACGGGTCAGTACGGAAAGGAAGACAGTATGAAAAGAGAAAGACGTGGAGAAACTGAAATCGCATGCTAACTATATGATGTTTTAAATGTAATTTTAAACTGTTTATAATACACAATAAAAGTTGTTTACAAAAAAATAACACATAAATTAACATCTAATTAACATATAGATTTTTAACCACTTGAAGTAAAGATGTTGTCTCAATCGAAACAGACATTGGCCAGGTACGTTTACGTAAAAGCACCTGAAATAAATAAAAAATGAAATCAATATATTTTTATTAAATTAAGAATATAATAATTAAAGAAATAATAATAATACCTTATTATGCCCATTCCAAGTCATTGTCGGAGGTTTGTGCAAGCGTCTATATTCTTTCACGCACTCATCCCATGACTACAAATATATGATTGAAATATTTGAGAATGATGATAAAGTAATTATTGAAGTGGTAAGTAACTTGACATAATTTGATAGAATTATAATAAATTAAATTAAATTACATGGATCCATATCAAATTATAAATATAAATAAACAATAATAAATATTTAAACTGGAATTATAAATAAACAATACGAAATATTTAAACTGAAATGAATTAAATACCAGTGGGGGCAATGCAACTGTCGGTAGGTTGGATAGTCGATTTTGATCCTAATAATGAATTCTAAATATTAGTCAAAAAAATCTATATATATTCGTTAATTAATGTAAATAAATAAAATAAAAACTTAATTTAACATCAAATGTTTACCCTTATCATTTCATCGTGTTCAAAAGGTTCTCGCATGACAATTGAGACATTGTTTCTTCGCAAAATGTCAATCTAAAAATCACATTATTATCACAATCACATATCACATATCACATATGATAAAAATAAATATTTACAATAAAATAGTAATAGTAAAATATTAACTTACTGTTTCACTTAAAGCCGAATCACCATATCCATAAATATTCAATGTTCCTTGAGTGTTCATTTTTTTCAAACCTATAAAAATAAACACAACTTGTAAATCTATAGTATAAAACACTATCTAAATCAACATTCAAATAAAGAATAACCTTCTTATGGTTCTTCATCTGAACATCTGGGTACGTCGAGAGTAATTTGAATTACATTTATTTATTGAACAATTCTAATAACTCTGATAATTCAAGAATATAATGTCAATGGATTATGTGAAGCTAAGAAGCAATTAATATTGTCCTCTATTGTGTTATAGATTTAATATAACTTAAATTTTAAATTAATTAAATTGAACATATTGATAAAATGTTAATAATATTTTAAAATTATAAGATATTATTTCTAAATTTAAATTATTTTATCGATAAAAAAAATATGTAGGTAAAAATTATATAATAACCATAATTCAAAAAAATTGATGTACACAGAATAATATTTTAAAATGCTTCTAATTTTTTTTGTGTTGTTCACGCATTGATCCTAAATACTATCTCTCTCTCTCTCTCTCTTTCTCTATATCTCTCTCTCTCACACAAACACACAGAAAAACAAATTTCTGAGAAAGCCCTTTTCTTTCTCTATCCTCCCCAATTGACGCAGCCCTTCCAGCTTCTCCGGCTAACCCACCCCTCCCACACTCAGGCCACCTCCTCCCCTTCCCTTCCCTCCCCTCCCCTCCCCATTCGATCGGCGTTACTACGTCCGACCATCTTCTCCGTCCAATCGGCTCCCACCGAGAGATTGATTAAGAGGGATGTTGGGTTTCATCAGCGACGATGAACGGAGGAAGGCAACCATTCATCGAAAATTCCCACCGGAGCATCACTTTGGAATTTTGGGATACGAAGCCCTGAGTCACGCTAATCCAATCCGTCTGCAATTCGTCCTCAATTCGCCCGCAATTCGTCCTCAATCCGTCCGCAATTCGTCCAATCTGCCCGCAAACCGCCTGGCTGCCAATGGTGCCCCGGTGAAGACGATGGTTTTGAGGTGGTTGGTTATGTTGAGGTTAGGGAGGGGGTTGGCCGGAGGTTAGGCGAGGTTGATAGCATTTTGAGCTGTTGTGCTTTCCTCTTTATCTTTCTCTCTCTCGCTCTCTCTAGACCTTAGTTCTAAAAATTCTTGGTAGGCTTTGTTAAGAATTGATGATGGAGAGACATTTCATGGGTTTGAATTCCAAAGATTCTTCCTTGATTGTTGTCAAGGAAGAAGCTGTTGAAGGCTCTCAGGATCACTCAGGTACTCAATTTACATTCATTTTTACATTCATTTTTACATTCATTTTACAGATATTTGATTAAGAGGGGTGGGAAGGAAACATGAAATAGAGAAATTAAACAGAGAAGTAAAGCTAACTTACAGTCTAAGAGAGAGAGAGAATGGGTGCCGGAGGCAAAACTTTAAAATCTTCAGCGTCACAGTCAAAACGGGGAAAACTGGCGTAGATGTAAAATTGTGAAAATGAGAAAAATATTAGGGGAGAAAAATTAAGAGAGGGCAGAACCTTTAAATTTTACTGATTGGTTTAATCGTAAGTTTTGCAACTGCCAGGCAGAGTGGGATAGATCGTGGATGAAGGTGGGAAATTGTTGGAGATTGGATTGTTTACAGCCGTCCGATCAACTCTCCAACTTTTAATCTCAGCCGCTCTTTATCAAGATGGTATACAGAGGAATAAAATTTAAATCCCCAGAACTGTATATTATTGCTAAGAATCATACCCATAATATAATGGAGATGCAAAGATCTCTGTAACACCTATTTTCTCTAGGACTGTGAACATAGAAATTGAAGAAAGGAAGAGAAATATGCCAATGTCTTAAGTATGTATAGGTGCAACATCAAGGAAACTAATTAAAACTTATATTTCTAACTTTACAGATGAATGGTAAAAAAAAAAAAAATTGGGGCCACTTTTGATAAACAAAAATAATTACCCTAAAAAATGATCAAGAAGTCAATTAGGCATGAGTTTGATGTATATCATTCAATTAGCTCGCTCGTTATATTCTATAATGTAATACTAACAGTGTCCAATCCTTAAAATGGTTTAGTCTCTTCTCTTTTCACTAAAAACTTGATTTTTTTGATTTTTTTTAACAAAGAAAATCTCGAGTTACTTAATACAAGCTTAAAATTTATGTCAAATGCATGTTTAGAAGAGTCAAACAAGACTAAAAAGGGTTAGGCCAATCCGCCTAGGATCCGCACCGAATATCCGGAATTTTCCGCAAAATGAAATCCGTATTTCTTGTTCTTGAACTTCAATTCAATTCCATCAAAACCCAGTGTGGCTAATATATTTGAGTATTTAATGTTGTCCTCACTCTTCATGCGTTTTAGTCACATATTTATCCGGATCAAGTGCTAGCAATATGTGCGATTTGGATTGTGGATTTGCATATTACAGCTTATTGATTCTCTTATAGATCCTCTCGCTCAAGATGCCATCAACAATATCCGCAAAGAAAATCTTGAACATTTTACTTTAACCGAGAAAACAGTACCTTTTTAAACAGAGTAATGGTCAAGCTGATGTATATGTAAACATATTGGATAATCAAAATGGATGCAGGCGATCATAAGAATTTTTGCGTAAATTTGCTTAGTACGGATGGACTATCAACCCAAATGTTATTTTCTATGCCCAAAAGAGGTAAAAGTCTTCGGCGTTACTCCCAGGTAAGAAGCATAGTCTCTTACTTAATTGGTGTCTCGCTATTTTCTACATTTTTTCTAAGCAGGTGACAATATGCATGGCTATCATTGGGCAGTATGACACTGATGTTATTAAGATTGACATCCAGTGTTTGGTGAAAGGAGATGTTGTACCGGAGTGTGTCCATTTAGATCTCTCGAGCCCGAAAGAGAGGTTATGATGTTTCGTGTAATGTTCAACACCGCTTTTATCCGATCCAACATTTTGATGCTTAATTGTGAGAACTTGGATATTCTTTTCGAGACTCAAAGGGACTCAGATCCGAAAAGCTGAGCCGAGGTGAAAATTTGCTTAGAACGATTGGTAAAGCAATACACGAACCGCATCTAATAATTATACTTTTTACGTGATTTAAGGTTCTTTTTGGAGACATTGAAAGCATACCCCCCGAAAGCTCCTTACCGGCTATCTTAAATGGCGAGGAGAAAGGTGGACTACCGTTGGATGCTTTTTCTATGGTTCAAGAACTTTTTAACGGGGTTGAATGGGCCGCGTGGCTATTTAGACAGACTCTCAGTCTTGAATGATGTTAAAGAATTGTCAGATGCCGCAAAGTAGATTGAGCACATACTCGTCACCTTTTGACTCGAAGAAGAAAATAATGCTTCTAGTATTGCTGACAACTGGATTTCCCGGAAACCGATAGAGGAAATAATACGCTCCAGAGGCTACTTTTCATGATGATTCGCAAATCAGATTATGCTTCTGATGGAGCATCGATCTTAAGCACCACGAGGTTTCAAGCACCCAATAATATCAAAAAGTGTTGATTTAGTTATTTCTTCCATCAAGCCGATGCTCGCAGAAAAGACCATCTTAAATAGTTAAGTGCAAGCAGAGCTTAGTTAGGAGTGGGCGAGTGCTAAGTAATCGCGTGTGATTGATTGATGAGTGGGAAGTTTTTTTTCATAATTAAATCTCAGCCCTCGGATCAATTTGCAACTTTCAATCTCAGCCTCTCTTTATGGGGGGGATAAGAGGCGGTTAAACCCTCCCTCTATTGTATTATAGATGCTGTCTTAGCTTAATGAATTGATGAGTCACTTCATAGGTAACCTTATTCTTTCTATTGTTAATCCATTCCATTCCATTAGGGCAATTCCAACAATGTTCCTAGTTCTAAGGTATTAAAATCAAATTTTGATACCCATAAATATTAGTTACCAAAAAAACATCTCCAACAATGGGTATCAAAAATTAGGTACTAAATTAGTTTTTTTAAAGTTAATAACTTTATTAATATTTTTAATATGATAAATAATTTTAAAATATAATAATTATTTTAATTAGTTATTTTTTATCAAAAAATAAAATTTTATAAATAATTTCGAAATATAATAATTAAGTTCATTAAATTTTTTTATAAAAGTTAAAATTTATAAATAATTATATAAAAATTTAAATCAAAAATCAAAATTTTATAAATAATTAAATAAATTTAAAAAGAAGTAGAACAAATGTTGAAAGAAAATGAAAGAAGGGAGTATGGAAAAAAATAAAGTAGTAAAGTCCTAAGCAAAGTCCTAAATATGGTAAAAATAAAGTAGTAAAGTCCTAAGCAAAGTCCTAAATATGATACTTTGGTAAGGACTTAATTAAATTTTGATACCTCTAGTTTTTGTCATTGGAGATGCAAGGACTTTTGTGTGGGTATCAAAAGTTGCCAATTGTGCGAATGTATGTTCCCAAACTTATATTGTTGATTGTTGACTTTTTAATCTATAAACAATCCAGCCAGTTATCCCTAACATAAAAAAGAATATAATAATCATAAATAAGAATATATTTGGCAAATAATAGTAAAAATGCTTATATAATAGTAAAAACAACAAATATTTTGGGACATATTTTAAGTGATGATGCAGGAAAACGTTCGGGCTCAGCTCTGGGTCCAGCAGATTACTTAGGCTGACTTCTGATCTGCACAACACAAGAAATGAACCGTGAACTGCGCCGGGGCTTGTCCGACAAGGCCCTCCGGCGATAGAATCAGTGTTTGGGCTGGAGAAAGGTGATAAATATATGGTGGGTGTGTGTATACGTGAATAATGAAATATGCATTACATTAACCCAAGAAACTGTTCTCATATTTATAGTGGATGAAATGGAACTAGGGTTTCCGCTGGACCGTTGGATTAGGTCATTTCTAGCCGTTGGATTGGCGTTGTCCCCATGGGTCCACGTGGCGCCCTGTGATTGATCCATATAAACAAGGACACTGCTGTGTCTGACACGGATAATTTGTTTGCCCCATAATAGAAAGTCAACATGTACACTTTTGGCGCTACTACTGGTTCCGTGATTACACGCGCAGAGTGGCCCAGTGGTAGGTCTGACTTTATCCCAAAATAGCATATTGGGCAAGCTTATTGAGCAAGCTAAATAACTGGATGACCTGGAGCTGTACGTCCAATGAGGTCGTCACAAAGTAGATAACTCGACGAGCGAGTACACGAGTGAATCATCTCGTCTTTGGATGAGCCTGGTCACTCAATGGCGGTGACGGTCATTCTTCGTAAGACGGGCTCCGACCCATGGGTGTAATGGCTCGTCACTTGGATGGGCTTGGTCGCTTAGTGGCGACGACCGACATCCATTATTCGACGGGCCATAACCCAAATCTTGAGTTGGCTCTTTGGGCTCGATCCCTTGGTGGGCCTGCTAGGCCCGTGGCTCGTAGGGAACCACTTGGGGCTGGCCCATCACGAAATATTTCGTTCAGTGGCCCCCAACTCATGGGTCGTCTTGACGGGCCAGGAGTTAGCGTTTTCCTTCTAGGGTTATATGATCTTGGCTCGTTGAACGATCATCAATTTGAATTTTGAAATGTGGGGGTGGCGTGTCCGCTGATGACGTGGGCGGCTAGGATCTCCTCATTAAATGACACGCGTCCCATGATGGGATATTTCCCTCGAAAATTACAATCGGTATTTAATGCCCTCCATCATTACGCCGTTTGAGTTTCCTAGGCAAAACCCCTCATATCCCCCACATATAAATACATCCCTTTTTCTCCATTTCAAACTTTACGTACCCAAGATTCTTGAGAGCATTTAGCAAGGAGAAGAAATTCCGGCAACCAGCAAGGCCAATTCCGGTGACACCAAACCCCCTTCCGGTGACTTGAACGGTTCTGGCTTCTTCGTCTGTACGGCAACTGGGAGCTTGGATAAGGGATTTCTTCGATCTCCCACCAGAAAACTCATCCTCAGGTCCTCAAACAGGTAATTTCTTCATTTGCTCTTCGATTTTCTAGTTTTTTTGGGTTTAGAAATTCGAACAATGGCCCCCAGAACCGTAAGTTTTGAGAGAGGGGTTAGGTTTGGTTTTGGGCTCAATCAAAGGGTATATAAATGTGCTAGGGGCATTTGGAGAGAAATCCCTTTGGTTGAATGTTCTTCAATCCTCGAAAAATTTGATTTTGAAAATGGGGATTTGGGATTTCCCACAGATGAGGTTCTTGGGGAGTTTGAAGAAGATGACACAAGGGTAACACCCTTCAGGTCTATGAACGACCTCCCCAGACATATCCAAACTCATTATTCTTTAACCCGTCGTGATTCACTTAGGAATTTGGTTTCAGGGGAATCTAGGTTGCCCTTAGATAGGTCATCGCCTGTTGAAGCTAAGACTGATTCCCTTGCTCTTTCCCCTTGTTTTGTAGACATGGATCACGACGGACGTCCCCAATAATCAAACCAAGAAGTAAACGAGGTCACCACAAGTGCCGGGGGTCCTCGAATAGTTGATGCCTTCCACACCAGTGTACGACCTGGGATAAATGAATGAGGCTTTGGTGCTGGTGAAGAAGGCCTATGGGCCGTAGCCAAGGTTAGTACGAGGAAGAGTAACATCGAGGCTCAGATGATTAAAGCCCTACGGGAGTCCTATAGAGTTCAAGCCTCGACGTATAGACTTGAATATCTCAGTCTGGCTAAGTACGAGCCTCGTCGAGGGGCCATCCTTAGTAGCAAGGAGAAGGTGGATTTCTTCTATAATCAATTTGAGCTTGGTCTGAGGTTGCCCCTAGATCCCTTTATCAATGAGTTTTTAGAGGATTCGGCCTGTGTGCCTATAGAACTCAGTGCCAATGCTGTAAGGACCCTATCCTCTTTCATCGTAGTCTGTCGGTTCCTTGGACACGAGCCCTGCAATAAAGTCTTCAGGCAATATTATAAGACGACCAGGTCTACTCTTCGCGAAAAGTCAGTGGTCAGTGTTGCTTCGCACAGGAACGTACGAGGTTTGTTTTTGGACACCCAAAACAAAGTGTATGGTTGGGAGAACCACATGATTGTGGTTGAGAGCAGGGTAGGCTGGCAGTTTCCTTTTCCGGAGGATCAAAGGATGGTCACCAATGAGCATGTATGGCCGGCTCTGTGGGCCTCGGAGTTGAAAAGAAAGATTGATGTCTTGTTAGATCGCGGATGGGTGTCGTATAGAGACATCGAGGCTTCGCACTGAAGATATATCAGGGCCGGTATGATGTCTAGCCCGTCGATAGGGCCTGAACCCTTAGTAAAGATCAACCTTGACACTCGCTATCCCACCTGGGTCGTTCACGACGACTTGGCTTGGGAGGAGAATTGTATAAACTGTATGGGGACACACGCCAGGCATCCTGAGGAGCGTTGTGCTAACCTTGAGATGATTGGGGGTTAAGTCCTTATAACTTGTCTTTTTATTTTGTAATAATTTATCTTTTTTGTCTCGTAATAAGCAACTTAATCTTTCTCGTCTTTTGTTTTGCAGCTCTCACTCAGACCGACGCCGACCGAATCGAAGCAAAAATCATGAGTGGAGCCATCAGAGCCAATGATAGGAGGTCTCAAAGGAGGGACAGGGCCGCGTCTAATGCTATCCACGATCGTCAGGAGAACATGTCGACGAGGAACGCCGCTCTTCCCAAGGAAAGCTCTGGGGCCATCCCTTTGATCGAAAGGGAGCCCGTAGTTGAGGGGCTAAACACTGGAGGCCGTCAAGTTCATGTGGACGAGCCTGAGAGAGCTGCAGGTGCTGGGAGTGAGGCTGAGGTTAAGGCGAGTGCTACTGCCGACGCAGAAACCCAGATGGTCGTCGTTGAGGAGGGTGAGCACATTAACCTTGAGACCGTGGGGAGCTTTGACTCAAATCCGGAGTTGCTCGGAGATGGGAGCTGCGTCTCAAGAAAAAGGAAGGATCCTCCTACGGGCTCTGGGAGGAGAGAGAAAAAGCTAAGAGATTACTCTTCGACCTTCCCAATACCTCCGACCCTTCAACTCCACAGACCCGTATCCCAGGCTCGTACTCTGAGGGCATGACGAAAGAGAAAGTCATAGAACTGGCAACTCAGCTCACCCAGGTTCCTTCAATATCTGGGGTCCCTTACTTGAAGAGGGATGGCCTGCCACTTATTATGGGGACGGCCGTAACCCGATGATCCAGAGATGTCGATCTCGTCCACAGGTTGAAGACTGCTAAACTTTCCCCCCGAGACTTATCATTCCCGTCTTGAGATGATCCAGACTGAGGTAATTCACCTACACGTTTTCACAAGTATTTCTTTATCATCCTATACTTCTATTGATGATCTTGTTGGTGCAACTATCGTTGATGATGGAGGCTATGACCTCCGACTACAGGGAATGCATTGAAGCGGAGCGCCGGGCCAACGATCAACTCGTTCAATCGGTCGGAGTTAAAGAGACGGCGGAGCTGAAGCTTGCTAAGGCCGAGAAGAACGTCGGTGAGTTGACGGCGGCCTACGAATCCCTGATGGCGCAAAAGGACGAGGCTCTGGTGCAGGTCAGCCTCTTGAGGAATGACAAGGCCAAGTTGGTGCTGGATAAAGAAAAAGCTGACCAGGGTGTGACGACCCTATCAAATGGTCTTCGAGCCGCAAATGCCAAGATTGAAAAGTTGAAGTCGGATCATGACGCTGCCTTGGAGCAGATTGAGAAGGCGAAGGCTGATTATGAGGCCGCTCTGGACCAGGTCAAGCTAGACGCCATCAAGGAATATAAGCAAAGCAGTGAGTGCCTCCTGATGATAACTGAAAAGGGAAAGGGCTTCTTCAAGGTCAGAGCCAAACATCTGGCCCGAGAGCTCTGGTGGATCAGGAGACCAAAGATAAAATCTCCTTAAGGAAACTTGTGGATCTATGTGCTGAAGATTCATACGACCTGGACGCTCGTTCAGCCCATCATCTTGTCCCCTTCGATGATAATGATCTACTCATCATCAAGGAGGATGATGAGAAGGATGGGAAGGAAGAGTGGCCCGTCCCGGCCATAGATCCCATAAATTTTGATGCTTACTACGCCCACTTCATTGACGATGGTCCTGATCCCGATCAGCAGTTGTAATTCATTTTTCTGATGATTTGTAATATCGTTGTAAACAATGCTTTGTCTGGTTTCATGGTTTCAAACAATGTTTCCCAAACAATTTATATTCTGTAATGTAATTGGCCCTTTTTCCTTGTCGTTTAGAGGGGGTCGTACAATACTTTGTCTAATTGATGTTTGTCGTTTTATGATTGTTAATCTGTATGTTAACGTAGATAGCATATGATAATGACTTAGTGAATGAGAAAGTTTGAAGGCAAGTGTGTATGGTCGTCGTTTATGATGACCAGAATATAGGTCGTCTCTAGTATGATTGACCCTTGTTCATACTTGTGCTTTTTAACTTCTCAAATGGCTCGTGGGTATAGTACGAAGGTCCATAGATCGTTGCTCGGAGGCAGGATCGTCTGGACGAGTCGTCTTACTCCGTTATAGCTATAGACGAAGTCTGGCTTTGTCTAACCTTTATACTTGGCTAAAGTGCATGTAAACGCCGAAGTTTGACTTCGACTGATCTTTATACTTGATCAAAGTGATTGTGAAGGTCAAAGTCTGGCTTCAACCGATCTTTGTATTTGGTTAAAAGGTCTAGAATTTGCAAAGAAATTAGAACGACGATCTTTCATTGAGAATTGGTTTGACTTTTTACAACTTGAATTCTCTGGGATTTATAGTTTATCCCTTACAAACTTCCAAAAACTTCAAAAACTTCTTTTTCGAAAAAGATACATGAAGAACCACGAGGTACGGTGCCCTGAGGGCGCTGGTGTCTAATGACGAGCTTAGAAGTAATACTTTGTGAGATGATTGGCATGCCACGGGTGTTTGAGTTTTTCACCATTTAGCCTAGCAAGACGATACGTTCCTTCTCTGACAACGTTGGTGACGATGTATGGTCCCTCCTAATTAGGGAGAGTTTGTTCTAACGGGCTTTGAGGCCTGTTGCTTCGATTTTCCTCAGAACATAGTCTCCAACTTTGAAAATCCTTCTTTTGAATTTCTTGTCGTGATACGCCTTGGTCCTCTTTTTGTAGTTGGCCATTCTTAATTGAGCGTCCAGTCGTCGCTCGTCCAAGAGGTCAAGGTCGACCTGTCTGCTATGGATATTTCTCACAACGTCGTAGAAGGCCACACGATCAGTAGGGAGTTGAAGCTCGGCGGGAGCCATGGCCTCAGAACCATAAGCCAAAGCAAATGGGGTTTCCCCCTTATGACCCTGGGTGGTTGTCCGGACTGCCCAAAGAGACAACGGGAGTTCGTCCAACCACCTTCCATCACGACCCTCAAGATTTTTACATAAGGCAGACAGCACGAGCTTATTTGCTGCTTCAGCTTGCCCATTGCCCTGAGGATAGGCAACGAACGACTTTGAATGCTTCACTCCCATTCTATTCAGTTCTTGTTCAAACTTTCTTGAAAATTGTAAGCCATTATCAGAAACGATCACCCTAGGGATTCCAAAGCGACACCATATCGAATCATGAATAAAACTCAAGGCATTTTTCTCGGTGATCTTGTTTAGTGACTTGGCTTCAACCCATTTAGAAAAAAAATCCACTGCCACAATAACATACTTCACTCCCCCTTTGGCCTGTGGAAAAGGCCCAATCAAGTCAACGCCCTACATGTCAAATTTCCAGGCTGCCATAACGGGTGTTTGCTCGGTCTTCGAGAGCTTTGGAAGGTCGGCGAATCTCTGACAGGTGTCACATTTTCTCACAAACTGCTTCGCATCTTCGCGTAAGTTGGGCCAATAGTATCCCATGGTGATTAGCTTGTCAGCAAGTGTACGGGCTCCAGGATGGCCCCCACACTCTCCTTGATGCACCTCAAAAAGTAGGTTCACAATCTTGTCCGGATGGACACACTTTAGCAATGGTCTCGTGATAGATCGTCTGTAGAGTTCACCATCTACGACTGAGAAATGGGGAGATTTCCTCTTGATTTGACGAACAAGTGTTTCATCGGTTGGTCGCTCGTCGTTTTCAATGAAAGCCTTCAACTCGTCGATCCAACATTTGGGGCCGTCCCCAACACACATAACCCTCACTCTTTCATAAGCTGGCCGCTCAAGGTAGGCTAGGTGATGGCCATGCTCGTCCTCTGGCAGTTGATCCGTGGCCAGCTTTGAGAGTAGGTCGGCATGTTCATTGTCCTCCTTGACAATTCGTTGGATGGCCCAAAATTCTAACCCTTGTATTAACTCACCGACTAGAGAGTGGTACTTCTGCAAGGTGAAATCGACGACCTGGTAATCCCCGGGAACTTGGTTGACAATCAATTGAGAGTCACAGAAAGCTGCAATTTTAGTTGCCCCAAAGCACTTAGCATATTCGATTGCTGCAATAAGTGCCTCGTATTCAGCTTGGTTGTTCGAAGTTTGAAATTTGAACCTCAAAACCTCTTCAAAAACAGTATCACTTTCCGACTCCACTAGCACAATTCCGGCACCACTCAGCTCCTTCGTCGCCGACCCGTCTGAAAAAAAATTCCAGCATCCAATAGGTAAAGCCAACTCCTCTGGTTTGTCGTCGACCTGCTTGCCCTTGCTAATCTTTTGAGGTTACGTTCTTTGGTCGTCGTCCGAGCTGAACTTCGTCTCTATCAAGAAGTCAGCCAAGGCTTGGGCTTGCAGGGTCTTCCGTGCTCTATATTGGATGTCAAATTCGGTCAACTCGATGCTACAGTTCAGGAGACGACCAGAGCTTTTGGGTCGATGAAGGATTTTTCTGAGTGGGGCGTCGGTATAAACAACAATGGGGTGTGCTGAGAAATAGGCTCGTAGCTTTCCTGCTGCAATGACGAGAGCATATGCGATTTTTTCAGCATTGAAGTAACGAGTCTCAACATCAGATAAAGCTTTGCTCACATAATACACTGGCCTCTGTATCCCATTCTCCTCCCTTACCATCACGGCGGCGACGGCCTTGTCACCCGCCGAGAGATATACGTATAAGTCTTCCCCTGCAACGGGGCTGCTGAGGAGAGGTGGGGAGCCAAGGTATTCTTTGAGCTGATTGAACGACCTAGAACATTCTTCCGTCCATTTAAAATCTTGGGCCCCACGGAGAGCCTTGAAAAAAGGCAGTGATCTTTCGGCTGACTTTGAAATGTAACGACCTAGGGCGGCCACTCGTCCATTCAGCCTTTGGACCTCCTTGATGTTTGTTGGCTCGGCCATGTCAACCAAAGCTTTAATTTTTTCAGGGTTAGCCTCGATCCCCCTTTGGGAGAGCATGAACCCTAAGAATTTTCCTGCTGCAACTCCAAAAACGCACTTAGCTGGATTGAGCACCATGTTGTTTGCTCGTAGGTTGGAGAATGTTTGTTGAAGGTCGTCCACATGTTTCCTCTTTTTTGATTTAACGACCATGTTATCTATGTATGCCTCCAGATTGTCACCGAGCTGACCCTTAAAAACTTTATTGATCATCCGTTGGTAAGTTGCCCTGGCGTTTTTTTAGCCCAAAAGGCATCTTCGTGTAGCAGTAAGTTCCCCCTGCGGCCTGGAAGGCCGTCTTTGGAATATCTTCCTCGGCCATCTTAATTTGATGATAGCCGGAATAAGCATCCAAGAAGCTAAGGGTCGTATGACCAGCAACAGAATCGACAATCTTATCAATTCTTGGTAGGGGGTAACTGTCCTTGGGGCACGCCAGGTTCAGGTCGGTGAAATCTACACATAATCTCCATTTCCCATTGGGTTTTTTGACTAGCACAACATTTGCCAACCACGTCGTGAATCCAACGTCCACGATTATTCCAGCACTTAACAGCTTCTCAATTTCTTGTTTTATTGCAACCTCCTTTTCAGTTGAAAAAATCCTTAGCCTCTGCTCCTTGAATTTCATCGTCGGGTTTACTCCAAGCCTGTGGACGGCC
This sequence comes from Adenophora triphylla var. japonica, assembly GCA_022495995.1. NCBI lineage: Eukaryota > Viridiplantae > Streptophyta > Magnoliopsida > Asterales > Campanulaceae > Adenophora > Adenophora triphylla. The sequence goes on along the minus strand of JAFEMH010001828.1, from coordinate 207,451 downwards.
ACATCTTCCCTTATGCCCTTCATGTCCTCAACCCTCCAAGCAAAGACATTGAGGTTATGTTTGAGTTAGGTGATTATCTCATCCTTCTCCTCAGTCGTCAGCTGAGACCCCAGTTTTATCTTCTGCTCGGGGTAACTTGGGTTGATGACCAGCTCAGTCAGCTCGTCAGTAGGCTTTATTTCAGGAGCATCGTTGCGAAAATCCATAGTTTCAATCACAATTTCCTTTATCTTTTTCTTCACTTCGGGGGTGAGGTCGGGAACCTCGTCTTCAATTAACTTGTCTAGCTCGGCCCCCGATTCCTGGGTGACCAAAAGCTGTGGAGTTGCAATTTGGTCATCCAGGAATTTTTCTGCAAAGGTTTCAGTTTCGTCCACACACTTGATCGTGGACACGTTGGAGCAGGAGGTCGTTGTCTGCTTTTCTGTCTTAGAAAGCTTCACAATGTGTCGATTTTGATTGTCCGTTTGGTTTTCAACACGTGCTCAAGGAATTCTGGGGCCGTCCCCAATACACATCTGATTCCTGAGTGGGTTGGAAACTTGATTCTTTGGTGAGGGACGGACGCTATGATCCCTAAAGCAGCCTGTCCGGGTTGGCCGAGTATTGCATGATAGTCACTTATAACATCAATCACAACGAAAGTAACTATTTGGATTGTTCTCAAAGGATGGTCCCCGATATCGACGGGCAAGTCAATTTGTCCCTTGGCGTCCACCCTATGATTGGTGAATCCCTCTAGACGACCTAAGTGTGGACTTAGGCGACTATCAGGTAGACCCATCTTCTGATAGACGTTGTAGAACAAAATGTCTTTGGCTGCTCCGGTATCGATCAATATCCTTCTTGATTCACAATTGTCGATGAAGCCAGGGACGATCAATGTCTGTTGACGGGCTAAAGGGTTGGCTGACAACTCGTTTGGGTAAAAACTGTTCACGTCATTTGGAATCTCAGACTTTGGTGGGAACATGGGGGGCTTTCTTCAAATGGTAAATAGCGCTCTTGATTTGATTCTTGCTCGTTTCTTCAGAAATGACTAGGACCATTCTCGGCTGTCTCTCTGGAGGGTCGTTGTTAGCGGTTCGGTTGTTTGCCGCTGGACGATCCCTCTTCACATAATGGTCCAGTCTCCCATCGTCTATCCACCTTTGAATTATTTTCTTCAAACTGAAGCATTCCTCTGTATCATGTCCCCTATCTCGGTGGTATTCACAGTATTTGTTCATGTTCTTTTTCCCCTTGGCATTGGGGTTCATTTTTTGTGCAGGCCCAAAATCCACATTGCTCAAAATCTCCGCCCGAGATACAAACAAAGGAGTGTACGAATCAGGCACTTTCTCAGCCTTTCCTTGCTTGTTCTTCCCTTTGTCTCCAGCCTTATCCTTCTTTGATTTTGTCGTCTCGTCGTTGATGACGGCCTTTCCTTCTCTCTGTAGCTTCCTCTCTTCAGCCTCGGCCACTGCATATGCCTTAGCGTAGAGGTCTTTCCTGGATTTGGCCGAATGGACCTGAAGCTCGTAGTCCAGGGTTGAAGAAACAATTCCATGCCTGAAACAGTTAATAATTTCTCGATCTTTCAGGTCCTCGTCGACCTGATCGACCAACTTCTTGAACCTCTTGAAATAATTTATGGAGCTTTCATTGAATCAATGCTTCCTTTCGGAAGACTTCTAAACCACCTCAGAGCGACATCAGTCAATGTGCTCGTAAGAGCCTTACACATTATGTCGTCTTGTCCTGAAGATCTTGACACCACACACATTTGGGCCTCAAGATGTTGCATATGATCTAACGCGCTCGTTGAGCCGTCATATTGTTTCAAGTCAGGTAGTTTAAATCCTGGTTCTGGAGGCCCCAGCTCCAGCATCCACGGTGCTAATGGTTTCAGTGTGCCAACATCATCTTCAGAATCATCACTATCGACATTCTTTCTGGCTGTCAACTCCTCCACCTGTTGCTTGAGTCTAAGGAACTCCCGCATGTCAACTTCTCCTGCTTCGTTTGTTTGAGGATAACCATCACGATGAGGCCCCCGGGAAACAGTGTTCGACCGTTGCCTCTCGGAGGGGGCAGGTCGTCGGGAGATTGTCCTTTCTCTCACATGACTTCGGGGAGGAGATGGTCTGTAGGATCGTGATTGTTCCCGTCCACGACGAGGGGGAGTACGTGTCCTTTCCCGATGACTCGGGGCTCGTTCATTACATATTTAAGGGGTCATTTGATGACCTTGGACCACTTGGATCTGGTTACGGTCAAGATTTACGTTTGCATGGGATCTACGAGCCTCTCGGTCCGCCTCATCCCGTCATTGTTGGGATGGGATTCCCTCGCTGCGTCGTTGATTGAGGTGCTCTCTTAGGTCTAGCTGTGGCACTACACGATCATTCCTGGCCACAACTTCTTCACGACGACCATCATTCCTTCTTCTTCCAGACGAGACAGTATTATGGGACGCCTGTGGAGGTTGATCTTCGGCCATTCGAATAAGCTCGTTCTGAACTTGCAGGAGCTCGTGGAGAACGTTCGCTCTCTCGACGAGGAAAGCGGTTCTGTCGAGATGTGGGTTGGATGGGCCTCCCACATTTCGTACAGTAGCTCCCTCAATCCTCCTTTCAAGTGGTGGTCGTCGTTGCTGCTCAGGAGTAGGTCTTTTTTCTCTCTTCCTCGCCGTTTGAAGGCCAGTATCATCAACCACACCTTGTGACCTGGTAACCCTCAAATTAGGGTTCCTAGGTTGAGGTGAGGCAGGTCTGGGGTTTTCCTGTTGGCCCTACTGAGGGGAAGGTGGCCGGCCTGCATCTCCGGTTGACTTGCTAGTTGTGTGTCCGTCTGACACCATCTCCAGGTTATCTGGTTGCTTTTCTTTGGTTGAAGATCACTAATGAACGTTTCCCGGCAATGGAACCAATCTAATGACACAGGAAAATGTTCGGGCTCAGCTCTGGGTCCAGCAGATTATTTAGGCTGACTTCTGATCTGCACAACACAAGAAATGAACCGTGAACTGCGCCGGGGTTTGTCCGGCAAGGTCCTCCGGCATGAGAATCAGTGTTTGGGCTGGGAAAAGGTGATAAAGATATGGTGGGTGTGTGTATACGTGAATAATGAAATATGCATTACCTTAACCCAAGAAACTGTTCTCATATTTATAGTGGATGAAATGGAACTAGGGTTTCCACCTGGATCGTTGGATTAGGTCATTTCTAGCCGTTGGATTGGCGTTGTCCCCATGCGTCCATGTGGCGTCCTGTGATTGATCCATATAAACAAGGACACTGCTGTGTCTGACACGGATAATTTGTTTGCCCCATAATAGAAAGTCAACCTGTGCACTTTTGGCGCTACTACTGGTTCCGTGATTACACGCGCAGAGTGGCCCAATGGTAGGTCTGACTTTATCCCAAAATAGCATGTTGGGCAAGCTTATTTGAGCAAGCTAAATGACTGGACGACCTGGAGCTGTACGTCCAATGAGGTTGTCACAGAGTAGATAACTCGACGAGCGAGTACACGAGTGAATCATCTCGTCTTTGGATGAGCCTGGTCATTCAATGGCGGTGACGGTCATTCTTCGTAAGACGGGCTCCGACCCATGGGTGTAATGGCTTGTCACTTGGATGGGCTTGGTCGCTCAGTGGCGACGACCGCCACCCATTGTTCGACGGGCCATAACCCAAATCTTGAGTTGGCTCTTTGGGCTCGATCCCTTGGTGGGCCTGCTAGGCCCGTGGCTCGTAGGGAACCACTTGGGCCTGGCCCATCACGAAATATTCCGTTCATTAAGGTTTCTTAAACAAGTATTTTGGGACGAAATGAGTAAAAAAAAATCGTTAAGCTATTATGTACTTTGCACATAAATAACTAAATTGGTTAGTTAGAAATTGATTTTAATTTGAAAGGGATCAAATGCAAATTTTCATGTATAAAGGTAATAAAATTCCCAACCACCCCCTTTTCTCATTTCTTCACTTCATCAACCCCAATCTCTCGCATTTCCCCATCTCCCCCCATTCCGGTCCGTCACCATAACCTTACTGCTGATGACACCTCATCCATCCACTATTACCGCCCACCACCTCCATCACCCTATTGCTTTTCCACCACCACCACCCACCACTACCATCACCTTTGCCCACTACATCAATATTAGTGGTGATAACGATAGTGGGGTGGCAGAGGTGGTGGTTGTTGAGTGAGGTTTTATTGGTAACAATAGTGGTGTGGGTAGGGTGGTAGTGGCGATGGAGGCGGTGATGCCAATAGTGGAATGATGGTGGTAGTGGTAGTGGTGATGGCGATAACGATATAATTGTAGTGTTGATAATGGAGCGGTTGTAGCGTGCGGGGGTGTAAATGAATAATTTTTTTTTGGAGCAATAATTAAAAATAATAATATAATAAGAGAATATAGAATGAGCGTAGTAGGTGTTGTGAATATAAAAAATAAATGAGAGAGAATGATCGAGTGAGACAAATAGTGAGCTGATTGTTGTTGTAATTATAACAAAAAAGTTCTATTGAATATACAATTATAAAAACTTTGTCATTTGTAATAGTTTACATTTTCTCGTGGTACGAACGAAAAAATAAATAAGTTTAAATATATGTGGGTCGAAGGGAGTATTATTTAAGAATGCAATTAATGCATAAAAAAAATGACTCATATACCTTTAAATAATTAAAATACCTCGGTAATTAAATATTTAGCTAGAAATATTTTATTATTAATTATCATTAATAAGGGTATAAGAAGAGTAAAGTTTCCTTTATTTATATTATATTTTTTATTTATTATGTATTAACAAAAAAGATGATCATTCGCAATTTTATACGGAGCATGGCAATATCTAATATTTTTTCATTCAAAGTTAATACAAAGAAAATAAAAGGATCAAAGCCATCTTTGACCTTGACCATCCAGATACAGAGTACATAAAACTTTTGTCGACATCAGTGTTCTTTTAACACGTGTGACGCATTCTTTTATCCACGTGGCACCTACTTACCGATCCCTATTTTTGATAACAGTATTATTAGCTGCCTTTAGAAGAATAACCCAACCTTATAAATCTCATGTAACAACAAACCTTAAAAAAAATATGATCAGCAATGGAAGAAGAACAACATAATGTAAAGAATGAGGGATATGTGAAGTATAGAGGCGTCCGGCGGCGGCCTTGGGGAAAATACGCGGCGGAGATACGTGATTCAACTAGGCATGGGGTTCGTGTTTGGTTAGGAACATTCAATACCGCTGAGGAGGCTGCTAGGGCTTATGATAAAGCAGCGTATACTATAAGGGGTCATTTGGCAATTCTTAATTTTCCCGAGGAATATAATTTATTGGGTGGTGGATCTTCACCTAACTACGCTTCTTCTGGTTCGACTTCGTCGGGCTCCATGAATGGGAAGGAAGTGTTTGAGTTTGAGTGTTTAGATGATAAATTGTTGGAAGAATTACTTGAATATGAAGACAATAAAGACAAGAAATAGTGGAATTTTTTTTTCACATTTGATATTATTTGTTTTACTCAAGTAGTTAAATTGTAGACTTTTATATTTTTGAGTCATGTGTAGCATGTTTACGGGTGCACCTATGCTGACTCGGACAGCTTGGTAAGCAAGATTTTATTGGAGATGTAGCAAAGCAAGTTTGACCTTTATATTCTTCTTTTTATATATTTATCTTTTCAATTCAACCATTTCGACAGTTTATTATTTATTTAATTTTTTACATTGCAAATTTAGAATCTCTTTTAATTTTTTTTTCTCTATAATTTTAATTGAAATTATAGTCTCATAATTAAAAAGAAAAACTGTTTGCGCATACACATAATATTTAATATCAATATGTATTACGATATCACAAGTACACGAAAAAACAACGTAATTTTGACAGTAATACATCCATAATACTCGTTAACACGTTAACGATATGATATTATTCTCTCAAAAATTCATTTAGAAAGTCCACTTAAATAATTAATCTATAAATATTTATGTTCTCTCAAAAATTTCTTGCATATCAAAATATGATTATGTTAGAAATTGATAGTATTATTGGTGTTTGACCAATATTTGACCAAGTTTCTAAAAATTTCTATTTTGTAAAAATAGAAATAAGTTGCAAATAATTAATCTACATTTAGTGTAGATTAAAATGATATATTTATTTTCTCAAAATCAATTTCGGGTGAATGAGAAATTAATTGTTAAAGTGAGCAACTTAATGTTGTTAATTGAAGAGAAGTTGGAATGGAAAAGCCATATCCCACATTGCTAGGAAAAGGGAAGTTACTCCACTTTATTAATGTGAGCATTCAAGGAAGGAGATATCAAGTTGATCTCCTTGGGCCAACCTAGTTAGACCATTGGGCCAACCATGCATCCAAGTGGGCTATTGAGCTAGTTTTGTTCTAGTTCAAAATGGACCCATAACTCGTGAAGGGCGGTTTAGGGCGCACATACGCATCGGTCGCTGGGAGCTGAGGAGCCTTAAACTTTTGACGAAATTCGGCTCGGTGCGGTTCAGGTGGGTTTGGCTCGGCTGGGCTAATGGGATTGGGCCAGCCGAATCCGAATCAAGGATGTGGGAAGATGGCGGACCAGGTTGGGTTCAGAGTAGTGGGCTTGATGGAATTAGGACCGGCCCAGTTGAGTGGGCTTTGGCAATTCGATAATGGCTGGGTAGGGAGGTGACCCGCACCTCTTCAAACAGCCGGGTCGGTTGAAGAGGTGCGACCCACGACCCTTCAAATGGGCGGGTTGGACCCATCAGATCTTAGCCATCAATCCGAATCTGATCCAAGGGTTAGAATTCCACCAGGTGCAATTTGTGTCAATTTCCAATAGACACCCAATCTCTTCAATAACTATAAATAGCCCCCTCCTCCTCACTTCATTTCCATCCAAAATCATTCAAGCATTCTATTTTCTAAAAGCATCCTAGAATTCAGAAGTCTTGCATTAAGAGTCCAAGAAAATCCCGAGTATTCAGTAGTTCGCCCGATAATTTCAGAGTTGTTGTGCTGCAATCTGAAATTTTCGAAAGTCGTTGTATCTTGGGGATAATTGCCAAAGACCGTGAGCACTCGTATACGGGGCAATGTTGTCTTACGGAAAAAGAGTCAAACTCTTGCCTCGACTTATTTTATTTTATTTTGAAAAATAATTTTTCCGTCCCGTTTTCTTTTTCAAAGCTATTTTTAAATACACCCATTTTTTCCCAACAATCGTAAGACGATATCTGTGTATTTAAAGAATGGTATCCGACTCCACCTCCGCTCCTACTCCTCCCCCTGACTCGGGATCTTCTGTACCTCCCGTCCATACTCCTAACCCAACTCCTGCTGCTCCCCTCCATACCCATGCAGAGAAATTGGCAAAATTCACCGGTACAGATTTCAAAAGGTGGCAGCAGAAGATGTTGTTCTACCTAACCACCCTCAGTTTGGCGCGGTTCTTGCGAGAATCACCGCCAACGGTCCCCGAAGATGAAGGTGACCCACAAGCAAGAATAGCATTGGACGCATGGAATCATAGCGATTTCCTGTGTCACAATTATATTCTAAATGGGTTAGATGATGCCCTGTACAATATGTACTGTGGCATAAAGACTGGAAGAGAGCTTTGGGAATCTCTTGAAAAGAAGTACAAAACGGAAGATGCCGGCACTAAGAAATTTATTGTCAGCCGATTCCTAGACTTCAAGATGGTTGATTCCCGAACTGTAATGGATCAGTTACGTGAGTTGCAATTGATCATTGCCGACATCATTGCAGAAGAAATGAAACTCAGGGAATCATTCAAAGTAGCTACTATTATAGAGAAGCTATCTATGAAGAGATTTCTAGATGTACCTCAAGCACGAGAGAAAGTAAATGAGGCTCGAGAACCTGATCTTGCGGCTATGGATTGACGAAGACAACCGGAAATTCGAAAGCAAAAGCGGTGACTATATCGAGAGGCAAAGTGAACTTGGTCAAGCGAGTACCAAAGCAAGAAGAGGAAGGCTACCGGGAATGCTAAAAAGGGGAACATAAACGCCAAGAAGTTCAAGGGAGTTTGTTACAACCGCGGCAAACCCGGCCATAAGGCTAGAGACTCATCGGCATCCCAAAACAAACAACCGTAATGGCAACCGTCCTCAAGCAAATGTGGTAGAAGACAGGACTGTCCCATTAGACCTGTCAGAGCTTGATCTGTCCGCCGTAGTGTTTGAAGCCAATCTTGCTAAATTGGACGATAACCCAAGGGAATGGTGAATTGATATCGGAGCAACGCGCCACATCTGTGCAGATCGAGAAAGTTTCTCGTCATATGTTCCCTGCAGTGGAAGGAAGTTGTACATGGGAAATTCTGCAACTTCTAACGTGGTTGGACTCGACAAGGTGGTGCTGAAAATGACATCCGACAAAGAACTCACCTTAGTGGATGTTCTGCATGTCCCAGACATCCGTAAAAACTTAGTCTCCAGCCCGCTATTGAACAAGGCCGGATTTAGGCTAGTGTTTGAGTCCGATAAGTTTATATTGACAAAGATGGGTCAATATGTAGGCAAAGGGTACCTTGACAAAGGACTCTTTAAAATGAATGTAATGAACGTGTTCCGCCCAGAGGCGAAGAATAAAGATGTTGTTGCTTATTTGTCTGAGTGTTCTAATTTATGGCATGATAGATTAGGACATGTGAATTTAAATTCATTACGTAGGTTAGTAAATTTAAATTTACTTCCTAAAATGAAATTTGATTCAGAAAATAAGTGTGAAATTTGTGTGGAAGCAAAAATGACGAAGTCACCCTTCCCCACTATTGAAAGAAATACTACCCCTCTAGAATTAGTCCATACGGACATATGTGATTTAAAACTTGTGCAAACTAGAGATGGGAAGAAGTACTTTATAACGTTCATTGATGATTGCACTAGATATTGTCATGTGTATCTTTTGAGAAGCAAAGATGAAGCTTTAGAAGCTTTCAAAGGATATAAGAATGAAGTTGAGAATCAACTTAATGTAACAATTAAGAAGATTCGTAGTGATAGAGGTGGAGAGTATGTAGCACCGTTTGAAAATATTTGCTGGGACGCTGGCATTATTCATCAAACGACTGCTCCTTACACACCTCAATCAAATGGAGTCGCTGATAGGAAAAATCGAACTCTTAAGGAGATGATGAACACAATGTTGATCAGCTCGGGCTTACCCGACAACTTGTGGGGGGAAGCAATCCTTTCAGCTAACTACATTCTTAACAAGTTACCACACAAGAATAAAGATAAAACTCCATATGAATTATGGAATGGAAGAAAGCCTTCCTACAATTATCTTAAAGTGTGGGGGTGCCTAGCAAAGGTAGAAATACCTAAACCAACACAAGTGCGGATAGGACCCAAAACCATTGATTGCATTTTCATTGGATATGCAAACAATAGTAGTGCATATCGATTCTTAGTGCACAAGTCTGAAATTCCTGATATAACAGCAGGAATGACTATAGAATCAAGGAATGCAGTATTCTTTGAAACTAAATTTCCATGTAAGGAAAAGAATGAAGCAAGTTCAAACAAAAGAACTTATGATACGGCTATTGGTTCTTCTCAAGAAGATGAAGAACCAAGACGAAGTAAGAGGACAAAGGTAGCTAAGACCTTTGGTCTTGACTTTCTAACTTACATGTTAGATGATGAACCAAGGACATCGCAAGAAGCTTTGTCTAGTCCAGAAGCTCCTCTATGGAAAGAAGCTATCAATAGTGAAATTGAATCCATCATGCAAAATCATACTTGGGAGATAGTAGATCTTCCTCCAGGATGCAAACCGTTGGGTTGCAAATGGATCCTTAAAAGGAAGTACAAAGCAGATGGAACTATTGACAAGTACAAAGCTAGATTGGTAGCTCAAGGGTTCAAACAAAAAGAAGGATATGTCTTCTTCGATACGTATTCTCCTGTAACAAGGATCACATCCATTCGTGTTCTCATTGCTATTGCAGCTCTGCATAACCTTGAGATACATCAAATGGATGTGAAAATGGCCTTTCTAAATGGAGAATTAGATGAGGAGATTTATATGCAACAACCTGAAGAGTTCGTTGCACATGGACAAGAACAAAAGGTGTGTAAACTTGTCAAATCATTATACGGTCTTAAACAAGCACCAAAACAATGGCACGAGAAGTTTGACCGAACCATGTTGTTGAACGGGTTCAAAATAAATGAGTGTGACAAATGTGTATACATTAAAGGCACACCTGATGAATATGTGATTGTATGTCTATACGTGGATGACATGCTAATCATTGGAAGTAATCATGATATAATCATGAAAACCAAAAAGATGTTAAAAAAGAACTTTGACATGAAAGATCTGGGTCAAGCAGATGTTATTCTAGGGATAAAGATCTCTAGGACAGATAACGAAATTATCTTATCACAATCTCACTACATCGAGAATGTGCTTAAGAAATTCGAAGCGTTCGATCTGCCTCCGGCTTAGACTCCGGTAGATCTAAGTCTACATTTAGCCAAAAATAAAGGTGACCCAGTATCACAATTAAATTATGCTCGAGTCATAGGAAGTTTGATGTACTTAACAAGCTGTACTCGACCGGACATAGCATACTCAGTTAGTAAACTGAGTAGATTCACGAGTAATCCAAATACTGAACATTGGAAAGCACTAACAAGAGTGCTTAGGTATTTAAAGCACACCATCAGGCATGGATTACATTATATGAGATATCCAGCTGTATTGGAAGGATACAGTGATGCAAATTGGATATCACACACAAATGACTCAAAATCCACAAGTGGGTATGTATTTACCATTGGTGGTGGAGCCTTGTCTTGGAAATCCTCTAAACAAACGTGTATAGCTCGTTCCACAATGGAATCAGAGTTTATCGCCTTAGATAAGGCTGGAGAAGAAGCCGAATGGCTCAGAAATTTTCTAAAGGATATTCCATGTTGGAATAAGCCAGTGCCTCCTGTCATGGTACATTGTGACAGCATGTCAGCTATTGGAAGAGCTAAAAGTTGTATGTACAACGAAAAGTCGCGACACATACGGAGGAGGCATAATACAGTAAGACAATTGATCTCTGATGGAATAATTTCCATTGACTATGTAAAGTCAAAAGAAAATATAGCGGATCCGTTTACGAAAGGAATAAACCGAGATCAAATGTACAATGCAGTAAGGGGAATGGGGTTAAAACCCACACATTAAAAGAAGTCTATAGCGGTAACTCAACCATGATGAGTGGAGATCCCACAAACTTGGTTCAATGAGACAACTAAGTTATGGATATTCTAGTAGCACACTTGGAACTTCTTAAAACCCATTCTCAGAAGCTGCCCAAGTGTAAGAAACCCTGCTGACGTGTGGTGAGGGTAAGCTTTAAAGCTTTTAATGATTCATATACCTTAAAAAAAGGTGGAGTATTGCAGGTTACTCCTTATAGGAGATCACCTATATAAGTGAATAAGTTTGGCTGCTTCTAATAGAAAACACTTATGAATCCAAGATATGGTCCAGGGCTGAATTGGACACAACGTGAGAACGAAAGATATCAGAATTGTTATCGTGTAAATGTTATTGTCTTGGTTTACACAAAACGCTGATCAGTTCAAGACATCACGTTCACTGAACATCAAGTAAATCCGATAGCATCTTACTAGGGATGGTTCAAAGCCGAAAGCTACCTACCCCTATGCGGTAACAGTTCGTCGATATTTTCTTAAAAGTCTGCATACATGCATTAATTTCATTCATGTGGAGGATTGTTAGAAATTGGTAGTATTATTGGTGTTTGACCAAGTTTCTAGAAATTTCTATTTTGTAAAAATAGAAAAAAGTTGCAAATAATTAATCTATATTTAGTGTAGTTTAAAATGGTATATTTATTTTTTCAAAACCAATTTCGGGTGAATGAGAAATTAATTGTTAAAGTGAGCAACTTAATGTTGTTAATTGAAGAGAAGTTGGAATGGAAAAGCCATATCCCACATTGTTAGGAAAAGGGAAGTTACTCCACTTTATTAATGTGAGCATCCAAGGAAGGAGACATCAAGTTGATCTCCTTGGGCCAACCTAGTTGGACCATTAGGCCAGCCATGCATCCAAGTGGGCTATTGAGCTAGTTTTGTTCTAGCTCAAAATGGACCAATAACCCGCGAAGCGCGCGAAGGGCGGAATGGGCAGTTTAGGGTGCACTTTGCACTTCGCTGAGGAGCCTTAAACTTTTGACGAAATTCGGCTCGATCCGGTTCAGGTGGGTTTGGCTCGGCTGGGCTAATGGGATTGGGCCAGCCGAATCTGAATCATGGATGTGGGAAGATGGCGGACCAGGTTGGGTTCAGAGTAGTGGGCTTGGTGGAATTAGGACCGGCCCAGTTGAGTGAACTTTGGCAATTCGGTAATGGCTGGGTAGAGAGGTGACCCGCACCTCTTCAAACAGTCGGGTCGGTTGAAGAGGTGCGACCCACGACCCTTCAAATGGGCGGGTTGGACCCATCAGATCTTAGCCATCAATCCGAATCTGATCCAAGGGTTAGAATTCCATCAGGTGCAATTTGTGTCTATTCCCAATAGACACCCCATCTCTTCAATAACTATAAATAGCCCCCTCCTCCTCACTTCATTTTCATCCAAAATCATTCAAGCATTCTATTCTCTAAAAGCATCCTAGAATTCAGAAGTCTTGCATTAAGAGTCCAAGAAAATCCCGAGTATTCAGTAGTTCGCCCGATAATTTCAGAGTTGTTGTTCTGCAATCTGAAATTCCCGAAAGTCGTTGTATCTTGGGGACAATTGCGAAGACCGTGAGCACTCGTATACGGGGCAATATTGTCTTACGGAAAAAGAGTCAAACTCTTGCCTCGACTTATTTTATTTTTTTTGAAAAATAATTTTTTCGTCCCGTTTTCTTTTTCAAAGTTATTTTTAAATACACCCATTTTTTCCCAACAGATTATTCTGAATTTTATAAAAATAATGTATGTTTAATATGGCTATAAAAATAAAAAGAAATAAAAATGTTATTTAAGAAGTGAGAACGTTAATAATATACAATGGAGGAAGTATTTAGCGATAAAAAGGGCAAATTGCACCGTACTACCACTAAACTACCATTATGTTTACCAATAATTGCAATATGAGATGAATAGTATCGAAAATTGAAATTCGGTACACTATAATCACACAAAATTGCAATCAAAGGAAATTTTGAATGTGTTATGAATGATAAACGAAAGTTAACAAAATATAACGAAATAGATGAAATAGTTAACGGGTTGTTTAAAATTGCACTAGCCACCCCTAAAACTCAATAATTATTCATTTGACACTTGACATGCTAAAAGTTTGTTGGTGTAAAAATGTAGGGGTTAAAGTGTTGAAAACCAAACAATCAACCTTAGAAATATTTTTCTAAATAGTAGTAAGAGATATAGTTTGAAAAATTTAACCCCTAAACCGATTAAACACAGAGATCTGTGGAAGACAAGAACAAAAAAAAAAAAAAAACCCTAACTCCTTTCTTTCCTTTCCCTCCCATGCTGCCACCCTCTGCTTCCCCTTCCCTCCCTTTCCAATCCTCTACAACTTTGCCGGCCCTCTCCTCTCCACCCTGTGGTGGTTTGTTGGAAATGGGTAACGGAAAGTTAAGTTTAACTTAACGTTGACCTAGGTTTCTAACGAAAGTTCGTTATTTGTTAACGAAACTAGTTACAAATGGTAATCTACATTTGTTGTAGATTATATATAACTCATTTAATGTCTCAAAACCATTTCCGTGTGAATGAGAAATTAATGACAAATGATTTGTAACTTAAATATTGGGTCAAAGTGTGATTTGGGTTGGTCCCAAAATTGGTTTGGACTTGTTGTGGCTAAAGGTCTGACGAGCAGGCTGAAGAAGCTTCTGCACGGCCGTGCAAGTGCCTAGGACACGGCCGTGCACCGTGCCTTGCCTTGCCACTCGACCGTGCTGAGCCTTGAACTCGACCGTGCATATTGCCTTGCACGGCCGTGCAGTTCATTGGACACGGCCGTGCAAGTGCTGTTATACCCGAAAAGTTGTGACTTTTCAAGGGAAAAGCCACAAAACCCTTTGACTCTCCTTATATACTTCCCCTCCGAATTTCAATTCACATATACTGTATTTCTACCCTTCCTACCCTCTAGTAAGATAGATTAACATACCCAAATCATTGCATATTGTTGCATTCAATCCTTCAAAGTCCAAAGTTCAAAACAAAGTGTTGTTCGTTAGAGTAATTGATTTGGAGTGCTCCTATCATTTACTTGTAAGTCGTTTTATCTTACTAGAAGATTGCCATATAAACCATAAGCACCTGTTGTAAGTACCCCAATCTGGATCACTCCCTTTCAAACACACGGGAAACACCGCAGACTCATCCACGCAGTCTCGGAGACCTCTCTCACTCAAAACCCTCTCAAAACCCTCTCAAACCCCCAACCAAACCAAGGGAGGAGCCTTTCTGGGATAAAAAGGGACAAAAGGACCTTTTGGGAATTTTCAGGAAATCAGAAAAGCAATTAAGGTCCGTACGGACCTCTTTGTTTCAATGATTACTAAATCCCCTTAAAGTCCACAATATTCCCTCAAATCCCGGGGAAAATGATTACTTCCATGCAGAGTTGGTCCGTACGGACCTCTTTGCATGCAAGATGGTCCGTACGGACCTTATTGCTCAGGGAACATCATCATTCCCAAATATTCTCCATCATTGCAGATTCCCTCAAATCGAGGAAATCCAAAATTATGGATAACCAAGAAGGTCCGTACGGACCTCTTTGCTCCGAAATTTTTACTATAAATAGAGGGCTCCCCCTCCTCATTTTTCACACCTCCCACTTCTCTCTTCCTCCCTAAGCCTTGGCTCCCCTTCTAAAACCTTTCGAGGCATTCCCGGCCCCTTCGGATCCTTCCGAGGCCTTCCGAGCCCCCTCGAGGTGCTCCGAAGCCTCTCAGAGCGCTCCCGAGACGGCTCCCGCGCTGCCAGAGGCACTCTCGAGGTACTACGAGGCCCCTCGTGGTACTCCGAGGCCTTGCACGGTCTTTCCCACGGTGTCCCGGCTCTTTCCGAGTCAAACCAGGCGATCCCAAACCTTGCCGAACCTGCCCGAATCCATCCAACGATTCCAACGCACGCCGAACCTGCGCCCAGTGATCCCGACGATCCCCACGCACGCCGAACCTCGCCCGAACGCAGCCTACAACCTCAACTCACGCCGAAACTCGTCCGCGGACAACCGGCATCTCCCGAGGCATCCCCGAAGCAATCAGGACGCTACTCCGACCTCAAACACTATTCCCTGCGGAAGACAGGACACGAACCAACATTGGTAAGGCTTCCTTCCTCTACTATTTCAATACATTTTCATACATAGCATACAATGTAGACATCCGATCTGACATGCATTTTTAAAAGCACACACACACACACAACATTTAAAGGATATTAGGGGTATCCGAAAGACTCGTTTTACGAGGCTACTCGGGTGAGCTCTAATATTCTAATATTCTCTTCCGAGGAGTCATCTGACCTCCGAACTCAAAATCTCATCACACAAAAACAGTTTAAAATTTATCTTTAAGCGATGCCCTTTTTCAATGTTTTGGGCTTAATAAAAACGGCGTGGCGACTCTACAAAATGCGAAAGCAAACGGCGAGACACCTCCAACCTCGCAAACGCTAAAACGGAATAAGCCGGATCTTAGGGCGCGATTGTCTTGCCTCTCGGATCCGGGCGACTTCCCGAACGACGGCGAATTGCGAGATGCACGGGGCCCTCGCGCGCGAGCCGGATCCGGGTAATTTCGGTTAGCGACTCCGCTGGGGACTTTTGTTTTAAAAACTTTTAAACAAAACAAAAGATTTTTAAAACGATGATGAGGGTCAAACTTTCATTTTACCCCTTCCTTTAAACTGTTGTGTGTGTGTGCACGTGCTTCGTTTTTATTTTACAAAAAAATAAAAATACAAAAAATGCATCAATATACATACGTGCATTACATTTAAAATTCTTCAAAAATTTCTATTTTACTCGGAAAAAGAATTTTAGAGACCGCACACTACGCGCCTTCTTTGCCTCGGTTACACCGCACTCTACTCCTGCTCTTTGCCTCGGTTACACCGCACACTATGCGCACTTCTTGCCTCGGATACACTGCACACTACAACCCTTAACCGGAGTGGTCTCGGTTGCGATCCGTTTGGTCTTCCTAGGCCTCTTGGGCGAGCACGGGATCATTCCAAACATCCCATCCTAGCCAAGCGTCAACCCCGCACGTTTGAGTCTTGAGTCACACTCTGTCCGGACTCGGTTGGTTTTTACCCGGTCAGGTGTCATATAGCTCGGATACATATACCATGCCGGCCATTTTTCGAAAGCCAAGGTTTGGAACTCAAGATCCCTTGCGCAAGCAAAGCGATGAAAGGTCATGCTAAAATCTTGACTGATCTTGATTTCCGAAGCTACGCCAGGAACGATGTTCCGTCCGGATATACATCCATGCTCGCATGACACCATGTCATCACGCCTTTGATACGTCGGCCATGACGATATGACCCGGCCAACGCCTAACGTCACGAGATCCCTTGCGCAAGCAAGGTAAGAGAAGGTCATGCCGAACTCTTGACACGATCTTGACTCGGTGGCGGCTCGGTTCACTATTCACATGGCTAACGCATCAAAACGAACATGACAGGCTCGGTCCTTAGGTTCGATTTTCTTTTAGGCCGGTGGAAACCGCTTGCACTATAGGACCCTCGCACAGTGTCCATCCCTTGGGATGTCGAAATACGGGTGCAAAACGAGGGGCTTATAGCCGCACGGATGGTCTCCGTGACCCGGGATCTAGCATAGTTGCGAAAAAGAAGAGCAATCTTTTCCAACCTACCTAGGATTCTGAGAAAACACTGTTTTAAGTAAATTAAAACAACAAAAAAAATCATAAATAAAAAGCGGAAACCGCATGTCACGTGAGCTTTCCCCTTTTATCCCGTTAGGCCATTCCTGTGTCTAAACCTTGCCCGTCACCCCCTCCAGCGAACCGAGAGTGGTTGAGAATCCCTGGAAGCCGCCTTTTCAGTATTGAGGTCACAAGGTCCGATAGCCCTTCCAGTTCAACGGTCCGCACCGTCCAATACTCCCCCATGACGGGATCAACGAGATAACGGTGAGGAAACGGAACCCCGCCACTAAGGAATCTCCGGACAATGGAGGAGGTGCTTTGCGAGCCTTCGAAGCCATCAAGAAGCGCCAAGAAGAACGGCAAGCCTGGATCGTCGACACCTTGCGTCTTCGAGGAACGATTGCGGTTCCCAACTCCGATGGAACCTTTGTTCTCATAGAGGACGAAGATATACCGGCTCCCAGGTTTCTCAAAGCTATCGGCGGGTCCCGCCTCCGCCAAGCTACGAGATCCCGGCAACGCAAGCGGCTCTCGCTCAAAGCTCCCCTCGGGCATCGGTCAGCGGCTCAGGCATGCCCGCCTCGGATCGGTCGGTTTCCGGCTCACGCACATCAAGCTCGGTACCAACGGCACACATACGTGCTCGCTCCGCGAGATCCCAGTGCATCTCGGTATCCCCCGGGATTCAATCCTTTGCCTCTATCACGAGTCTCGCAATCACAATCAAAGTCCCCATTCTTACCGGGGACGAGGCATCCCGAGCGGATATCCCGAGCATCTCAAGTTTGCCACCGCTAGCACGCGGTGGGGCTAACGAATCGTTTCCCCAGTTCCCAAACACGGCCCTTAGCGGACCTGGCAATCACGCCCTCAACTTCAACACCCGGGGTATGGGTTGGTATACACTCAACTACCTCCCCAAGACTCCCGAATGGCGATCCCATCGGCGATCCACCTCCATCTTCGGTTTCGTCCACAGCGGTAACCCACCTGACAGACAGTGACCCTCACATGGCTTGGTTGATCGAACAAATGAAAGACATGCAAGGCAAGCTAGCTAGTTCTCGGAAGGACTCCCTCACGCCTACCGATCCGAACAAAGTGGTCCCTCTCCCTCCAAAGTTCGGGATGCCGGAAATGGAAAAGTTTGACGGAGCAGAATGTCCAAAAACCCACATCGACACCTACGTCACGGGTATGAGAGCGAAAGGGGCAACCTCAACGGATGGCGAGATCATTTTCGGCATTCCCTCAAATCCACGGCACTAAGGTGGTTCCTCAATGTGAAGGCGAAAACCGCTCCACGTGGGATCGGATTAGTGAAATCTTCTGGAGAAGTACCGCGCCAATCTTGAATGGGAAACAAACCGCCATGACCTGCAAGCCACCGAACAAAAGGATGACGAACCGGTGGGCGAATTCTACAAAAGATGGGCTGGAAGCTAAGCGAGATAATGGATCCACTTTCCAAAGAAGAGCGAGATGGACATCTTCCATTCTGCCTCAAACCATCTTTGAGGACTTTGATCGGCCACCATTTCTATCCGGATCTCCGTGCCATGGTCAACGCCGGGACAAAGTTTGAAAAGACTACGAGTCTTCAAAAGGCAACGGCAACCCCGCCTCGTCTTACCGCTATCGAACAAACCTGGCAACTTCAACTCCTGCCCCAACCAAAGGAAAGGAAGCGGCGGAACAGTGCACTACATTCGAACGGAGCTCAAGTAAACCGCGATCGGGCGGCCCCGAAGAATAGCAACCCCCTCGCTTCCCACGGTTCCGGCATTTTGATAACTTTGGAAATGCCCTTGGGTCAAGTATTTGAAGCTTTGGT
Source organism: Adenophora triphylla var. japonica (assembly GCA_022495995.1). NCBI lineage: Eukaryota > Viridiplantae > Streptophyta > Magnoliopsida > Asterales > Campanulaceae > Adenophora > Adenophora triphylla. The sequence continues at coordinate 188,670 of JAFEMH010001828.1, read as the reverse complement.
GAAGCGAAATCTTCTCAAACCACTCGAGAATTTCCAACCGAAGACCCTCAGGCCCAACATGGATATGAGCAAGCCTTTGCGCCTTCCATAACTACCCGGCCACACCACCGACAATTGCTTCGTACTCAAGCGGGTGATTCGGGGGCTCATTGAGGAGGGAAAATTGGAACGCCCCCGTGGTCCCAATACCATTGGAAATCCATTCCTTGAACGACGGGGGTAAACTCAATAGCCATTGACGAAACCCCAGCGAGAGCGAGAATCCTGCAATTTAGGAGCGATCGACATCTTTGTCTCGCTATATTTGGGGAGCGTGAAACAAGAGTCAAAAGGTCTCGTGACCGGGAATTCCGACAAGAACGCCCAAGGGCCCTTGTCTCCCTACGATCTTTGCCCCGGCCAATGCATACAAATGGTTGGATCGAACGTTCCCCGAGACGAGGCGAGTCAGACGGTAGCACGGGAAGCGGTTTAGCCTTCACAGAGACGATGACTTGCCAATATGTGAGAATCGGCACAACGAAGCTCTCCTCATTCTCATAAAGATAGAGAGGTTCTTCCTCCCGAACGTCTTGATTGATAACGGCTCCGCGATCAACATCATCGCTTTAAGCACACCGAAACGGCTCCACATCGACCGTTCTGCGATAAGGCCTTCACCTCGGGTAATCCGAGCCTACGACTCTCTTGCACGACCAATCGTAGGAATCATCAATTTGAGGATCCAATTCGACGTACAACTAGAGTCGGTAGAGTTCCAAGTCGTGGAAATCAAACCAACCTTCTGCTTTGTTGGGACGGCCTTGGATACATCGGATGAAAGCGGTATCATCTACTCTTCACCAATGCGTGAAATTCATCAATGCCAACGGAGCGATCGAAGTGATCCGCGGAAGCGGTGCAATGGCAAGTGCTTGGCCGGCAAGCTATGACCCGAGAAGAAGGTCCCGACATGACCGAATACTCTTCTCCGAGATGATTCTCCTACCACTGTCCCGCTACGAAGTAGATCCTTACATCCACGCTCTAAGCGCGACGAGCTGGAAATTGAAGAACTCATGGGTCGGGATGACAACTCGACATATGCGGCGTGAAGAATGCTTGAGAGAGGATCAAGAGATGGATGCCCTAATGGAGATTGATCGAGGAGTAGACCCTTACTTCGCGAAAACCCTCTTGTAAGCGGCTCATCACCGATCCCCGGTACAAGACAACCCTGCGCCGACACTCTCGGATCCCTACGGGGACGGCCATCACGGCTTAGTTCAATTCAACATTCCGGTGTCCGAGGCACGGACGAACAGTGGCGCAACCTCCTCGAAGGCTTAATCGGGGAAGGTGATATAGCATGTCCGCTCGAATCGAGACATTGTAAACGTCGTCCAAGCAAAGATCCCGAGATAAAGAAGCGAGATTCTATGAAAGTGATCAACATCGGCAAGAATCCACTCCGAATCGGCGAATGCTTCGCCCTCCTAGAAGTAGCCCTCGGCGACTTCTATCATCAAAAACCCCCAGGTGGTGGCAACACTAATGGAGGAACATCATCGGGGAGCAACCAAAAACCTCCGCGATACGGTTTGAAATCGAACCGCATGCAAGCTACTTTCCGGGACTCATGCCAAGGGAAGATTGGCCACCTAAACCCGGCACCACTCCCTCTAGAGCTACGGCCATCCGGGAGTAATGAAGCTGGTCCAATCCTCGTCGCCTATAGTCTAGCTTCGAGTCTTGTTGTCTGTATATTCACATCTTTTGTGTCTTTTGACGGCTTTACGCCCAACGATTGTGAATCTTTGATCAACAATGTACAGCCTTCACGCTTTCAATAAAAGGTCCGACCTTCCTAAAAAAAACCATTTCCTTGCATCTTTAACAAATGATGACATTAACTAATCAAAACAGTTAAATTCATCTATACAAAAGGCAAACACATTAATTAAATAAATGCATCAAGCAAACATTTAAGCATGTTGTCAAACGAGAGAAAAACCGGGCCCAAGCTGCCGAGAAGGTTTTAATCACAACGATTTGCAAGATTGCTGAAGAGCCAAAGAGACGCAAGTCCGACGCCATTTCCAGCACAAGCCAGATCTTCCAATACCTCAGGAAGGACAACACACAGAAGGGGTCAAAACCAAGAGCATCATGGCCCTAAAACGCCTTGCCTCTCACTTCGTCATCCTCGGGGATATGTTATACAAGAAACGCTACCATGGGTCACTCCTACGCCGCATCGGGCCAAGAAGAAGCGAACAAGTTCATGAACAGAAGTCCACAATGGGGCTTGCGGTCCCCACATGAACGCTGTGGCTCCCGATACAAATCATTCTCGGGATGGGCTACTCTTGGATCTCCGTGGAGGCGGATTGCATCCACTTTGTCCGAAGGCTGCGACAAGTGCCAACGGTTCTCCAACCTCAATCATCTGCCGCCCCACGATCTCTCTTGCATGACTACACCTTGGCCCTTTGCCACTTGGGGAATTGACGTCATCGGGAAAATCGCTCCGCCGGGCGACAACGGTCACGAGTTCATCTTAGTAGCCATCGACTACTTCACCAAATGGGTCGAAGCCAAGTCCTACAAGGTACTCACCTCCAAGAAGGTCGCGCATTTCCTCAAAGAAAACATCATCTGCCGATACGGCATCCCAAATGAGGTCATATCAGACAACGGCTCACACTTCGAAGGAGAATTCGACGGAGGCTTTGGCTGAATTCAAGATCACACGCCACAAATCTTCTCCTTACAGGCCACAAACAAACGGCGCCGTGGAAGCGACAAACAAAACCCTCGAACGGATCATCCGAAAAATGACCACCCGAGGACGAGATTGGCCCGAGAAGCCGCACCTTGCACTTTGGGGCTACCGCACATCGGTCGGAAACGACCACGGGAGAAACCCCATTTGCCACGACGTACGGGATGGAAGCGGTCCTTCCCATCGAGCTAGAAATTCCCTCACTCCAGAGTCTTTGTGGAAAATGACATCAACGAAGTCGAATGGCTCCGAAGCCGACATGACGAATTGGCTCTGCTAGACGAGCGACGACTAAAGGCCATGGAACACGTCCGAGCCTATCAAAGCGGGATGGCTAGAGCTTTCGACAAGAAAGTCAAATCCCGAGACATCAGGGAAGGCGACCTTGTACTCAAAGAAAAGCCTCCCACTCGAACCAACCCAGCTGGGAAAATGGGAACCCACTTGGATCGGCCCTTTCGTGGTTCAAAAGATCTTCTCCGGAGGCGCCATGAAGCTAACAGACCTAGACGGCAATCCCTTCATGAATCCGGTCAACGGAAGCAAACTTCGCGAGATACTTCGCTGAAGAAGAACAAGCTGTGCATCTCTTGGCACTCCATGTAGTGTCGAACTACGCGAGACTGAGCCCTCTAGTCCGGGGGAACGTAGGCAACCTTAATTGGTCCGGTCTAAAAATACACAAAAAAGTCAAAAGTTTGAATGTCAACCAAGACCTCCATCAAGCTCCGCACTTTTCAAGAACACGCCCCAGCAGTCACCTTGACCAAGTCAAACGACGGCGGCAACATCAAAGGACATCCGAGGGTCACTCAGCATCAAACGGCGACTCGTGTCACTTCCAAGCCCGGGGGCTTGTCTTCGTCCTCACGCGCTTCAAAAAAAAAAAAAAAGAGCTCGAGCAAGGGCTCACAAAAAAAAATAATAAAAAAAAGAGAGCTCGAGCAAGGGCTCACAAAAAAAAGAGCTCGAGCAAGGGCTCACAAAAAAAAAAACAAAAGAAGCTCAAGCAGAAGCTGCGAAATTGAGGTCAAGAGCCCGACGCCAACAAGCGGCAAGGAATCTACGAAAAAGACCGTCAAAACAACTTGTCAAGGGAACATTCAACCTCTCAGCCAAATACAAAGCCTCAGCAAAAGGGGATTGCCGTCAGGGCCCAGGCCTTCGGTCCCGCCGATGCAACGGAAAAGTCCCAAAGATGGACGCCGACAAAGTGCACAACAGAAGCAAAGGCAAACAAAAGATCTTGCGTCTCGACAAAGCTTTAAAAGTAAATCACAAATCACTAACGGTTACAACATTTCTTGATGAGTTCAAGCACGGTCTACTCTCAAGTTCACAACATGCTAAAAGACAGCTTAATACATTTAACTAATAATGTGTTTGCAATACAATGAATGGATACCTAGGAGGTCATTCCGCGCCATCTGCGCTTGTCCCCTCGCCATTCTTTCCTTTCTTCCCTCGTCCCCGGCGAGTCTTCTTTCGCTCCACGTGAACCAACTCTGCGTCTCTCAGTCCGAGATCAGGGGTCCTCCCCGTAGAGTCAAACAATCCGGTAGCTCTCGGGGCTTCATTCGCCGTGCTTCGGCTCGGATCTCCTCCTGCGAGTCCGTAAAGAGGACCTCTCCTGTCGGTCGGTCAACTCTAGTCTCGTAGTCAAACAAGCGTCTCCGTCACATCGAAAGGGTCGAGACCGGGCTTGGCACTCTAAGGCAATAGCTGCTACGGCAACCGGGTCCCGAGAATCGCTGCACGCTGCTCTCCAAGACCACTTGGGACTTGCCCAACACGTTGCTCATACCGGGCCGGATCTTGAGTCGTCAACACGACACTCTCCCGACGTCTAAGGAGTACCACAGGAGGGAAAGCGGAATACTTCCATACCCTCGGAAAATACAAGAAGACACCTGAAGAAGCTGCCATACCAGAGGAGCTATCTCCGCGATAGCAAGGTCATCCCCGGCCCAACAAAGGCTCTGCTTCATCCCAAGCTGCCGGAAACAAGCGACGGAATATAGAAGGAGGACCAAGACAAACCTGGAACTCGACAACGTAGGACCCTTCTGCAGATCCTCCTGGTCTCAATCCTCGGTGCGGAACCCACCGGCGGATCGATGCGTACCCAAGTGTGCCATCCATCTCTCCCAGGCGGGCGATCCATATCCAACACAAGAGGTCGGCGAGCAAATGACCACGGGCTAAACGACGTCGGAGCCTCGGGCATGGCTGAAGTCTCTCTCGCGGCCACGAGGTGAGCAAAGCGGGGCTTCCCCCTCTCATAAAACGATCCCCGGTCGCCGGACGGTCGATACCATGAAAGAGTCTCCCCCGGCACCAACGGGACAATATCCTCTCCCGGCTCTGCGGTGCCCTACCACATCTAGCAGCGCCATCACAAATGCGAGGAGGCGACCGGAAAAGCGTCGCTATCACGCATGAGGCAAATACATCCCAAGAAGACGTCCTCTCATCATCAACCATGAACCGCTCCGGCGGCTCGGAAATGTCGATATGACCCGAATCAAGGATCATGCCTGCACTTCTTCCAACGAAGTACGAAGAAAGTCTGCAAGCTTCACGCTCACCGCGGCACCACCAACGAAAGGAAGCGAGATGGCCTCCGCCTCCGGTCCTCCAATCAAAGCCCGAAAATCCTCAAAAGTGGGCACCATTTCATTGTAGGAGAAACGGTACACGTGCCTCCTAACATCCCGAACTTCGCGGCGGCCCGCAGACAAATCCCAATCGGGAACCCGACTCCTTAAAAGACCAGGCCGAGCAAAGACGAAACCTTACCTCGAAAGCCCGTCTACGATGCCTCATACGGCGCCGCATCCACGTTTTCAAGCTGCTCAAGGAAGTGTGCTTGCCTCTCTGCGAAAGCCTCGGCAAAATTCTAGGGACATACGAAGAATCCATGGCAAAAATGGAGGTTCCTAGAGAAAATGGGGAAGAAAGCTCGAAAATGGCGCAAATGGGGAAATGAGGAAGAACCGAGGCCTTTGGAAAGCATTTATGTCCTTCCCAAGCAAGGTTGGTCCGTACGGACCTCTTTGCATGCTAAATATGTCCGTGCGGACCTCCTTGCAAAGCAGAACCCATTTCCCCGAAAACGGTACAAAAACACTTTGTCCTCGGCAAAACCTTGCTCCAAAGCGGTCAAACATCAGGCAGAAAGCCATTTCAGGCAAACCAACAGCTACCCTGACGCACTCTCGGCTCACGTGGCATGTACAAAAATAAAAATAATAATAGCAACAATTTCTAGGACAATTCAGGGAATCACAAAAATAAATGACATTACATCTTAAAATAAAATCTTGTTTGCCATGCAAATACATGTGTTTTTATTACAGTACCAAAAAATGTACTGTTGCTTTAAACAAAAAAAAAAAAAAAAAAAAAAGAGAGGGATATGAAAAGAGGGAAAGCAAATGAATACTACTCGAGAATCCTCGTCATCATCCTCCTCGCGAAGATCCTCCAAAGAAAAGTCGGGCATCCGGCGAACTCGCCGTCACATCCTCCTCGTTGGAATACCGAGCACCCGCACGAGGCTCCACACGAGAAGTACTCGGAAGGATCAAATCCGGCGAAAGGATCAAAGAAAGAAGGCTCACGAGGAACCCTCACCACGTGCGCCGTGCGGAAGCATGAGCGATAAAGAGGGCGCTCCCTCGAAGGCCTGCGGCTCCCAGACGATCCGGCATCCATGCTATGCCGCCCCCTCAAAGGCCCCTCTGGCTGCGGCTCAGGCTCGGCTCTAGGCGGAGGAACGTCCACGAGAATGCCTCGAAGGCATAGGCTCGTGCGGCGCACACGACGCGAGACCGACGGGACACCTTCGACGCCATCTTCTTAGCGAAGGAGCGCATCGCCACGTAGCAGTCGGCATATCGTAGGCTCTCCCAGGGACTGCACCAACAAGAAGCCAAGGAAACGCTCATCAAATACGGTTATACTCAACAACAAAAAAAAGGAGAAAAAACGCGAGAAAAAGATGCCAAGATGGAAAGAGTCGGCCACGCTCACCGATCGTCCGGGGTCCGCTCTGTGGCGACGGAGCTGCTCGAGCGAGTACGAGACACCCTCCTCCTCGATCCGTCCCCGCGGACGTACGTGAAATCCGGTCCGGCATCGGAACCTGCAGGGGAGCTGCGGGCCAACCTCTCTCTCCGCGCCGGTACACAGGGGCGTCCTCGGCTTCCTCCTCACGAAGGCCCCGTACTCCCTCTCCGTACAAGATGAACTCCTCGGCACCGACACCGTCAAGGTACCTCTCGAAGTCAAGCACATCCATGTCCGGGAATCAAGCATCCCAAAGGGAGGGTCCCTCGGAGCCACGGGAAGCACGCAGGGGCCATCTTTGCCCGGAAGACTCGCTCCCCGGGTACGTGGCGTCACAAGTCGAGCCTCGCGGCATCTTCCGCCGTGGCTGTCACCTCGGGAGCCCCTCGAACTCATCTCCCTCATGCGAACCCACGGGAACAGGCGAACCCCTCACGGCTATCCCGCTCCAAGCAGCTCACCGCACATCCCAGTAGGCGATGGTGAGCTTCCCATTGGTCCTCCTCTTCCTCGCCGTACGAGCCACGTCCCGGCATAGCGAGTGCAGCGGCAACGGCCCGGGATCCCTATCCCACGGGAAGCATTTGGAAAACCTCATAAAACCACACTGTGACAAAAACGAGAGAAGGCTCGGTGCAAAAGACAACGGAGAAAAAGACAAAGTTGCTAAATCAAAAAAAACGGCAAATAAACTCGTACCTCCCAAAGCAAAGTCGAAAGCGGGCCCAACGGGCGGCCACCCCAGGCTAAACCGGTCCAAGGAGAAGTAGAGCTCGGCCAAGCACTGCCTCGCCCCAAGCAATGTCGCGAGACCCTATCCCGAATCAGGTCAAGCTCTCCAGCAGAGCAAAGGAGGCTGCGGTCGCGTGGTTCGAGAACAAAGTCTCGGACGGTGCATACCACAAGGAGCGCGCCAGCTTGCTCCATTGTCACTGGCCGGTACCCGGATGTAGGCCCCAATGCGCCGTGATCCTCATCTCTACGTCATTATGTACGGCATCCCCAGGCCCCTGCGAGGACGAGGCTCAAAGCCCGGCGGCTCGGTCGACACATCATCGGAGATCATGTCTCTCCACCTCACGAGCCCCCTTTGAAGGAGAGCCGGTAATAGCGGCAAAATCGGTGGGCGTCACTTGTCACCTCGCCCCGGCTCGGGTGGAAGGTGTGGGTGGTATCCACCAATACTCGGATAAACCCGGGGAAGACACTCTTGTTCTTCCTCGTGTCGGAGTTTTACACTCAGACCCGGGTTCTCAACGAACACGCCTGGGCCGAGGAAGCATAAACCAACCTCAGGGGACTCGGCCTACCGCCCACGGAAATATCGGGCATCCGATGCCATAGCTCCACAACGGCCTCGAGCGATCCCGAGTCTTCATCCTCTTGGCCTTCCCGGCCGTAAGCCCCGCATCCTGCGGGTAAACACGGCAAGGTGCGTCAATCACAGGTACTTAATATAAAGGCACATATAACCCGTCACAAAACACGGCACATATTGCACATAATTTTCACATATATCATGCATATAATTTTTCCCATGCGATCCGTCACAAAACACACGGCACACACTTGTACACATTTTCTCAAAAGAAAAAGAGGGGGATTAAACCCTACACGACACATTTTCAAAAGAAAATCCGTCCCAAACACGGCACATATCGCACATATTTTCCCCCTGAAAGTCCGTCACCCAAAAACACGGCACACTTTATATAGCACATTCTCAAAAGAAAATCCGTCCCAACACGGCACATATCGCACATACTTTCCCCACAAAGTCCGTCACCCAAAAAACACGGCACACACTATATAGCACATTCTCAAAGGAAAATCCGTCCCAACACGGCACACACTTTCACATATAACCCGTCACAAAACACGGCACATGTCACATTTTTCACAAAAATTATCACTACACGATAATTTTCTCATAATGTACATACATAAATAGCATACGGTACAAAACACCAAAGCATGCAATTCACTAGATAGGCACTTTATTTTCACAAATAAGAGCTAATCTACACATTTACGCACAAAATACACATACCCACAATTTTTACATGTCCATTTTCAACAATTCATCAAGAATTTCACAAAAGGCATAAAATAATAACAAAATTTCAAAAATGCGAAAAACTAAAACCTAGTTCTAGCATTCAAAAATTGACGAGGGAATCAAAAGCGGAACAGTTTCTTACCTCCCCAGCGTTCATGGAGCGACGATTATGCACCTCCCAGGATTCGGATACAAAACATCAGGGTTCTTCGAAGATGGAGCAGGCAAGTCCAATTCCTTTGAAGCTCAGTAGTTGCTTTCATTCCTAACCTCTTGGCCCTTGCGTTGACGACGACTCCCTTCGAGATCAGCCTCGGCCATTTACCAGCAATTCAAGCTAAAAAAATTTTGGAAGATTTGGGACAAAAATGGAAGATTTTCTCTCTCTCTCTCTGCTGGTTCACGGGCTTGAGGAATGAAGAAGTGAAGGGGGCCTCGGTATTTAACCACAGGTCAAAACACGAGGCTGTAAAAAACCAAAGGTGGTCCGTACGGACCTCTTTGCACACACCCAGCAGTGATGGTACGGACCTCTTTGCGAGGGTGGCCAAATTACTTTCTGCCCTTATAATCTTTGCTGGTACGAACTTGCAGGCCTTTTCCGGCCAAATCCCAAAGTGCGAGAATGGTCCCTAACCCTTGATTGATCCACCGGCCCGTCGGCGTAGGAGCCGGTCCTCGCCCACTGGCAGTTAACCACCGGCCATCGGCGTAAGGCGGTCCTGCGCCCAGCTCCAACGACGAATCAACCGCAGACGTCGGCGTAAGACCGGACCTCGCCAGCTCGACGGCAAATCAATCCTGCCGGCCGTCGGCGTAAGACCCGGACCTCGCCCAGCTTCAGCGGCAAATTCGGCGCGGCCGTGTCGGCGTAAGGCCCAGGTCTCGCCCAGCTCAGCGGCAATTCAACACTTACGGCGCGTCGAGGCGAGTAAGGCCAGGTCCTCGCCTGGCTTCGACGGCGAATTCAACCACCCGGCCGCTCAACGGCAATTCGAGACCGGAGCTCGACACCTTCCGGCCAAATCGAATCCACCGAGCGCGTCGCGTAAGGCGCACCTGCGCCAACGCCCCGCGGCAAATTCGAGACCAGGAGCGAGTCAAAGCGTAGGGCCACCGGAATCCTCTCAGGCTTCAGACGGCCCGTCAACCAGCCGGCGCGTCAGAGCGGCAATTCGAGAAGAACCTGACACCTCCCGGCCAGCGGCAAATCAACTGACCGCAGACGCCGTCAAGCGTAACGCTCAGGACCTCGCAATTCAGCGGCCGGATCAACCCGCTCGCGGCAATTCGGCGTAGTGAGCCAACACCTCCCGGCTAACGGCAATATCAAGGCGCAGACTGGCAAGTCAGTATTCCAGCGACAACTCGGCCCCTTTGACGGCCCTCGAACCACCGAAGTCGAAGTCGTCTTGGGCCAACGAGAAAGGCGCCCTGAACGGCAATTCAACCATCACCCGCTCAGACGGCAATTCAAGAAGCGGTCAACGGCAATTCGAACCGCCCCATGCCTCGACGACGCAAGCGCGGCCGTGAGTGGCCAGAGCTCCTCGAACGGCTCAACGGCAAGTGAGGGAAGCTGGCCTCTGAAGTCGCAGTTATCTTCGGCCAATGGAGCCGTAAGGGATCCTCTGAGGTCCCGCATCCCAGCCAAAATTGGCAAGGCCTGAGAAAGGCGAGAACCGCCCACCTCGCAGTCGCGCAAGTCACCGAGCCGCAGTAAGCCGAGCTCCTCCCGAACATGCCGAAGAGTATGCGTGCGAAACTGTCGCGGCACGACCATCATCCTTGCCCGGTTTCAGCGGCAAAACAAGCGCTGAAGAGAACTGACACCTCCCGAGTCCGAGTCCCCGAGGCACGAAGCGCCTCGAAAATGCCAAATGATGAAGCGATCACCGGCCCCGTCATCACTTGCCTTCAGCCGACCGGCTCGCAAAGCGCACCGGCCGATGCGTCGTAAGTCAGGCCTTACACTTTCGACATGCGAAAACGAAGGCATCTACGCCTGCTCGAAGCGCGAAGCGGCGACCATCACAAGCTACTGTGTGACTAGAAAACGATTCAAAGTCCTCGTAGCATTACATCAAGCTGCGGCATTAGAAGGCGATTGAAAGTCCTCGCGCATTACATCAAGCTAACGGCTAGAAAGACGATTCAAAGTCCTCATGCGCGTTACATCCATTGCTAGGCTAGAAGACGATTCAAAGTCCTCATGTGACATTACATCCCATTGCTGGCTAGAAGACGATTCAAAGTCCTCGCGCATTACATCCAAGCTATGACTGAGAAGACGATTGAAAGTCCTGGCGCATAACATCCTTGCGCCCAGCGGAAGGCCGATTCAAGTCTCAATGGCACGTGGCCTTATGCGGCCAGGAAAGGCGATTCCAAAGTCCTCAGTGAGTGGCGCGGCCCCTTGTCTGAGGAAGGCGATTCAAGTCTCGCTCTATCTCGGCGAGGAAGACCTTAAACGCTTGATTAGGAAAATGCGTAAGACGATTTCCAAGTCGGGCGCTATCGCGTCACAGACAAGCCTGGCGGTCACATCTTGGGCCACACCCGCGTCCTTACCGCGACCTCGCGGTCTGGCATCAGCGAGGGCACCGCCACGCCGCTCACCCAGTTCACGACCTATGCGGTCTACGGACGCGCCAGGCTTGACTTCATCCACTTGAGGGATACGTATCGGAATCTATCGCGGGGATGCCGTCCGCTCGACCTATACGGTCGCTGAGACACCACCGCGGTCCTTCCAGCCCGGCTGTCCACGGTGCCGGGCGCACCGTCACTCGCAGCTATGCGGTGCGGGGCGCCACAACGTCACTTGGCGAGCACATGCTTGCGGCCGCCTTTCACCACGTGCGACCTACCGAACTACGACCTGAGGCTTGATTCCCGCCCCGAGGCGCCATACGTAGAATATCACGACCTATCACGAGGTCAGGCCATTAGGCTATCTGGTCGCCCTAGGACACGCATCCTTGCCCACAAGCTGAGCTATCATTGGCAGGACACCTTGGACGTCCTCGCGTGACCTCGGCACGGTGCGTGACACTTCGGGGTCACCACCGCGCCCGCGCTCGCACAAATTGCGACCTACTGAACCTACGACGGGCTTGATTCCTTCGGGAATACGTAGGAATCCTATGCGGGGTCACCGGCCTATTCGGTACATACGGTCACTAGGACGGCTGCGTCCTATTGTTACCGACCTTTATGCGGTCACCCGAGGACACCGCCACGTCCACCACTTGGCTGACCTCGGCGGTCACCACGACGCCCGGGCACCACCGCGCCGCGTATTCACGGAACTCTCACCCCACGCCGAACTACGACCGAGGCTTGATTCCCGCCCGGGGATACGTGCAGGAATCCTATCGCGGGGTCAGCCTATTGGCCTAAGCGGTCACCCAGGACACCGCCCACGTCCTCGCTGACCCTCCACGGTCGCTTCCTCTCCCGGCACGCGATCCAGATTAGGACCACTTATCTTATCGAGCGACCCACTTCTTTCATAAGTGACGTCGTCGAGGGGCTTGTAAGTACCCCAATCTGGATCACTCCCTTTCAAACACACGGGAAACACCGCAGGACTCATCCACGCAGTCTCGGAGACCTCTCTGCTCAAAACCCTCTCTCGAAAACCCTCTCAAACCCCAACCAAACCAAGGGAGGAGCCTTTCGCAGGATAAAAAGGGACAAAGGACCTTTTGGGAATTTTCGGGAAATCGAAGAAAAGCAATTAAGGTCCGTACGGACCTCTTTGTTTCAATGATTACTAAATCCCTTAAAGTCCACAATATTCCCTCAAATCCCGGAAAAATGATTACTTCCATGCGAGTTGGTCCGTACGGACCTCTTTGCATGCAAGATGGTCCGTACGGACCTTATTGCTCGAGGGAACATCATCATTCCCAAATATTCTCCATCATTGCGAGATTCCCTCAAATCGAGGAAATCCAAAATTCTGGATAACCAAGAAGGTCCGTACGGACCTCTTTGCTCCGAAATTTTTACTATAAATAGAGGGCTCCCCCTCCTCATTTCCGATACACCTCCCACTTCTCTCTTCCTCCCTAAGCCTTCTGGCTCCCCTTCTAAGACCTTTCGAGGCATTCCCGGCCCCTTCGGATCCTTCCGAGGCCTTCCGAGCCCCCTCGAGGTGCTCCGAAGCCTCTCCGAGCGCTCCCGAGACGCTCCCCGCGCTGCCCGAGGCACTCTCGAGGTACTCTGAGGCCCCTCGTGGTACTCAGAGGCCTTGCACGGTCTTTCCCACGGTGTCCGGCTCTTTCCGAGTCAAACCGGCGATCCCAAACCTTGCCGAACCTCGCCCGAATCCATCCAACGATTCCAACGCACGCCGAACCTCCGCCCAGTGATCCCGACGATCCCCACGCACGCCGAACCTCTGCCGAACGCAGCCTACAACCTCAACTCACGCCGAAACTACGTCCGTTGTGACAACCGGCATCTCCCGAGGCATCCCCGAAGCAATCCGGAACGCTACTCCGACCTCAAACACTATTCCCCTGCGGAAGACAGACACGAACCAACATTGGTAAGGCTTCCTTCCTCTACTATTTCAATACATTTTCATACATAGCATACAATGTAGACATCCGATACAGCATGCATTTTTAAAAGCACACACACACACACACAACATTTAAAGGATATTAGGGGTATCCGAAAGACTCGTTTTACGAGGCTACTCGGGTGAGCTCTAATATTCTAATATTCTCTTCCCGGGGAGTCATCTGACCTCCGAACTCAAAATCTCATCACACAAAAAACAGTTTAAAATTTATCTTTAAACTGATGCCCTTTTTCAATGTTTTGGGCTTAATAAAAACGGCGTGGCGACTCTACAAAATGCGAAAGCAAAACGGCGAGACACCTCCAACCTCGCAAACGCTAAAACGGAATAAGCCAGATGCCGGGGCGCGATTGTGCTGCCTCTCGGATCCGGGCGACTTCCCGAACAGCGACGAATTGCGAGATGCACGGGGCCCTCCGCGCGCGAGCCGGATCCCGGGTAATTTCACCTGTGCGGGGCAATAACTTCTTACGGAGATTGTATTAAATACAAGACTCGACTTGTCTCTTTGTTTTCCAATCTCCGTTACATTTTCTGTCAAGTTTTTTCGTTAAGTTCTTGAGAAGCCTAGCAATTGTCCAACAATCGTAAGAAGTTATTAACGCTTCTTCAAGATCATCAAGATGGCAAATGAGAAAGATTCCACCGAATCAAGTCAAGGGAATGTGACGCCTCCTTCGCAAGGTGATACTACATTCAACCATGTTGCTCCCGCTCCTACAACTCATCACCTCGGTTATGGTGAGAAACCCTCGAAATTCACTGGTGTGGATTTCAAGAGATGGCAACAGAAGATGCTCTTCTACTTGACCACCTTAAGCTTGCACCGCTTCTTAAAGGAAGATCATCTGGCGGTGGAAAATGGTGATCCCGATCCCCAAAGGCAAATGGCAAAGGAAGCTTGGGCTCACGGTAATTTTCTTTGTAAGAACTACATCTTAAATGGACTTGATGATGCACTATACAATGTGTATAGTACCGTCGAGTTAGCCAAGGCGTTGTGGAACACCTTGGAAAGGAAGTACAAGATCGAAGATGCCGGGTCAAAGAAATTTGTCGTCGGTAAGTATCTTGACTTTATGATGGTCGATTCCAAATCGGTAACAACTCAAGTAGATGAATTCCAAATCATTCTACATGGGCTAGATGCCGAGGGAATGATCATGAATGATCCATTTAAGGTGGCTTCTATCATTGAAAAGTTGCCTCCTTCATGAAAGGATTTCAAGAACTATCTCAAGCATAAACGCAAAGAGATGTCCTTGGAAGACATTGTTGTTCGTCTTCAAATTGAAGAGAACACTAGAATGAATGAGGCCAAAGTTGCTAAGGGCAAGATGGAGGCAAAAGTCAATCTCGTCGAGGCTAGCACAAGTGGCACAAAGAGAAAGCATTCCGAAAATGCCGGGAATGCTAAGAAAGGGAAGAAGAAGGGCTCTAAGAAATTCAAAGGGTCTTGCTATAATTGTGGCAACCGGGCCACTTGTCAGGGATTGTCGTCTCCCGAAGAAAGAGGCGAATAATGTTGACCACATGGACCTAGACTTTGCAGCGGTTGTTTTCGAGGCCAACGTTGCAAATTTGGAGGAGAATCCAAAGGCTTGGTGGATAGATACCGGTGCTACCCGCCATATTTGTGGTAACAAGGAAAGTTTCTCCTCATATACTCCCATCTCCGGAAGAAAGCTTTATATGGGAAATTCTGCAACCTCCGATGTTCAAGGCATTGGAAACGTGATTTTGAAAATGACTTCCGGAAAAGAAGTAACCTTGTTGGATGTGCTGCATGTCCCAGACATCCGTAAAAATTTGGTGTCCGGCGCTTTGCTTAGTAAGGCCGGTTTTAGACTAGTATTTGAATCCGACAAATTTGTACTAACCAAGAATGGTTTGTTTCTTGGAAAAGGTTACCTCGAGGAGTGCCTTTTTAAAATGAATGTAATGACTGTGATCCGCCAAATTGCGATGAATAAAAATTGTGTTTCTTACGTTTATTTGTCGGAAAGTTATAATTTATGGCATGATAGATTAGGACATGTAAACCTCGACACAATTAAGAAATTAGCGAGACAAGATTTAATCTATATGACTAAATCCGACTCGACTAATAGGTGCGAAGTTTGTGTTGAGGAAAAAATGACAAAGTCGCCATTTAATGCCATACAAAGAAACACAACTCCTCTCGAGTTAATTCACACCGGCATATGTGATTTAAAACTTGTGCAAACTCGAGGAGGTAAAAAGTACTTCATTACATTTATAGATGATTGCACTAAGTACTGCTATGTTTATCTCTTAAGAAGTAAGGATGAAGCCTTAGGGGCTTTTGAGACTTATAAGAAAGAAGTTGAGAATCAACTTAACTTGAAAATTAAGAAAATTAGAAGCGATAGAGGTGGAGAATATGAAGCACCATTTGAAGGATTATGTTGGGAATCCGGCATAATTCATCAAACAACTGCTCCATATACCCCTCAATCTAATGGAGTTGCTGAACGCAAAAACCGTACTCTCAAAGAAATGATGAATGCGCTTTTGATAAGTTCAGGCTTACCCGACAACTTGTGGGGGGAAGCAATACTCACTTCTAATTATGTTCTTAATAAAATACCCAAGAAAGGTATTGATAAAACGCCCTATGAATTATGGCATAATCGTAGGCAATGTTTTAAATACCTTAAAGTGTGGGGGTGTTTGGCCAAGGTTGAAGTACCTAAGCCGAAACAAGTCAAGATTGGTCCAAAGACCATTGACTGTGTCTTTATTGGATATGCCAATAATAGTAGTGCCTACCGTTTCATAGTGCACAAATCGGACATTCCTGATATGCATGTAGGAACTACTATAGAATCAAGGAATGCGGTATTCTTTGAAAACATTTTTCCGGTTAAGGACAGGAAAGATGTAGGTTCTAGTAAGAGAACATATGAGTCTATAACCGGTCCTTCTCAAATAGAAGATGAAGAACCGAGACGTAGCAAAAGGACAAGAGTGGAAAAGTCTTTTGGTCCTGATTTTCTATCTTACATGTTAGAAAATGAACCAGCAACTGTTAAAGAAGCTTTATCCGGTCCGGATAGTTCGTTCTGGAGAGAGGCTATTAACAGTGAAATAGAATCCATAATGCTCAACAATACTTGGGAATTAGTTGATCTCCCTCCAGGTTGTAAACCATTAGGTTGCAAATGGATCCTTAAAAGGAAGTATAAGGCGGATGGATCAATCGAAAAGTACAAAGCTAGGCTAGTTGCCAAAGGCTTTAGACAGAAAGAGGGATATGATTTCTTCGATACATACTCCCCTGTCACAAGGATCACATCAATTCGTGTTCTCATAGCTATTGCAGCAGTGCATAATCTTGAGATACACCAAATGGATGTGAAGGCGCTTTCTAAATGGAGAACTTGATGAAGAAATTTACATGGAACAACCCGAAGGGTTTGTGGTTCCTGGTAAAGAAAGAAAGGTGTGTAAACTCGTAAAGTCCTTGTATGGACTAAAACAAGCACCTAAACAATGGCATGAGAAGTTCGATAGAACCATGTTATCGAATGGATTCAAGATCAATGAATATGACAAATGTGTCTACATTAAAGGAACATCTGAATCATTCGTTATCGTTTGTCTTTATGTAGACGACATGCTCATAATGGGAAGTAATCATGATTTGATCATGAATACCAAAGGCATGTTAAAGAAGAACTTTGACATGAAAGACATGGGATTAGCTGATGTAATATTAGGGATAAAGATCTCTAGAACATCTGAAGGATTAGTTCTTTCACAATCCCATTACCTAGAGAATGTTCTTCGGAAATTCAATGTCTTTGATGACCCTCCGGCTAAGACACCGGTAGACTTGGCTCTACATTTAGCCAAGAACAAAAGGGAACCAGTTTCTCAACTGGAATATGCAAGAATAATTGGTAGTCTGATGTACTTAACGAATTGTACACGTCCAGACATTGCATATTCAGTAAGCAAACTAAGTAGGTTCACAAGCAATCCTAGTACTGATCATTGGAAAGCACTAATGAGAGTACTAAGATATTTAAAGTATACATTAAACCATGGGATACTTTACAATAAATATCCAGCAGTATTAGAAGGATACTGTGATGCCAATTGGATATCGAACACGAAAGACTCTAAGTCCACAAGTGGATATGTATTCACAATAGGTGGAGGAGCAGTGTCATGGAAATCCTCCAAACAAACATGTATAGCCAGATCCACAATGGAATCTGAGTTTATAGCTTTGGATAAAGCTGGGGAAGAAGCAGAATGGCTTAAAAACTTCCTGGAGGATATTCCTTGTTGGAACAAACACATTACTCTTTGTACTAGTCCATTGTGATAGTCAATCAGCAATTGGAAGGGCATAGAACAGTATGTACAATGGTAAGTCTAGACATATTCGTCGTAGACACAATACTATTAGACAATTGATCAAGAATGGCGTTATCACTATTGATTATGTGAAATCATGTGATAACCTAGCGGATCCATTTACCAAAGGTATAAATCGAGATCAACTGTATAAACTGTTAAGGGAATGGGTTTAAAACCCACAACAAAAGAACTTATAGCGGACACTCAACCTTGAGAAATGGAGATCCCGTGCCCTTGGTTGAATGAGACAACCAAGTTATAAGTTCTAGTAGAGTTACTTGGAAACAACAACTCGGTTTATTAACACGGAGATGTTGAATACTCATTTCCGAACATCCAAGTACAAGCACATGCGGCAAAGAATGGTAAGGATAAGTTGAGAAAACTTTTAATGATTTCTATACCTACGGGTGGAGTAGTGTATGATACTCCTTATAGTGAGAATCACCTATATAAGCGAGAGGTAATTAGGCCGCCTCTAAAAGAACGCTTATGAATGAGATACGGTCCAGGGCCAAAATGGACAAAACGTGAGAACAACAATTGTTAGAGTTTGTTATTATGTGAGTATTATTGTCTTGGTATACATCCAGATGATCGATGGTTGAAAGCGACTCGCTACCAATGGCTAGTATATCCGATAATATTTCACTAGGGAGGATTGAGCCACAAGCTATCTATCTAGATGTAATAATAGTTCGCCGAAACTTTGGACGAAATTGCATTCATGCATTAATTGTCATTCATGTGGGAGATTGTTGGAAATGGGTAACGGAAAGTTAAGTTTAACTTAACGTTGACCTAGGTTTCTAACGAAAGTTCGTTATTTGTTAACGAAACTAGTTACAAATGGTAATCTACATTTGTTGTAGATTATATATAACTCATTTAATGTCTCAAAACCATTTCCGTGTGAATGAGAAATTAATGACAAATGATTTGTAACTTAAATATTGGGTCAAAGTGTGATTTGGGTTGGTCTCAAAATTGGTTTGGACTTGTTGTGGCTAAAGGGCTGACGAGCAGGCTGAAGAAGCTTCTGCACGGCTGTGCAAGTGCCTAGGACACGGCCGTGCACCGTGCCTTGCCTTGCCACTCGACCGTGCTGAGCCTTGAACTCGACCGTGCATATTGCCTTGCACGGCCGTGCAGTTCATTGGACACGGTCGTGCAAGTGCTGTTATACCCGAAAATTTGTGACTTTTCAAGGGAAAAGCCACAAAACCCTTTGACTCTCCTTATATACTTTCCCTCCGAATTTCAATTCACATATACTGTATTTCTACCCTTCCTACCCTCTAGTAAGATAGATTAACATATCCAAATCATTGCATATTGTTGCATTCAATCCTTCAAAGTCCAAAGTTCAAAACAAAGTGTTGTTCGTTAGAGTAATTGATTTGGAGTGCTCCTATCATTTACTTGTAAGTCGTTTTATCTTACTAGAAGATTGCCATATAAACCGTAAGCACCTGTGCGGGGCAATAACTTTTTACGGAGATTGTATTAAATACAAGACTCGACTTGTCTCTTTGTTTTTCAATCTCCGTTACATTTTCTGTCAAGTTTTTTCGTTAAATTCTTGAAAAGCCTAGCAATTGTCCAACATGGTTTTGTCCCATCCATTTCAAATATGGCAGATATGAAAACGATTTGGAGAAGTCAACAATAGATTCTTCCTTTCAAGGCCGGTCCAATAGTTAAGCAGGGGAAGCGGTTGCTTCGGGCCCCCCAAATTATTCCAAGAAAGTAAGGCCCCAAATTTTGAAGTAATGTATTAATAATAAACCCCCTGATTTTTAACCATGTTGATGTTGTCACTTGGCTAAGTGGTTATTGTACAAGACTAAAGTTTATTAAGTCCTACATTGCCTAACCTCGATTCCCAGCTGTTCATCTCTTTTTTATATCTTCTCTCCTTTTCTTTTGGGCCCAAAAGTTTCAACTCTTTACTCTTATTTTGCCAAAACATGTCAACGTCTAACCTTGTTACAAAACCCATTATCCTTTTTTTATATATTACTAGTACATAGTACATGCTCGTGTTCAAGGTCCCGTGATTTTTTTTTTAAAATTTTTTTTAATTTTTTTTTAAATTAATTTTTTTTAAGGGCAAAATGGGAAAGGGAAAATAGTGAGGGCAAAATGGGAATTTCGGTGATTGAAACTGTTCAAAGAACTGTAGCAAACACCCCTTCCATTTATACTATAGATTTTTTTTATTTTTTTTAAATTAATTTTTTTTAAGGGCAAAATGGGAAAGGGACAAAATAGTGAGGGTAAAATGGAAATTTCGACAATTGAAACTGTTCAAAGAACTGTAGCAAACACCCCTTCCATTTATACTATAGATTATTTTCTCTATCCCTTTTTTGCTTAGCCCAATAATACAATTTCAAATCTTTAATCCTTTATTAACAATTTATTTTTGCAATTATAACTAAAATCTTGCTATAATATTTCTTTATTTCCTCTGCAATTATAAAAAAAATTAGTTCAAGATTTTATTTTCAATTAATAACAAAGTTGTCCAAGTACAAATCCCGGTCTCTTTCAACAAATGCTCCATGTATAGTCGTTTGTACGATTATATTTAGAGTTCAACTGTCGAAACGTATAAAACCTAGAAAAATAAGAATAAAGACATAAATAGAAGGAGAGGCAAAATAAAGCATAGACAAATATAGAATCAAAAATGCTACCGCATAATAGTTAGTTGACAATAAAAAAATAAAAAAAAATTTAAGGGCCCCAGCTAGGCTGTTACTTAGGAGTTAGGGCCCCAAATCCACTAAAATCCACTAGGATCGGCCCTACTTCCTTCACCCCTTCTCCGTCGCCCCCATTAAAGCAATTTTCCTCACCCCTCCCCACAACATCGACCAACCTCCCTCCACCGTCCGTTGTTCGACTTCCTCCATTAGTTTCCATATTTCTCCCCCTCCTCTTTACTCCACAAATTTGGGTCTAAGGGCATCTTCAACCCACACTATATTTCACTCCATTTCACCAAATTTGCTACTATTCCCTTCTCCAATCATGCGTTATTTCCCACTCTATATTTGAAGTTATTAACAATATTACATCAAATTTGGTGCTACACCGTTCATTGCATCAAATTTGGTATATTATTTTTTCTCTTACAATTTAGTCCCTTTACTTTTTTAAAGTTATATTTATGCATTTTATGTATATACTTCCTCCGTCTCAAAATAAAAATTCAAGAATTCATTGCACGACATCGAAAAATCAAGGACAAAAATGCTCATATTGAACTTCGTAATGCTTTAATAGAGCACTTATGGGAAACATATACTAATTCTGAGGATTAGTGAATAATTTTTATTTATTTTAAATTTAGTTGTTTTAATATTATGTGTAATTTTACTTTGTATGTTTTTCAATTTCAACTTTCTTGTTTTATGTAATAGTATATGAATAATAAATTTGATGTTTCCTATTATTTAAATTTTAATATTTTTATATACAGTAATATCTATTTTCACAATTATTAAATAGTGTATTTGAAATTTTAATACCTCAATTAAAAGAGAGGGTTCAATATATAAAAAATACTAATAAACTTTAAGGTTGTCGGAGTGCCACGGATGCTTAAGATCTTTCCCCTCCTTGGTCTTCAGCCTGTAGGTCCCTTCTCGAATGATTTGAGTGATGATATATGGACCTTCCCAATTTGGGGAGAGCTTGTTCTGTTCTGCCTTCCGACCAGTAGCTTCAATTTTTCTGAGTACCCAATCGCCTACTTGGAATACTCTTCTGATGACCCTCTTGTCGTGATACGCCTTGGTCCTTTGTTTGTAATTCACCATCCTCATACGTGCGGCTAGTCGTTTCTCATCTATCGAGTCCAGTCTAGGAGCCTATTGACCTTGTTGACTTGCTCATCATAATGGGAATTTCTCACGGTAGGGATGGCCATCTCTGCTGGTGCCATAGCCTCGGAATCGAAGGTTAGTGCGAATGGGGTTTCCCGGTTGGCCCCGGGTGGTTGTGCGAACGGACCCATAAGGCTAGGGAAGTTCGTCCAACCATCTACCCTCGCGTCCTCAAGGTTCTTGGTGAGGGCGGTTAGGACCATTTTGTTTCTTCGCTTGGCCGTTGCCTTGTGGTCCGCTAGCGAAGATTTTGCATGGCGGACTTTTACCCTTCCCAACTACGTAGTGAATGCTTTGTGGAGAATTGCAGTCCATGATCAGAGACAATTGTATGTGGAAGGCCGAATCTGCACCAGATGTTGTCATGGACAAAGTTGATCGCGTTCTCTTCCGTTATCTTGGCTAATGCCTTGGCTTCTATCCACTTGGAGAAGTAATCAACAACTACTATCACGTACTTGCAATTACCACGGGCGGGAGGGAAGGGTCCGATGATGTCGATCCCCCACATATCAAATGGCCACGTAGGTATTACAAGTGTTTGCTCCGCGGTAGTCTAGGAATGTCAGAGAATCTTTGGCACTTGTCACATTTTCTAACATAGGCGTGTGCGTCTTCCCTTAGGTTTGGCCAGTAGTACCCTAGCGATATGATCTTGTCAGCTAAGGTTCTGGCCCCCGGGTGCCCGCCACAAACGCCTTCATGTACTTCTGCCAAAAGGTTCTGAATTTCCTTGGGATAGACACACCTTAGCAGGGGCTTCGTGAAAGATCTTCAGTAGAGGACTCCGCTTATAACCACGAATCTTGGAGACCTCTTCTTGATGAGTTTAGCTTGAGCTTCATCTTCAGGGAGTTTCTCCTTCTCAATGTAGTCATCGATCCAGCATCTATCCTCTCCATTTAAGAGCATGACTTGTAGTCTTTCGTACGCAGGTTCCTCGGCATAAACTACATATGGACTGGTCTTAGACACATCCATGGTTGCCAGTTTGGAAAGAACGTCTGCGACTTGGTTATCTTCCCTGCCAATTTGTTTGAGCTCGAAAAATTCCATCTTCTTCGTCATATCTAGGACCAGGTCTCTATACTTGGCAAGGATGGGATCTTGGGCATTATACTCTCCCTTTACTTGTTTGACAACGAGTTGGGAGTCGCAGAAGGCCGCTACCTTAGTTTCTCCATAGAAGGAGGCTAATTCAATGCCAAATATCAGAGCTTCATATTCCGCTTGATTATTGGAGGCAGGGAACTTGAAACGGATGGCGTCTTGAGTAGTAAACTCTCCTTCTGGGCTTGCTAGTACAATTCCAGCTCCGCTTCTTTCCTTTGTGGCTGATCCATCCGTATACAGGATCCAACAGTTGGATGGGAGTTCAATGGGAGAGTCTTTATCCTCTGGTTCATTTTGCTTCTAGAGGTGGGGAGATGCTCACCCATAAAGGCAGTCTCAACCATGAAGTCAACCAGGGGCTGTGCCAGGAGTGTCTTCCTTGATTGGTAAGTGATATCAAACTCAGTGAGAGCGATGGACCAATTAAGGAGACGCCCGGAGCCGTCCAACTTATGTAGTATCTTCTTTAACGGTTCGTTTGTGTACACGGTGATAGGATGTGCAGAAAAATAGGCACGTAGTTTCCTCGATGCAATGACTAGTGCGTACGCTATCTTCTCCACATTGAAGTACCTGCTTTCCACGTCGGACAGTGCCTTAGAGACATAGTAGACAAGCTTTTGAATTCCTTCATCATTTCGAACTAGGACAGCTGCGACAGCATGATCAGTGGCAGCTAGGAAGACGTACAGCATCTCACCGGTAGTCGGACTGCTAAGCAAGGGAGGGGAACCCAAGTACTCCTTCAACCGGAGGAATGCTTCGGAGCATTCAGGAGTCCACGAGAAGCTCTTGGTACCCTTCAGTACCTTGAAGAAGGGCAGTGACTTTTCAGCGGATTTGGCGATGAATCTTCCAAGGGCCGCGATTCTTCCATTAAGTCTTTGAACCTCCTTGATGGTGGTAGGTTCCTTCATGTCAACGAGCGCCTTGATTTTTTCGGGGTTTGCTTCAATCCCCCTTTGAGATACCATGAAGCCTAGGAATTTTCCAGCCGTTACTCCAAACACGCACTTGCTTGGATTTAACTTCATGTTATTAGATGGGAGGTTGTGGATTGTCTCTTCTAGGTCCGGAGCATGGCTGCCTTCCTTGGTCTTTATGACCATGTCATCAATATAAGCTTCCATGTTTCGACCTATCTGGCTTTCAAAAACTTGATTCACCATCCGTTGGTAAGTGGCACCCGCGTTCTTGAGCCCAAAAGGCATCATGATGTAACAGTAATTCCCCACCGGTGTTTGGAAAGCCGTCTTCTCAATGTCCTCTTCGGCCATTTTTATCTGATGGTAGCCTGAATAGGCGTCTAGGAAGCTGAGAGTTTGGTGTCCCGAAATGGAGTCAACCAACTTGTCAATCCTGGGTAGAGGATAGCTGTCCTTGGGGCAGGCCTTGTTTAGATCAGTAAAGTCTATGCACATACGCCATTTCCCATTTTGCTTCTTCACCATAACTACATTGGCCAACCAAACGGGGTACTTAACTTCACGAATTATTCCGGCGCTAAGTAATTTCTGCACTTCTTCTTTTATAGCTTCCTCCTTGTCCCTTGCAAAATTTCTCCTTGTCTGGGAGATAGTCTTCGCCAAAGGATCAACTTCTAGGCGGTGGAGGGCTACTTCTTCCTTGATCCCCCTCATGTCTTCGACTCTCCAAGCAAATACGTCGAAATTTGTTTTTAAGAGGGAGATGATTTTTCTTTCTCTTTCTGCGATAGGCGGCCCCAGGAAACTTGATTTTACATTCGGGATAGTCAGGATTAATGACCACCTCTTCCAGCTCATCTACATGCTTCATTTCAGGTCCGTCTCGAAATTCCAGGGATTCGATGATAATTTCTCTGATTCTCCTCCCTTCGTTGTCGTTTACGTTGAGACCTTCTTCTTCCATAAGTTTATCAATGTCTGGGAGATCGTTCTTCTCCACGTCATGGTTGGCCCCCGAGTTCTGGCCATTGACGAGAATGGGATATTCCTCGGAAAAGGGCGGAACTATGCCTTGGTCATCCACAGTTTCTAGGACCATAGGCTCCTCCTCACTTTCCCATACCTCTCGGATATAGCTCATTCTAGAGCTAGTTTCAGTGGTCTTCTGCGATTTGGAGATCTTGATATTCTCCTCAGGTGTATCTATCTCCACGCTTTTTGACTTCTTTCGGCTCTTGACAACATGCTCCAAGAAGTCTTTGGGGGTTGCCCTCATGCATCCAATGCCCGCACGAGTGGGAAACTTAACTCGTTGGTGAGGAAGGGAGGCTACCATCCCAAGTTTGGCTTGACTTGGAATGCCTATGATTGCATGATAGTCACTAGTCAAATCCATGACTATAAAAGTGACAGTAGCTTTGGCTCGGAAGGGATGATCGCCGACTTCAAGCTCTAGTTCCACGGTCCCCTTTACTCCAACCTTATGGTTGGTGAATCCTTCAAGCCTACCGTGATATGGTTCTAGTACAGTGTCTTTCAATCCCATTTGTTGGAAGGCTGAATAGTACAGGATGTCACGGGAGGCCCCCGTGTCAACAAGAAGTCTTTCGGATTCAACATTGTCAATTCGGCCCTTTATGACCAAGGGTTGTTCACGGGCTGCTCGGCTCCCAGCCAACTCATTAGGAGAAAAACTAATGACCTCTTCCGCTTTATGGATCCAAGCAGGAACATGGTATACTTTGCTTAGCTCGTGGATCTGGTCCCTTAGCTTTCTGGTGGAGGTCACCTCTTCACGGATCACATGCAGTTTAGCCCTATGAGGCCTTCGATCTTCATCCTCACTCTTAGAATCATCTTCACTCTCCTCTTGCTTCCGCTTTCGCTTGCCGTCATTCTTCATGACATAACGGTCTAGCTTTCCCTCGTCAACCCATTGTTGGATTATTTTCTTGAGGGCCCAACAGCCATCAGTGGTATGCCCGTTATCCTTGTGAAAATCACAGTATTTGTTCATGTTACGAGGAAATTTTGGCTTGTCAGTCAGCGGACGGGGTGGAGGAAGGTTTACCAACTGCATAATTTCGGAGATGGGTTTTGTAAGGGGGGTAAATTCAAGCTTTTCAGTGCTCCTTGTTCTATTTTTCCCTTTGGAACCCTTGCCGTTCCCATTGTCATTCTGGTGGGCTTTAGCCGCCTCAGGTTCCGTCTTGTCAGCTCCCCTTTTCTTTGTTTTGTCTTCAGCCATGGAAATGGCATAAGCCACCTTGTATAAATCGGCCTTGGATTTAGGTTCCCGGGCTGAGAGTTCATAAATGAGGGGGCCAGATTTTAACCCGGAGTTAAAACAGACTATGACCTCCCTATCAGTGAGGCTCTCTTCAACTTGGTCTGCCATTTTTCGGAACCTGTTGTAATAGCTAAGGGTGGTCTCTCCCTTTCCTTGCTCAATGTTGGCCAAGTCAGCCAATCTCATCTTCCTCTTACCTGCAATAGCAAATTGGTCTAAGAACATTCTCCTCATGCCCCTCCAGCAATCGATGCAACCTTTCTTAAGCTCACGGAACCAAGTCAAAGCTGTTCCGGAGAAGGTGCTCGCGAAAGCTTTGCAGAGCAAGTCATCAGCGGTAGTGAGGAGATTCATGGTTTGTTCAAAACTTTGCACATGGTCCTTGGCGTCTGTGGTTCCGTTATATTTCTCAAAATTCGGGATTTTGAGGTGAGGATTAGGAGGTGCAGCAGTTATCCTCAAGGAAAACGGACGGGTGGCCCAGTCATAGTCATCGTCATTGTATTTCTTTCCCATCTCCATGTCATCTAGCCTTTGCTTCAACAGCTCCCATTGTTTGGTCTCCTCTCCCTTGTCGCTGCTTGAGCGGGTGCTTCGTTGGGAGCTTCTGATTGATTTATCTTTGGTACGATTGTTCACCTGCGTGCTCCGCATCACGTCGGTGGCTGTCCCGTTTAGAGGGAGCTTTGTCACGCCTTAGTTCCAGGTCTTGACCGCCAAGTATCATCCTGTACGGCTCTGGTGTCCTCGGCCTTGCAAATTCTCGATGCCGAGGACGAGGAGAATCCGGTCGACGAGGTCGAGGAGAATTTGGTCGACGAGATCGAGGTGGCGTGGGATGCCTAGGTGCCATGACAAGACGAGCAGGGGATAGGCGTCTGTTCAAGCTGAGTCTCGTTCTTAGGTCCCTGGAATTTACTTCCTCTTCCCTAGGAGTTAAGTGGCTTCTCAGGTCGACCACTGGAGCCTTCTGCTTACTGTTGTGCCGAGGATGAGGAGAATCCCGGGGGGCTTGCCTTGGTAGGTCCCCGGTCTTGAGGGGAGGAGGTTGTTGCTCACCTTGTTCCCTTACCAGGGGGTTGCCCATAGATGGCATAATGAATGGAGCCATGGAATGATCTGGGTCTAATTGCAAAAGAGCAACTTGTGTTTCATACATCCTTTGCAGTGTCTCCATTTGTTTATGTAACAAAGAGCGTCGGTCAATGGGTTGAGATCCTCCTGCTTGACCGGCATCGGCATTCTTTGTTTTCTTCCTTCCTCCTTGCTTTCCTCGAGCACGAGTAGGACGAGGAAGCTCAGCACCCCACTACAAGAAACAATAGTATTAGGGTCGGCACTTTCGCGTCCTAAAAGAGCATATTCCCGTCCTTAATACTATTAGGGTCGGCATTTAGGACGGGAAATGAGAGTCCTAAATAACATGCGACTCTAAAAGTTTTAGGACCCCCGTCACCGTCCTAAATACTATATTTAGGTCGGGATTTAGCCGACCCTAATAAAAAATAATTTTTTTTTTTTTTTTTTGCGAAAATTTTTTGGAGCCAAATAGTTTTTGGTACCGGTTATTAGGGTCGAGGTTGCCGACCCTAATAATATTTGGCGCCAAACATTTTTTTGGGGGGAAATTATTAGGGACCATGTAGCCCGACCCAAATATATTTTTGCGCCAAAATCACATTTTTTGTGGAAAAGAAATAAAGTCGGATATAGACACCCAAATAAATTTTGATGTCAAAATGTGAATATTTACCATTAATTATCAAACAATACTAATCTTCTACTAATTATATATATACACCACCACACATGCATACATTATACTTGTAAATATATCAAATTATACTTGTAAATATATCAAATGAACCTGACAATAAGAAAGTAATGCATTAACTAAATTTAATCAACATCATCTAAATAAAAAGTAAATTGTTACCTAAGAATTAAGGTGGATGAAATAGAAGGGTTCAATACTCCTTTTAAAATAATTTGATCTAAAACTATTCACTAAGAAGTAAGATCCCTCATACACTATGAAGCCTCATAAAACTGATGGTTCAATAATTAAGGATCAACGGTGATGACTGGCATCGTAGATTACATCCTAACTTCAATGCCTTCCATTAACAAGTGCTCTTTTACAGAATCGGACGAGGCACACGCAACCCACATGACAATGATTTTTCAATTTCTATACCATCTATGAAAAACACTCCATTTTTCAACATTCTCTTAGTAATTTACAAACGTATATACCTCTTTTCGGTGGAAGATGCCGGCGCAGTCTTTGCGAAGCATTTGTGTTGGTGAAAACTTCGGAAAAGTGCTCAACTGTTCTCGCACCGCTACTTGCAATTACAGGAATGCTCACTGCATCTGATATCAGCTTTATCAGGTCTATATCAAATCCTTTCCCTTGTCCTGAAATTGTCCACCAATTTTTACTATGGATCAAATTTGCTTGAAAGGAATTTTTTCTTACTACAACTAGAAGAGTATGTTTAAAGTACCATCACAGTAGATGCAGTTTAATAATATTTCTCCTGCTCCCAGTTCTTCAACAGCTTTTGCAAGCTCATATGCTCCAATTGGTCTACCCTCTCATCCACCATTTACCTTAACAGTAGTAAAAAAGGAAATTAAGAAGAGAGAAAAAAAGTTGATTTCAGTTTAGGTTTTGCACAATTAAAACACACACACACATATCATAAACTAAGGCTTGCCATTCTTCAAACCACTTTGTACAGGTTAAGCAGAATAACAGGGCAAAAAACTTTAAACACTCTAGAAAAATCTTACTGGCATCCAAATTTTGGCGGAAAAAAACAACATGGAGAGGTAAAAGGAATTACCGTGCACTAACCTTGCATACTCTTCACCATTTGGACCTGAAAGCAGTAAGGAACATGGTCAAAGTGTCACATCTCTCTCTCTCTCTCTCTCTCTCTCTCTCTCTCTCTCTCTCTCTCTCTCTCTCTCTCTGTTGTACACACACACACACGCCACTCAAACTCATTAATGTTTCGTAATGCGAGTTAGAGTTCCAAAATAATTTGAGAAAATGTATAGATCAACTTACCCAAGTTTCTTACCCTAACGACCTTGTATTCTACGTCATTTGGATTCCTTAAATATACCCTCCGCGGATCAATGCTTACAACCACTGCCTGCAACATTAATGTTAAACCAGCATTAAAGATGCAACTTTTCTGATCTCAATCTATAGATATATAAACTCGTTATTCTTATGCAGACCAAGGGATATAGAACTAATATTCATCTTTGGGCAATATACTATGTATGTAGACCAAGGGATATAGAACTAATATTCATCCTATATCTTCTTTACTCTACATGTAAGAAGAATCAGTCAGTGGACCAAGATCCAAGCCACCCATAGCAAGTTAATGTTCAGTGAGTGTCCCCATATGTGGGCAAGGCACAAGAGCCGGTTCATTGCAGATCACCGAGCTAAGGCATTACTCACCCCACTATAGTGAGTTAATCGAACCCAAGATCTGGCAAAGAAGTAATGTTCAGTGAGTGTCCCCATAACTTGTACTAAATAGTTCTATTAACTTTTGACTTTTTTAGGCCCTATGAACCTGATACTCTAAACTAAAACTTTGGAGTTCTTTTTTATGTTATTACATTACATAAAGCTAGCTGGATGGATGGCTTACGAAATAAGAGGGGCAAACCAGCTCTATTTTATTTAAGCAAAAAAATTTGCTTGTTCCACCAAGTCATTAGTTAGTTTAGCAGAATAAACAAAGAGGACAGGGAAACTAAATGGTTATTGATACATCAATAGAAACACTATTTATAAATTTCCATGACGATAAATAATTTAGCATTAAAGGTTGGTCAAACTTCAACTTAGTTGACAATGTGCGACATTTATTCTGGGACAGAGGGAGTATCATTTTATGTTATTTCAAGCAGCAAAAATTGATCTGTGATAGAAAAGCAGCGTGGGGTGGGGGGAGGATAACTACTAAAACCTTTTATAAATTACAGATTAAAAATCATCCAAAATTTGCTCGATCTTCTTGCAAACATACGTCACTAACCTTGACATCACGATGAAGGATATGATTTGCATGCAAGTATTCAAGTGCAGTCAATAGTTGAACTAGCCACTTGCAGAGTTTCTGCACATTGTTCAACTTTAAAGTCAAGAAATAATGAAACGATAAAATAAAAATCTACTGCAAAGTTTTGAAAATGGATAATGAAGAATGGGAAACTGGTATTCGCAATAAAACCTCTTCAGAGAAGTGAACCCCATTGGATCTTTTAATAGCTTCCGCCCTATAAGAACAAAGAATTAGCACCATGAGAATGTCACTGAACAGAAATTAATAAAGCAGACGTAATAATTAAAAAGGTCCATCATTGATATTGAATACAACTTACATATCTCCTCCTTCACAATACGCTAAAACGATGCAAACATAGCAACCCTAAACATAAACACACCAAGATGTCAACGTCATAGTTCACAAACCTAGAAAAAGAGTCTCGGTAAGTGTTTTTCCAATTAGCAGATCCAATTAGATTTTTATTTGCTTTTTAAAGGGAAAAGAGACTATTCCTTTGAGACACAATAAGTTGAAAATAGGAATGAAGCACTAAAAATTGAATATTCTAAATTCATACTGAAAGAGAGTCAGAACAAGCTAACTGCGTAAATAAGGGGTCCTGAATATGAAACTTCTGCCAAGATACCTTCAGAATTCATAATCAGAACATACTCAAACAAGCAGACGGGAGCTCTTGATCAGCCAGATCCAAGGGTACTCCTAGTACATTTTGCTAAATATACTTCAACCAAATTCATAAAGCTAAAGATTTTATTACCTGCTCAAACGATTTTAGCACTTGCTATATGCTTCAGAACACTATCTCATATACAATGATAAAATTGTCCTTTGACTTCCCAAATCCGACATGTAGCTCTTCCACATCTCCACATTCGCCAACGAATGAATTCATCTTCAGCCTGGTTTGACAAGCTGTCATCGATCCAAACAAACTGTATAAGCACTCTTATATGTTTGTATAACAGAGTACACAAGTTCTTCCAGATGGTGGCATCATGTGCACGAGCTATTGAGTTACTTCACTATATTGAACATTATACAACACCAGCTGTACGAACTAAAGGGGACCATAAGAAAAGGATAAAAAAGTGTCAGAAACAGTAACTAAAACACCCACATGTGAAGTTTTGCACTTTAGAAATTCATTAGTGAAGAAATCTGTTTAGATTGCAGTTTACAATCTATGAATTGAGTTTGATTATTGTTGAGTGGGGTAAACACATACTTTTGCAGATGATGTAGTCAGACATATGCTTGTTTCAATATAAATCTATAAAATGGATAGTAGCAATAGTTATGCATCTTTGCTACTAAAATTGTTTAAAAATCACTTTTCTAAAGTTTTCAGTAAGCAACATCAAAGGTAGATCTGTACAAAATGGGGGGGGGTGACAAAATGGGTTTCAGTTACCCAATGGGTGAAATCATCATTAATTCGTTACAGTGAATTACAAATATTTGTTAGTGTATGTACAAAGAGGAATAACGCCTAATTAACAATATAGAGATGGAGAGGGGGATTACCTCGTTGAGTGCATAAACACCGGAATGAGATGAAATCAAACTGCCATGAACATGGTGAGATCAAACCTCCATGAGAAAGATGAAATCTAGTGCAGAATGGCACGAACAAGATGAAATCAAACTGTCAGAAACATGATAAAATTGAACGGCTTGTTGGAATATTACGGTTTAGGGTCGCTGATTTGATGAATAGAGGAGTTAGAAAGAGGTAGTGGGGGAGGGCATGAACCGATGAACGTGAGAGTAGGCAGAGGAGAGGAGAGGAGGAGGTGGGCATGAGAAAAGGTAGGGTTTTAGAAAAAAACAATCTTTTACGCTGATTCGGGCCAAATTTTCAGGACCGACCTTGTCGTCCCAACAAGGGTATCGCATGTGGGCTGACTTATTTAGTGGATAATAAGGTCCAGTTAATTTGTACGTCCCAAAAAAGGTAGTCCCTAAAAATATCTTTTTCCCTCGGCATTCGCCTGACCCATGGAATGAAGGGTCATGGCGAGGGGAGGAGGGGCATCTGGCTGAGGTAGAGGAGGAGGAGGAGGAGGCAGCTCCTCGGCTCCAGTGTTCCCCCCATTCACTTGGGTTGGGTCCTCAGCCGTAACACTAGTAAACTGTCCGTCCATTGTAAGTCTAACAACAAATTACCAAGTAAAAATCTTCCAAAAATCACAATTTCAACAGATCCGGATTTATGGCCAAACGTAAGGCAAAATTTGACCACAAACAAACAGCCAATTGTGATTTTTCCAACAAAAATTTCAAGCCAAAACTGGGGCGGAATTTCACGCTAAAAACGCCTCCAACGGAATCTGGGCAAATTCCGGTTAAAATTTGCAGATTCCGGCGGTTTCAAGAACAGAGCCCAAACGATCCAGAAATTCCGTTCAAAGAGAAAAAAAAATTCCGGCAAGACAATTGGCTTATAGCAAGCGTTTTCCAGGCCAAACAGAGGGTGTTTGAGTCGATTTCCCGACAATGGAACCAATTGATGATGCCAAAATCGTCAAATCAGCCCAAATCCAAGCGATGATTGCTCCGGTGATTGCAAGGCCTGCAAATAAGAGAAAACACGTAAACTAAGCCGGGGCGGATCCGGCTAAAGGCCCTCCGGCGTGAGAGTAAGTTCACGGTTTGTATATGAGAAAACAAATTGACAGAGTTTTCCCAATGTAAAAAGTAACGTACCAAATAATGAGCCATGTGGCTTGTATTTATAGGGATGGATTGATAGAATCCATGTTGAAGTGAACTTGCACAGAGATAAGACATAATCCTAAGAGAATTATATCTGTTAAGGAGTCATTGTTTGACTTTTATTGGTGTTGGTGATTGTAATCCTGATTGGATAATGATTGTAGAATCCTTGTTGGATAAGGGTGTAGCGCTAGCGGAAAAGCAGGAACACAAATGTTTTACCTCGGTCTTGTCAATTGGCCGAAGTGAATGATTGAGCTCCCCAGTCATTTGGTAATTGGTCGACAAGGAGAAGCGCCGGGGTGAATGATTTTGTTTCCTCGTCACTTGATGATATGCCGAGATAATAACTTTTCTCTCCTCGTCACTTGTGACATGACGGCCCAAGAATGATGTCCCAAGGCCGAGGCGCATGCTCCTCGGCATATGAGGAAGGCCTTCCTCGGCCCTAATACTTGGGTGCTGAATTATGTTAAGGGCCCAATCCATTGAGGCCCAGCTCGGGCAAACCCATAGTCGTATCTCGGTTTATACTGTTCACCGGTCTCTTTCAACAAATGCTCCATGTATAGTCGTTTGTACGATTATATTTAGAGTTCAACTGTCGAAACATATAAAACCTAGAAAAATAAGAATAAAGGCATAAATAGAAGGGGAGGCAAAATAAAGCATAGACAAATATAGAATCAAAAATGCTACCGCATAATAGTTAGTTGACAATAAAAAAATAAAAAAAAATTTAAGGGCCCTTTGCTAGAGTACATTTACTTAGGAGTTAGGGCCCCAAATCCACTAAAATCCACTAGGATCGGCCCTACTTCCTTCACCCCTTCTCCGTCGCCCCCATTAAAGCAATTTCCCTCACCCCTCCCCACAACATCGACCAACCTCCCTCCACCGTCCGTTGTTCGACTTCCTCCATTAGTTTTCATATTTCTCCCCCTCCTCTTTACTCCACAAATTTGGGTCTAAGGGCATCTTCAACCCACACTATATTTCACTCCATTTCACCAAATTTGCTACTATTCCCTTCTCCAATCATGCGCTATTTCCCACTCTATATTTGAAGTTATGAACAATATTACATCAAATTTGGTGCTACACCGTTCATTGCATCAAATTTGGTATATTATTTTTTCTCTTACAATTTAGTCCCTTTACTTTTTTAAAGTTATATTTATGCATTTTATGTATATACTTCCTCCGTCTCAAAATAAAAATTCAAAAATTCATTGCACGACATCGAAAAATCAAGGACAAAAATGCTCATATTGAACTTCGTAATGCTTTAATAGAGCACTTATGGGAAACATATACTAATTCTGAGGATTAGTGAATAATTTTTATTTATTTTAAATTTAGTTGTTTTAATATTATGTGTAATTTTACTTTGTATGTTTTTCAATTTCAACTTTCTTGTTTTATGTAATAGTATATGAATAATAAATTTGATGTTTCCTATTATTTAAATTTTAATATTTTTATATACAGTAATATCTATTTTCACAATTATTAAATAGTGTATTTGAAATTTTAATACCTCAATTAAAAGAGAGGGTTCAATATATAAAAAATACTAATAAACTTTAAGTATTGTTTGAGAAATAATGAAAGTAGTGTAAGGATGAGGTGGAGGGGAATAAAGCAGGAATATTTTTATAGTGCAAAATTTGGTGTAATGGGTTAGAGAGAAAATAAAATTTGGTGTGAAATTTAGTGCAAAATTGCACCAAATTTTGTGTAATGGGTTGGAGATGCTCTAAAATCAGATTCCATACTCTTTTTATCTTCTTTTTTTTTTTTTAAATATCCGAATTTGAAGTTTTGTAGTTGGTTCTTTTTATATGAATTTGGTCCAAGTTTTCTTTGATTCTGAGTAGAATTTTTGTTTAAATCAGGATTTGGTCTATTATTTTTAATGGATTTGATCTCTTTTTAATTTGAACTTGGTTAATTATTTTTTCAAGATTTTTAATGGATTTGATCTCTTATTTTTAAAATTTCCATTTTTTTACCAATATTTATAATCCTTTTTTAATTATTGTTAGTTAATAAATGGTCAGACATACTCAAAATTGATGATCTTTAGTGGTTTAGGGGTGGCCAATGTAATTCTTAAAGAAGTATGTTAATCTTTCGTCAATTTCACTAACTTTCTTTAACTGTTGTCCATCATTTTAACAAACATCCAAAATTGACTTGAATTGCAATTTTATGTGAATTTATTATACTAAATTGTAACTTTTGATACTATTCATCCCATATTACAATTTTGGGCAAACTTAGTATGATGCAGTTTGCCCCAATAAAAAGGGCACAAGTATGCTGCACGCACAAATAGGAAAAGTGAGCAACAAAAGTCTATAACGGTTGTACTCCCTCCGTCCCAGACCAAGGGTATATGGAGGGGATTTCACGCTTCTTAAGAAATTTTTTAAAAAATGAATAAAAGTTAAATGTGAGATAGGAAATAGTAATTAAATGTGTGGTAGGAAATATGAGAGATAATGTAAAAGTTAAATGTGTGATAGAAAATAGGAGAGAGAATGTAAAAGTTAAAAATATTTAATAGGAGAGAGAATGAGTGGGAGGAATAGTAGTTAAATGTGTGGTAGAAAATAGGAGAGAGAATGTATAAGGATATAATAAATGGTTTTTTTGTAAATATATGAAGATGATAAGGGTATTAATATATTCAAAAACTTGCCTTTTTTGGAAATGAACTCTTGGTCTGGAACGTCCCAAAAGGGAAAGATGAACCCTTGGTCTGGGACGGAGGGAGTAACTTGTTTGCTTTAACGTTAAATGACAAGATAGGCCCACAAATATTTTTTTTTTTATGGGGATCAAATTCCCGATTTTTTTAATGACCTACAATGAAATAAGGGAATCTAATATATGCAGATTTGCTCATGTATTAAGTCAAAAATTTGTAAAAAATGCATTTTTTGTTAACTTAACAAAAAACGTGTTTTATATTTACGGCTCATTATTTCTCTCACTTTCTCTCACTAAACGCAGCAGCTTCTCTCACTAGGCGAAAAATGGCGAGACCGTCTTCTTCCTCGGCCAACTCTCTCCTCAATCGTGAAATCTGCAACAACAATGGCGGACGAGGGTTTCAAATCACGCTCAGTTCAACAGTTCTCCAGATCAGCTTCAAATCGGCTTCAATTTCCAATTCAAACAGAGATGAAATTGTTCTTCAACTTAGGATTAACGGCTTGATGGAATTGCCCGAATAGCAGGAGAGATCAACCTCCATTCTTGGGACCCGACCTACTTTGTAAATCTTCTCCAATTGATTTTGAAGGCCGAAGGTCTAATTGACGGTCTAATTGATTTTGAAGGCCGAATGCGAAGGTCGGGAGCAGTAGAAGGTCGAGAGATCAATTCCAATTCCAATTCAATTGAGATGATTTGGTTTTTTGTTTTGGAATTTGAGGATAGTTTGATTTTGAAATGCCAGTCTAATTGATTTTGAATGCCGGTACACGTTTTCATGAATGCCGTTCATGTTTTTGAATGCCACCAATAATGATTACTGATTTTGAATGCCAGTCCACATTTTTATGAATGCCAGTACATGTTTTTGAAACGCCGGTCCATATTTTTTGAATGCCAGCAAAAA
Source organism: Adenophora triphylla var. japonica (assembly GCA_022495995.1). Lineage (NCBI taxonomy): Eukaryota > Viridiplantae > Streptophyta > Magnoliopsida > Asterales > Campanulaceae > Adenophora > Adenophora triphylla. Next base: position 152,110 of record JAFEMH010001828.1, on the reverse strand, counting down.
TAATTTTTGAGTGCCAGTGTCTGTGTATTTGAGTGCCAGTGTACGTGATTTTGAATGCCAGTTCATGTTTTTTTGAATGCCAGTGCTTGTGTTTTTGAGAGCCAGCAAAAATATTAGTGTAACAAAAGTGCCGATGTTAGTGTAGCAGTGCCGGTGTGAAGAGTGCCAATTCATGTATATAAAAGTGCCGTATAAAAGTGCCGGTGCCGGTTTAACGAAGTGCCGGTGCCGGTTACACCGACACTTTGTTAAATTAACGGCACTTTTTGGCATTTTGTGATACATCTGTGGCACTTTATCACATTGGCGATTTGTTAAACGGTATTTGGCATAAAAGGGAAAATCAGTAATTACGAAAATGCCACCGTTTGTTTTTAACATGGTTGCCAGTAATTACAAAATTGACACCGTTTATTTTGAAAACACGTTTTACCTTATCTTAAAAAAAATTAGTTTTTTATAAGACCAACTCATGTATTAAATCATAGAAAGATAAAAGATTGTTTTCACATGACATGATGAAAATTAAAAAGATTGACGTCTGTAATCATTATTGGTGGCATTCAACAATGCATTGGCACTTTATCTCAAACACTTTTTGCACTGACACTTTATTTATTTATTTTTGATATTTACTTGAATAAAAAATCACACAAGCATACACAAAGAGGAAAACTGTTTAATAAAGTCTAGAATATGTTGTTTAATGTCTCCCGAAAAGGACAAATTTCAGGTGAAATTTGATGTCTTCCGAATTGGACCACATCAATAATTGACAAAGAAAATTGATGGACCATATGGGCCGCAACCGCAACTTTTCCACAAATTGACTTTGACTTGTAATCCTAATTTGACTGCTTCTTGTACAATTTGGTCTTGAAGTTTCTGTTCTTTCTTGTTATTGATAGATAGAAACTATTTTTTCAAAATAAATGTCTTATCTTTAAAAAATAATAAAAAAAAATTAATCACTTTTTTGACCTATGTGCTCTATCCCAAACATCACTTTAATCTTCATACTGCGAAAACAACATATATGACATATATACTATTGATAAAATAGCAAGATCGATCAATCAACCAAACTAATGCCCGTTACAGATGTAACGGGCGTGTGCTAGTCAACAACTTATTATCAGCCCACGATGATGTTTTGCAGAATAGGCACGGAGTTGAACAAAAACTCTGATTAGCTTGATCACTTCAAGCACGTGACCTACAAATTAGACAAAATTGAAAGATTCAAATATAAATGCATATTTAGGCATTTGAATCTCCGTGAAACCACCGACCCCTCCTCTTTCTCCCCCAACGCCCAAGCTTCTCCCACAACTATTCCACTCCCACCACTTCTTCTTCTTCGGTTAACCCCAAAGCCATCACCATTCTCCCACTCCCCCTTGCATCATTTCTTCATTTCTCACACAAAGTCCTGATGAAGCAGGAAAACGTTCAGGCTCAGCTCTTGTGGTCCAGCAGAGTATTGGGCTGACTTCTTACCTGCACAACACCGAAAATAAATCGTGAACTGCACCGGGGCTTATCCAGCAAGGCCCTCCGGCGTGAGAATCAGTGTTTGGGCTGGAAAAAGGTGATAAAGGTATGGTGGGTGTGTGTATACGTGAATAAGAAAATATGCCTTACCTTAGCCCAAGGAACTGTTCTGGTATTTATAGTGGGTGAAGGAAACTAGGATTTCAATCTAGACCGTTGGATGTGATTATTGCCAACCGTTGGATTGGCTTTGTCCCCCATGCATACACGTGGCGTCCTGGGATTGCTCCGTACTAGCAAGGACACTGCTGTACCTGTCATGGACAGTGGTTTGCACAATAACGGAAAGTCAAACATGCACGCCTTTTTGGTGCCACTACTAGTTATGTGGGGACATAAGTGCAGAGTGGGCCAGCGATAGATTTGGCATTATCTTCGGAAGGCTTGTTGAGCAAGCTTTATGAGAAGGCGACCTGGAGCTGTACGTCCAGTTAGGTCGTCATTAAGTAGACAACTCGACGAGCGAGTGAGCAGGTGAGTTGACCCTTCTTTATCAGATGGGTTATGATCTATGGATGGGATGGCTCGTCGTTGGATGAGCTCGGCCGCTTAATGGCGACGAACGCCATCCATTGTTTGACGGTCCATGATCCATCTTTTGTGTTGTTCCTTTAGTCTTGGTCCCTTGGTGGGCTTGTTGAGCCCGTTCTTGGAGGGAAAGACTTGGGCCTGGCCCATCACGAAATATTCCGTTCAGTGGCCCCCAACTCATGGGTCGTCTTTGTTGGTGTAATGCCCTAGATTTTAGTTATGTTTAACTTAAAATCGTTATGTATCATCTTTATCGTTTAAGTTTATTATTTGATTATTATATATTTTGCATATTTATTGTAATAATCTCCGTCCCTAATTATTAAGAGAATAATTAGTATAATTGTCAATGGATAATCATATGATGATTATATGCATAGAGATGCACATTAAAATTATGGGTACTTGTTAGTGAACAAGTGACTGGACTTGACCCGTATGAGATTTATGTCATGGTCAAATGTCATAATTAAATCTCATATGGTCACTTCATTTAGTCCCTAGACCTGAAATTATCATGACCTTACATATGATGAAAGTCATGTTTGATTTTAGTCAAACGATATCTTAACACGATATCTATAAAGGCTATCTTTGGCATGATCGAATTCATGATGGGAAGGATGATAAGTCAAGATGAAATTTGTCCCTCGAAAGAGAGATGTTTTGATTGGGCCCCTCGATGAGTGATAATGATGAAAGTGTATGGCCATACCCCAATGCGATTGGATTATCATTATACTCAAGATCGAGAAAGCATTGAACAAATACAAGTTGACGAGGACCATGACTTGTGTTCAATATAACATCATGAGACAAAGGGAGAAATGGAAGTGTACCATTGGAAACGTGAACTCTTACGTTATATTAATTGGGTAGACATAATGGCTTGCTAGAGTCCGCTTATGTCTTATGAGGGTCGATTCGATCAGACTCATTGCCAACATAATATAATCATATTGGGTCACACACAATTAGAATGAATTAGTTAAACCAAAGAAAGAATGATTGAGAGTTCCTGATGTGGCATGCTGAGCCGCGCGACAGAACTGGCCAACTGGCATGTCTGGTCGTGCGACACTTCAGGCCAAGAGGCGTTTACAGCTTAAGTTTCCTAATATGATTAGGGCACTAATATTAATACTATGGTAGTATAAATATGAGTCTGTGAGCAGCCAAAACCTAGCCGAATTTTCTAAGGAAAAATCACAAAATGGTTTCTCAATATTCTTCCATAGGTTTAAGAATCTAGCAATTCTCAAGATTCGTTCTTGGTTCATTCAAAGGTGTGGATACTACTAGAGGGTCTTCGCTCGTACAACGATCAAGGCCTAGAGTTCAAATTGTCCAAAGCAATCTGAAGATTCAAGTCTTGAAGATCGAAGTTTGTAATTGAAAATCACATTGATAAATCGTTCGATAGCTCAAGAACGGAAAGCATTCAAGGTTGGTAAATTCGATCTCATAGAAATTCAATTTAATTGTATAGAACGGATCTTAGGGCTCTTGAATTTTGTGTTATTAGATGCTTAATTCCGCTGCGCATGGACCCATAAAACCCAATAGTGGTATCAGAGCCCCGTTCGTATGGTTAAGTTTGAATTAACATGCTAGAATTAAGATATAAATTGTTTATATGCTTATTGCATGTTTTGTATGCGATAGTTTTATTGTTTTTGAAACAATATGCCTAAATCGTATTCTATTCATATTGAATTAAATCTGTTAAAAGCTGTTTATTTGATTTAATTGCTCTATGTTTGAATTGATTGAAGTTCTGAAAAACTGCTAAACTGGCAACTCAAGTCGTGCGACAGAGTTGGCCATGGGCAGTCTGGTGGCTTCTTCTGGTCGTGCGACAGAACAGGCATCATGGATGCTTTTGTCACGCGACAGACTTTGTCAATCTGGGCAGAATCAGTTTGTTGAATTTTTCTGCTAATCTGTGATTATGTTTTATAATATGATATGTTTATGTCTTAATCTGGATGCTATAAATTTTTGGAAATTAAATTTATAGGTCTATGCTAGATTAATTCATTGTTTATGCATGCTTAGTTAATTAAAATTTAATTTTATTAATTGTTGCGAAGCATGAATTATGTGTTCTTATGTGTTAAGAATTTTGTTAGATGTTAGTTAAAACATTGAATTGTTATTTCCTATATGTTAGTTAAAACATCAAAATTTTGGTTTTCTGATTGTTTATGAGAAATAAGTCAGTTTACGCAAAATTTAAAGGAATCTGTTTGTTTGTGAGAAACAAGTCAGTACACAAAGTATTGATTATGTTGCAAATCAGAGCTGGTATTCTAATTGTGCATGTCTAGGAGAGTTCTGTCGAAGGAGAAATTTGGTACTTAAGTAGTCCTTGTGGCTCACCTATTTTCTTGGGAACTTACCTGGTCGCAATTATGGTTATCTTTACTGATATGCTTATAATTTGCTTTAAAGAACCTTCGTTTAACTTTTAAGTTTTTTATGACAATCCATGGTTAAAACACTTGAGACCACTCGGATAGTTTTGGGTGGGCTTGCAATAGCAAGGTACTTTAATTCTATTTCGTTTGCGAGCAAGATGAGGAAATGGTGGTTCCTATACGTTTAAAGTGGATGAAATTAATTGGGTTATCAAAATGGTTTTGGACCCAAGGCATAAGATGAGATTAAAATATGCTTAGACATATGATGTCTTAAATAAATCTCATAAAAGATCTAAGAGTCATATACGATATGATTGATGTTTTCTACATAATTAATTTTAATCTTGAGCGGTGCGCCATAGGGTACTTGAGATTAAATTAAAGTTGGATCTTAGCCCATTAAATGTATATTATGCTTATAAGCATTGGAAGGTGTATAATTTAGTGGGAGTATTTGTGAAATACATTATTTGCTCTTAGATGATAAATGTGTTGATATTAATATGTGTTCATATAGTTTGCATATTTTGTTGTAGAAATAGCATAACACAATAAATTGCGATTCGTCCTTATGAAGGACAAAGTTCGAAAAGAACAGTACAAGTTATTCTGATTTGATCAGATGCTCAAGAAGTGTTCTTAAGCAAAATTGTACGTTCTTGACGAATCCATTCCTGTTGAATCCAATTCAAATGTTGCAAAGGGAAGATAAGGAGCAACATGAGAAACATAGAGATGATTCCTATGATGTTGTTTGCCTTATACTTGCCACCATGTTTAAAGGCTCTTATGAAGAATCTTGAACACATGGAAGTTACTTTTGTTCTAGCATAACGCAAAAGGAAATGTTCTAAGTGCAAGCTAGGCAAAAGATGTATGTTGTGGTGAAGGCTCTTAATTCATGAGATGAAAGAAGGAGCAATCCGCAATTGTGTTAATGGTTGACACAAGAAAAGGGTTCATAAAGGAAGGAAAAGAAGGTAAAGCAAAGGTTGCTAAACTTAGGGCAAAAGTTGCCAAAGCCAAAGAGGCTAAACCCAAAAGTGTCTCAAAAGGATGCAGTTTGCTACCATTGCAATGAGATTGGTCATTGGAAGCAAAGTTGCAAGGCTTATTAGGAAGGCCTAAAAGATGAAGAAGGGCAATATGATTGCTACTACTTCAAATATCTATATGATAGATATTTTTCTTTTGACGTCTTGTTCTTGGGTATATGATATCGGATTGGATCCTACATTTGTTTAAATGTGCAAGGAACAAAGAATAGAAAGCTACTCAAAGAAGGTAAATTAAACCTATGCGTGGAAATGAAGCAAGGTTGCTGCATTAACCATAGGGACTTATGAAGTCGCTTTACCTAATGGAATAGTACTTGTTTTAAACAAGTGTCACTACATTCCGAATTTGGGTAGGAGTATTATTTTCGTTTCTTATATGGATGATGAAGGATATAATTTTCTTATTAAAATAAGAAGTTTTATATTTATTCAATGATATGCCTTATTGTATTGCATATGTCATTGAATGGTCTTTATATCCTTGATGATGAGAAACAAAATAATATTGAAGATATCTATAATATAATTGGGAAATTTAAATCGAATAATATGAATAACCCGTTCATATGGCATTGCCGGTTTGGTCAGATAAATAAGAAACATATATCTAAACTCCATTAACATGGACTTTTAGACTCATATGACTATGAATCATTTGAGGAATGTGGATCTTGTTTATTGGGATTATTGACCAAACCACCCCACACTAAGAGTAGTGGGAGGACTAGTGACTTATTGGTCATTATACATGAGATGTATATGGACTATTAAGCAGCATTGCTAGGAGAGGATTTTGGTATTTCATCTCATTCACCGATGACTTATCAAGATATGACTATGTCTATCTGATGAAGTCCAAAGGTGAATCGTTTGAGATGTTTCGATCATTTCAAGATGAAGTACAAAACAATTTGGCAAAACTATTAAGTACTTCGATTAGATCGAGGTGATAAATATTTGAGCCAAGAGTTTGACAATCATCTCAAAACTATGAAATCATTTCAGAGTTGACTCCACCCGGAACACCACATTGTATGGTGTGTTTGAGAGGAGGAATTGAACCTTGTAGAACATGGTTCACTCGATGATGTGTCAAGTTGACTTTCCTATTACCTTTTGAGGATATGCATTAGAAATAATGCGGTTACACTGAATTATGTCCCTACTAAATAGGTTCCTAAGGCCCCACATGAGATGTGGCATGGAAGAAAACTTGGTTTGTCTTTCATGAAGATTTGGGGTTGCAAAGCGTATAAAAAGAGACTTGTCTCTGATAAGTTAGCACCAAATCCGACAAGATTATTTTCGAAAATTAATCTTACAACCGCAAAGAGAACAAAATGTTTGTTGCTCTGTACGATTCGTTTGTTGAGAAATAATTTCTCAATAAAGAATCTAGTGGGAGTAAAATTAATCTTGAAGAAAGTTCAAGTACCCAAAAATGATATGGAACCAAGAGTAGGGACGGAACCAAGTTCATAAGGAATTGTGGAACCGGTTCAAGATGCACAAAGTCCATCGTAGATCGTATAGGTTACAATCCAAACACGAGAAATATTGATTTCTCGTATCGAAAAGTAATAAAATGGAAGTCATTGAGAATGATGATCCTACTTTCTATCTTGAGGCGATGTCCACTCCTAATTTGAATAAATGGTTAGGAACCATGAAATCCGAATTACAATCCATGTTTGATGATCAAGTTTGGAACTTGATTTAGCTACCTGAAGGTGTAAAAACTAAAGGATGCAAGTAGGTCTTCAAGACCGACATGGATGGGAAGGTGTATACTTTCATGACTAAGGATTGTAGCAAAGGGATTTAGGAAAATTCATAGTATTGGCTATGTTGAAACCTTTTTCGCCAGTTACAATGCCAAAGTCTATTAGAATTTCAATTGCTATAATCGCATATTATGAATATGTGATATGAAAAATGGATGTCAAACGGCTTTCTTTAAGTGGAAAGATTATTAAGGATGTGTGTAGTACACAATCCGAAGTTTTGTCGATCCAAGAAATTCTAATAAAGTATGCATGTTGCAAAGATCCATGAGAAGGATTGAAGCAAGCTTCGAGGAAATGGAATCTTCATTTTGATGAATCGGTCAAAGAGTTTGATTTCATCATGTATGAAGATGAACCTTGTGTATACATGAAATTCAGTGGGAGCGTAGTATTACTTCTATTGTTTTATTACAATGATATCTTACTCATTGGAAAAACCAAAGTTCCGACACTTAAGACTGTCAAGTCTTGGTCAAGAAAAGGTTTCTCAATGAAAGATATGGGTGAAGCCACTTACATCCTTGGCATTAAGGTCTATAGAGATAGATCTAAAAAGGATAAATTGGTTTGAGTCAAAATACTCACATTGACAAGGTTCTTAGAAGAGTCCAAGAAAGGTAACTTGTCAATAGGTTATAGTGTTTCTCTTAGCAATACTCATTGTCTTATGACAAGTGATGAGCAAAAGGGAATGAATGAAGTTCCATATGTTCCGGCATTTGGATCTGTCCTGTGTACCATGACTTGTACTAGACCCGACGTCTCATATGCTTTGAGCATGACTAGTCGATACCAATCTGATCCTGTTGAGAACCATTGGATGGCAGTCTAGATGATCCTTAAGTACTTAAGAAGAACTAAGGATACGTTCTTGGTATTTGAAAGATTGGAAGTTAATCTTGTTGTATGGGTTACAAAGATGCTAGCTTCCAAACTGACAACGTTTATTTAAAATCGCAATTAGGATTTGTGTTTATGCTTATTAGAGGTGCAGTTTTGATTGGAAGAATTCAAAGCAGAAAATTGTAGCCGACTCTACTACTAAGGCTGAATTTTTAGTAACATATGATGTAGCTAAAAGAGGCAGTTTGGATCAAAAGTTTATTTAGTGTTTTGGAAATATTCCAAGTATCACTAATCGGTGGAACTTTTGTTGTGACAATTGTGGTGCCATTTGTGCAAACAATGGAACCAAGGTCACAACGGTGATCCAAACACATACTTAGACGTTTTTCGAGGAATTCACAAAGAATGAGAAAGACGTTAAAACATGCAAAGTATCAACCGATGATGACATTAGGGATTCACTTATAAAGACCCTCGCACAGGCAAAAGCATGATGTTCATGTTAGATCCATGAGTATTCGATACATAAATGGAGCCTAGTGCAAGTGGGAGACTGTTGGTGTAATGCCTTAGGCTTTAGTTATGTTTAACTTAAAACCGTTATGTATCATCTTTATCGTTTAAGTTTATTATTTGATTATTATATATTTTGCATATTTATTGTAATAATCTCCGTCCCTAATTATTAAGAGAATAATTAGTATAATTGTCAATGGATAATCATATGATGATTATATGCATAGAGATGCACATTGAAATTATGGGTACTTGTTAGTGAACAAGTGACTGGACTTGCCCCGTATGAGATTTATGTCATGATCAAATGTCATAATTAAATCTCATATGGTCACTTCATTTAGTCCCTAGTCCTGAGATTATCATGACCTTACATATGATGAAAGTCATGTTTGATTTTAGTCAAACGATATCTTAACACGATATCTATAAAGGCTATCTTTGGCATGATCAGATTCATGATGGGAAGGATGATAAGTCAAGATGGAATTTGTCCCTCGAAAGAGAGATGTTTTGCTTGGGCCCCTCGATGAGTGATAATGATGAAAGTGTATGGCCATACCCCAATGCGATTGGATTATCATTATACTCAAGATCGAGAAAGCATTGAACAAATACAAGTTGACGAGGACCATGACTTGTGTTCAATATAACATCGTGAGACAAAGGGTGAAATGGAAGTGTACCATTGGAAACGTGAACTCTTACGTTATATTAATTGGGTAGACATAATGGCTTGCTAGAGTCCGCTTATGTCTTATGAGGGTCAATTCGATCGGACTCATTGCCAACATAATATAATCCTATTGGGTCACACACAATTAGAATGAATTAGTTAAACCAAAAAAAGAATGATTGAGAGTTCCTGATGTGGCATGCTGAGCCGCGCGACAGAACTGGCCAACTGGCATGTCTGGTCGTGCGACACTTCAGGCTAAGAGGCGTTTACAGCTTAAGTTTCCTAATATGATTAGGGCAATAATATTAATACTATGGTAGTATAAATATGAGTCTGTGAGCAGCCAAAACCTAGCCGAATTTTCTAAGGAAAAATCACAAAAGGGTTTCTCAATATTCTTCCATAGGTTTAAGAATCTAGCAATTCTCAAGAATCGTTCTTGGTTTATTCAAAGGTGTGGATACTACTAGAGGGTCTTCACTCGTACAACAATCAAGGCATAGAGTTCAAATTGTCCAAAGCAATCTGAAGATTCAAGTCTTGAAGATCGAAGTTTGTGATTGAAAATCACATTGATAAATCGTTCGATAGCTCAAGAACGGAAAGCATTCAAGGTTGGTAAATTCTATCTCATAGGAATTCAATTTAATTGTATAGAACGGATCTTAGGGCTCTTGGGTTTTGTGTTATTAGATGCTTAATTCCGCTGCGCATGGACCCATAAAACCCAACAGTCTTGACGGGCTAGGAGTTCGCGTTTTTTTAGGGTTATGGGGTCCTGGCTACTCGTACGATCGTCAATTTGAAATTTGAAATGAGGTGACATCACCGTTGATGACGTGGGCGGCCAGGATTTCTTCATTAAATGACACGCGTCCCATGATGGGACATTCCCCTCGAAAATTACAACTGGTATTTAATGCTCTCCATTATTACACCTTTTGGGTTTCCTAGGCAAAAACCCTTCATATTCTCCATGTATAAATACCTCCCCCTCCTCCATTTCGAACTTTTCGCACCCAAAATTCTTGAGAATACCCAGCAAGGAAAAGAGATTCCGGCGACCAGTAAACCAACTCCGGCGACCATAAAACCCCATTCCGGCGACACGAAAGGTTCTGGCTTCTCCGTCTCTGCGAAAAGTGGGAGCTTGGATCAGAGATTTCTTTGATTTGCCACCGGAAAACTCATCTTCAAGCCCTCAACCAGGTAACTTCTTCAACTGTTCTTCGTGTTTTCTGGGTTTTTTGGGGTTTAAGAACTTGCTTAATGGCCCCCAGGTTTGTGAGTTTTGAGAGAGGGGTACGGTTTGGTTTTGGGCTTAATCAGAGGGTGTACAAATGTGCTAAGGGTATTTGGAGAGAAATTCCTTTGAGTGAATGTTCTTTCATTCTGGAAAAATTTGGTTTTGAAAATGAGGATTTGAGATTCCCAACTGATGAGGTTCTTGGGGAGTTTGAGGAATATGACCCAAGGGTAACACCCTTCAGATCCATGAACGGCCATCCTCAGCATGTCCAAACTTACTATTCTTTGGCCCGTCGTGATTCACTTAGAAATTTGTTCATTTTGTACTCTCTCTCTCACAACAAGAAACTTAATATCTATATGCTTAGATTTAGATGAACTCTTGTTGTTATTGGAGTACAATATCGCAGTCCGATTGTCACAATATAACTTAAGCGGTCTTTCAACATCTTTGACAATTCGCAGTCCTTCAATGAATTTACGTAGCCATATAGCTTGATTGGATGCCTCGTAGCAAGCAACAAATTCGGCTTCCATGGTGGAAGTAGTTACTAATGTTTGCTTGGCACTTCTCCAAGAAATTGCTCCACCGACCAAAGTGAAGACATAACCCGATGTCAATTTCCGACTATCTAGGCATCCAGCAAAGTCGAAATTGGAATAATCAACGATCTCAAGGTGATCCGACTTTGTGTATGTAAGCATGTAGTTCTTTGTGTTTTGTAAGTATCTCATCACCCTTTTGGCTGCAACCCAATGTTCTTTTCCCGGATTGCTTTGGTATCGACCAAGCATGCCAACAATAAAAGCAAGATCTGGACGAGTACAGACTTGTGCATACATTAAGCTTCCTACTGCCGATGCATATGGGATTTCTTCCATAAACTTGGATTCAATATTATTCTTAGGACATTGCTTTAGACTGAATTTATCTCCCTTAGAGACAGGGGTGTCATGTGGTTTACAATTTTGCATGCTAAACCTTTGTAATACCTTCTCTATATAGCTCTTTTGTGATAATCCTAAAATACCTTGTGAACGATCACGATGTATTTGGATTCCTAATACAAAATAAGCTTCACCAAGATCTTTCATCTCAACTTTGTTTGAGAGAAATTTCTTAGTTTCCTTAAGAAGTTCCTTATCATTACTAGCAAGTAAAATGTCATCCACATATAAGACCAAAAATATAAATCTACTCCCACTGAACTTATGGTACACACAATCTTCACCAAGATTCATTTCAAAACCAAATGAAATAATAACTTGGTTAAATTTTAAGTACCATTGACGAGATGCTTGCTTAAGCCCATAAATGGATTTCTTAAGTTTACAAACTAGTTGACTAGTTTGATCCGAATCAGTCACCATTTCTGGTGTCTTCATATAAATAGTTTCCTCAATGTCGCCATTGAGAAAAGCTGTTTTTACATCCATTTGATGAAGCTCAAGATCAAAATATGCTACTAATGCCATAATGATCCTAAAGGCATTTTTAGAGGATACCGGTGAAAATGTTTCTTTGTAATCAATGCCTTCTTTTTGAGTAAATCCTTTAGCGACAAGACGATCCTTATGTCTTTCCACATTACCTTGTGAATCCCTTTTGGTCTTAAAGACCCATTTACACCCAATGGGTTTCACATTCTTAGGTAATGGGACAAGATTCCAAACGTCATTATCTGTCATGGATTTTAACTCTTCATTTATGGCATTAATCCATTTATGAGAATTTGGACCACAAATGGCTTTATGGAAGGTGATAGGTTCATCTCCCACTAAACCTAACGGTTCCTCATTCTCGGCAAGATAAACATCATAATAATCCGGAATTGCACTCCTTCTTGCTCTATTAGATCTTCTTAAGGGCACCGGTTCTTCTTGATGTTGAGGGTGTTGAATTTCCTCATCAACATTTTCATGTTGTTCATTAATAGGAGAATTGACGTCATTTTGAATATTATGTTCTTGTCGAATTTCAGACACAAGTGCTTGATTTTCGATAGGAACTATAGGAAGAGGTATATAAATGGATTCCTTCTCTAACTCTTCAAATTCAAAATTACTATTCAAATTTTCCCCTCTAAATTCAACATCCTCAAAAAACCTAGCATTTCTCGTTTCGAAAAAGGTTCTAGTCTTTGGGTCATAGAATTTATATCCCCTAGATCTTTGAAAATATCTTACAAAATAACTACTAACGATTTTAGAGTCCAACTTTCCTTCGTTAGGCTTATAAGGCCTAGCTCCGGCTGGACAACCCCAAACATGAAGATGATTTAGGGACGATTTCTTGCATGTCCATAATTCATAAGGGATTTTGTCAGTAGCTTTTGAAGGAGCTCAATTAAGTAGGTAGGTTGCGGTTTTCAAAGCATCGCCCCATAATGAGTGAGGTAAAGAAGTACAAGAAACCATACTTCTTACCATATCCTTAAGGGTTCTATTACGTCTCTCGGCTACACCATTCATGCTAGGTGTTCCCGGCATGGTGTAGTGAGGGACAATCCCACACTCTTCTAAATAGCGAGCAAAAGGACCTGGACGTTGTTCTCCCGAACCGTCATTCCGACCGTAGTATTCACCACCACGATCGGATCTAACGTTCTTAATAGTCTTTTCAAGCTGATTTTCAACTTCGGCTTTAAAAGACTTGAAAACCTTCAATGATTGAGACTTTTCATGAAGCAAATAAATGTATCCATAACGAGAGAAGTCATCTATGAACGTAATGAAATATGTTTGTCCGTTCCATGAAGGGGTAGAGAACGGACCACATATATCCGTATGAATCAGTTCTAAGACTTTTGTAGCTTTCAAGGATTCTTTATTTTTGTTGCTGTTTGTAAATTTTCCCTTAAGGCATTCAATACAAAAGTTATTTTCCGGAGTATCAAGCTTTTGTAATATTCCCTCGGACACAAGCTTGTCAATTCTCCTTTTAGAGATATGAACCAAACGCCTATGCCACAAGGTATAAGAATTTTTACTTGAAAACTTTCGTTTTATGCCTCTAGAATTAGTTTCATTATTATGGGACTCATTTAATGAATTGACTGTGTCAAGTAAATATAGATTATCAATATAGGATTAAGAACTAGTACCAAAGAGCTTTGAATTAAAAAACAAATTTCATTTATTATTACCAAAGATACAGGAATAACCTTCCCTATCTAATGTAGTGACGGAAATCAAATTCCGTCTAAAAGATGGTATAATAAATAGATTATTCAAAACCAAATAATATCCGGTACTAAGAGATAATCTAAAAGTCTCTATGCCCTCCACCTCTGCCGGCTTTCCAGCTCCCATGTAGATGTATCTTTCATCTTCATTAGGCGTTCGGTAGTTCAGGCAACCCTGCATACATGAACTTATGTGAGTAGTTGCACCAGAATCTAACCACCATGTATATGAAGGGATTGAAACTAAATTTGCCTCAGTACAAACAAAGCTAAATGACATACCTTTCTTAATTCGCCATTGGCGATACTTAGGGCAGTCGTTCTTCATGTGAGTAAGGTCCTTGCAAAAGAAGCATTTCTTAACCTTTTGATCATTTGATGATCCCTTAGGCTTCTTTGTTGCAACCACAATCTCCTTACCTTTTCTCTTTGTCCCGCGAGAAGAGGTAGATGCATAATGAGCACTTTCAGGTTTAGTTTGTTTCAATCTATCCTCTTCCTCTGTCACATGTGAAATCAATTCATTGATGTTCCACTTGTCCTTTTGACAGTTATAGGTCATTTCAAAATGACCAAATTGATTAGGAAGAGAAATTAAAGCCAAATGCACAAGCAAGTCTTCCGAAAGGTCCAACTTGAGTGCCTTTAATTTAGAAGATAGGTGAAACATTTCCATTATATATTCCCTTAAGCTTCCGGTGCCCTTGTACCTCATGGAAACAAGCTTCCTTAAGGTAGCACTTGTTTCCGATTTATCGCTTTTTGCAAAGCGTTCCTCTAGGGCATCCAAGAAACCTTTAGCTCCAACATCCTCGGAGACACTATTCAAAAAGGTCTCCGGGACTGCATTTTGCATGATACTTAGGCTCACGCGATTAGAACGGTTCCACCTCTCTAGACTTAAGCGTTCTTCCGTAGTGCTTTTGTCTGTAAGAGGGGCGGGACTTGATTCTCTTAATGCGAGATCAAGGTCCATGCAGCCTAAGATCATAGTTATTTTCTTTTTCCAAGTTTTAAAATTGGTCCCAGTAAGCAAAGGTATGTTGTTAATGGCAGTAGTTACGGATGAAGCATTAATCAAATCTGAAGGAGAAGAACAAGATGAAACACAAAAACATATATAAGAATCTACACAATGATTAATTATATCAAATGAATTCCATCAAAATAAAAGATAATCAACATGACATCAAGACTAATCTTTGGATTGCAAATTGATTCACAATTTGATTTATCTTAGGGTGAACAAATAATCTAAACAATACATTTTAAATACTTGCCTTCCTTTGGGCCGGTTCAAGTATAGAAAATGTCCTAAAGTTTAAGGTACTTGTTTTCCCGGCAATAAAGAATACAAACAATTTATTTTAAACACCCGCCTTCCTTTGGTATGGTACAAAGTATTTAAAATAACCAAAATGTTTTATACAATTATTTTCCCATGAATGCAAATACTTAGTCAACAACAAGGTCTCCTTTGGGAAACAAGCATGTTATCACATATCAATATTTACATTCATATTTTACAAGTTTGAATTTAATCAACAAGGTCTCCTTTGGGAAACAAGCATGTTATCACATATCAATATTTACATTTATCTTCATGTTAAGGATATAATTAATCGGAAACATAAGGCCTTAAGGTAATTTCTGAAACTTTAAAGGGTAAAGAAACAAACGAAATTTATTAATAAAAGACAATATCCTTTTGTTCTACCCGTCCATTCTTAAAGTTTGACAACTCTAAGAACTGCCGATCAGCGTGACTGGTGTCCAGATACCATAATTTATCAATAAATTATCAAAATTCTGGAAAAAACTTGAACCTGAAGTCTCTCTGGACGACTCGTCCCTTAGGGCATGACTCGTCCCTGTAAGGGGGACAACTGTATCAGAGACACCCTATTCTGGAAAATCAAAGTGGATGACTCGTCCCATAGGGCACGACTCGTCCCTCAGGGAACGACTCGTCCCTATAAGGGGGACGACTGTATCTGAGAGGTCCTATTCCAGAAAATTGACGGGGACGACTCGTCCCCCACGGGACGACTCGTGCCCAATGCCCAGAATTACGAAAAGTCACCATTTTTACACCCTTTTATGAACAATTTTGAACCAAATTTCCATACTTAATGCATTATAAAATGCTGGCTATGTAAATGGGACAAGTTTGCACTTCAATTAACATGATTCAAACAAGTAGACCTAGATTTACACACTCCAAACATTACACAATGTTGGCTATGTAAGTGGGGTAATCTTGTATGAACCATTGTGTCTCTTAAAACTTGATTTTACCATTATTTTCAGAAATTGAATGAAGTTATGAATATAATACTCTTAGACAAGATGAGTATCATGAACAAGAATAAAACCAAATGAAATCACACAAGGATTACAAATGTGAAACAAATTAAAGCATAAGGCTTTATAGGAAATTCAAACTCAATCTAGTATATGAGTAGGCTCTGATACCAATTGTTGAAACATTAATGATCCATCAAACATTGAACCGTCTCATAAGTAGATTAAGAAGAGAAGAAGATGAAGACGGAAGCGTGTACATGAAGAATCCATGATTGTGTTCTTGATCTTGTTCTTGAATAAATGAGAAAGTAGGGAGATAGTACTTCTAAATGATTGTGCCCACACTAGTTCTTCTTTGACAAATGAAGAGTGATTTATGACTGAATTGTAATGAAATCTAAGTGTCTCAAATGGGCTGATGGATAGCCTATATATAGATTGAGAAGGGGCACTTCATTTAGGGACTACACCCTTTCACAAAGTTGGTGGTGAGAAGTTACCATTATGCCCATCATTTAATGGTACTTTCACCTAATGGAATTCTACATATTTTGTCTATACTTTAACATTATTAAATGATTATAACATATGGAATTCAATAACACATATTATTTAATCCATGTTCTAACATGATCCTCTTTCTGATGTTACTAAATATCGTAGTATGGTTGGAGGTCTTCAGTACTTGACCCTTACTCGTCCGGATATTGCATTTGCGGTCAACTAGGAATGCCAGTTCATGCACTCTCTACGCACTTCTTACCTGCTTGCCACTACAAGAAAACTGACAGATACTGACGGAAATTAGTGACGGATATAAATCCGTCACTAATACTGACGGATTAGCGACGAAATAGCAACGACCTAGGGTGAAAAATAAAAATCGAAATTAGGACGAGATTACCGACGGATTTAGTGACGGATATGCCGACGGATTCCATTCCGTCTCTAATCCGTCACCATTTTGGCGCCAAAAAATTGCGCACTTTTTACCGACGAATTTATGACGGAATGGTGACGGATATTTTTACCGACGGATTTGAGTCGTTGCTAAATTATTTAAAGTATATATTAAATTTATATTTTAGGTTAGTGACGGATTACTGGCGGATTTAATTACTGACGGATTAAAATCCGTCGGTAAATTAATTACATATAATTACCGACGGATTTGAGTCGTTGCTAAATTATTTAAAATAATTATTAAATTTATATTTTAGGTTAGTGACAGATTAGTGACGGATTTAATTACCGACGGATTAAAATCCGTCGGTAAATTAATTACATATTATTACCGACGTATTTGAGTCGTTGCTAAATTATTTAAAATAATTATTAAATTTATATTTTAGGTTAGTGACGGATTAGTGACGGATTTAATTACCGACGGATTAAAATCCGTCGATAAATTAATTACATATTATTACCGACGGATTTGAGTCGTTGCTAAATTATTTAAAATAATTATTAAATTTATATTTTAGGTTAGTGAAGGATTAGTGACGGATTAAATTGTCGACGGATTAAAATCCGTCGGTAAATTAATTACATATTATTACCGACGGATTTGAGTCGTTGCTAAATTATTTAAAATAATTATTAAATTTATTTTTTAGGTTAGTGACGGATTAGTGACGGATTTAATTACCAACGGATTATAATCCGTCGGTAAATTAATTACATATTATTACCGACGGATTTGAGTCGTTGCTAAATTATTTAAAATAATTATTAAATTTATATTTTAGGTTAGCGACGGATTTGTGACGGATTTAATTATGGACGGATTATAATAGAAGAGGGACGAACAATAGCATATATACTTTTTAATTTTTTTATATTTTTTTTTTGATAATTAAAACTATTATGCTATCAAACGAATTCTCCGATATGTTAAGGGTACTCTCTACCGTAGTATGCATTTTTCCCATTCTTCGGACATCTATCTCCGCCCCTATTCCGATTCAGAATGGGCAGGATCTCACGACGATCGTCGGTCCACCACCGGTGCTTGTATTTCTATTGGCTCGAATCTCGTCGGCTGGACAGCCAAGAAATAAACTATGGTCGCTAGGTCCAGTAGTGAGACGAGTACCGCGCCCTAGCCACTAATGCTACCGAGCTTCAATAGTTCTCTTTCTTATACCCCGAACTCGGTCTTTATCTATCACCGCCCCATCTTATGTGTGATAATATATCGGCACTTCACATAGCTCGCAATCCCGTGTTTCATGCTCGTACGAGGCACATTGAGATTGATTTACATTTTGTCTGGGATCTTCACTAAAGTGGTTTCCTACGCTTATCTTATGTTCCCACGGTTGATCAGTTGGCCGACATCTTCCCAAAGGGCCTCTCTGCCCTCGCCTTGACTTGTTGTCCATCAAGCTACAGCTGGCACCCATACCGCTTAGCTTGAGGGTGGGTGTAAAACATGAGCCATGAGCCGTGCCACACATGACTCACTCTCTCAATATATATCTCTCGACATATCTTTTGGAATACATTGTTGTGATAAACTAGGAATGTATATATAATATATATAATATATATATATATATATATATATTATATAAGATAGGAATGTATATATGAGATAATTGATAGGTTATTGATTGTAATCCTCACCTAGAATAGTCAGACTAAGACTCTTCATTGCAATAGCTAGTGTATATATATTTGACTGAATAGAGAGATACACCCACATTTGGTTTCTTTCTGTTGTCAAAATTGAAATTACCCGGATCCGAGAGGCAGCGCAATCGCGCCCCGGCATCTGGCATTTCCGCCTTGCGGCGTTGTTGGTGGAGGTGTCTCGCTGTGTATTTGCTTTGTAGAGTCGCCACGCCGTTTTTATTAAGCCCAAAACATTGAAAAAGGGCATCAGTTTAAAAAATAAACTGTTTTTGTGTGATGATATTTTAGGTTCGGAGGTCAGATGACTCCTCGGGAAGAGAATATTAGAATATTAGAGCTCATCCGAGTCGCCTCATAAAAACGAGTCTTTCGGTACCCCTTATATTCTTTAAATGTTGTGTGTGTGTGTGTATGTGCTTTTAAAAATGCATGCTGTGTCGGATGTCTACATTGTACACTGCTTATTGAAATGTATTGAAATAGTGTAGGAAGGAAGCCTTACCAATGTTGGTTCGTGTCTGTCTTCCGCTGGGGAATAGTGTTTGAAGATGGAATAGTGCTTTGGGATGAGCTGGTTGTCTACGGACAGTGTTTCGGCGTGCGTCGGGATCACAGGGATCGTTCGGGCAGAGGTTCGACGTGCGTTGGGATCGCGGGGATCACTCGGGCAGAGGTTCGGCGTGGGCCAGAATCGCCGGTTTTACTCGGAAAGAGCCGGGACCTCGGGAAAGACCAGGCAAGGCCTCGGAGTACCATGAGGGGCCTCAGAGTACCTCGAGAGTGCCTCGGGGCAGTGCAGGAGCGTCACGGGAGCGCTCGAAGAGGCTTCGAAGCACCACAAGGGAGCTCGAAAGGCCTCGAAAGGATCCGAAAGGGGCCGGGATTGCCTCGAGAGGACTTAGAGGAGTGCCTGAAGGCTGGGGGGAGAGGAGAGAAGAGGGAGATATGTGAAATGAGGGAGGGGGAGCCCTCTATTTATAGCCATGGATTTTGTGCAAGAAGGTCCGTACGGACCTTCCATGTAATCCAGGATTTTGGTTTTCCTCGATTTGAGGGAATAAGTGGACTTTAAGAAGATTCAACAATGATGGTGTCTGGTAGCAAGAAGGTCCGTACGGACCAACTTGCATGCATAAAGGTCCGTACGGACCTCCCATGAAGCTGAGTAATTATTATTTCCTGGATTTGAGGGAATAAGTTGGACTTTAAGAGGATTCAGTAATCATGGCAACAAAGAGGTCCGTACGGAGCATTTCTGCATTTTTACATAATTCCTCAAAGGTCCTTTTGTCCCTTTTTGTTCCAGAAAGGCTCCTCCCTTGGTTTGGTTAGTGGTTTTGAGGTTTTTGAGGGTTATGGGTATTCGAGACTGCGTTTGTGTGAGTCTGCGGTGTTTCCAGTGTGTTTGGAAGAGGGTGATCCAGATTGGGGTACTTACAGAAGCCCCTCGACGACGTCACTTATGGAGGAAGTGGGGTCGTCGATAAGATCAGGGTCCTGATCTGGATCGCGTGCTGGGAGAGGAAGTGACCGTGTAGGTCGGTGCGTGAGGACATGGCGGTGTCCTATTGTGTGACCGTTTAGGTCAGTTGGCTGGACCCTGTGATAGGATTCCTACGTATCCCTAGCGGGAATCAAGCCTGATCGTAGTTCGTGTGTGGGGTGAGTGTTGTTGTGCACGAGGACGTGAGATGTCCTCTGACTGAAACTCTATGTGTGGATGTGATGGTATCCTGTGGGTGACCGTGAGGGTCGGCTGTGAGGACGTGGTGGCGTCCTGGTTGACCGTATAGGTCGATGGTAAGGACGTGGTGGCGCCCTGGGGTGACCGCATAGATCGATGGTAAGGATGTGGTGGCGTCCTGGGTGATCGTATACGTCGATGGTAAGGACGTGGTGGCGTCCTGGGTGACCGCATAGGTCAGTGGTAAGGATGTGGTGGCGTCCCGGGGTGACCGCATAGGTCGATGGTAAGGACGTGGTGGCGCCCTGGGGTGACCGCATAGGTCGATGGTAAGGACGTGGTGGCGTCCTGGGGTGACCGCATAGGTCGATGATAAGGACGTGGTGGCGCCATGGGGTGACCGCATAGGTCGATGGTAAGGACGTGGTGGCGTCCCGGGGTGACCGTATAGGTCGGCTGGCTGGACCCTGTGATAGGATTCCTACGTATCCCTAGCGGGAATCAAGCCTGGTCGTAGTTCAGAGGTCACGAAATTGTGAGTGTATGCGGGCGTGGTGGTGCCCTGAAGTGTCGTGTGACCGCCGAGGTCGACTGTGAGGACGTTGAGGCGCCCTGAGATGGAAATTTTACGATTTTCCGAATCGGGTGGTTTATAGCCTTCCGAGCTGGTGATAGTGATTTGGGAGGTTTATACGGTCTTCCAGACCGAGTGATTTAAAGCCTTCCGGGCTGGAAATAGTGATTTGGCTGATTTATGCAGTCTCCCGGACTGAGTGGTTTAAAGCCTTTCGGGCTGGAGATAGTGATTTGGGAGGTTTATACGGTCTTCCGGACTGAGTGATTTAAAGCCTTCCGGGCTGGAGATAGTGATTTGGCTGATTTATGCAGTCTCCCGGACTGAGTGATTTAAAGCCTTCCGGGCTGTGGATATTGTGGTGAGGACGTGACTTGTCTTCTGGCTGTGGTTGTGTCGTGCGTGAGGACTTGATTCGTCTTCTGACTGCGGTTGTGTCGTGCGTGAGGACTTGATTCGTCTTCCGACTATGGCCAGGTCGCGTGACGCGTGAGACTTCCGATCTTGTATCGTGCGTGAGGACTTGATTCGTCTTCTGACTGCGGTTGTGTCGTGCGTGAGGACTTGATTCGTCTTCTGACTGTTGTTTGCGAAGGCGTGACTGCCTTGTGCTTTGATTGTGAGAGGCGTGAATGCCTCATGTTTTGTCCGCTGGGGGAAAGGTTGGACTTACGATGACCGCCGGTGTTCATCTGCTGGGGATATGTGGCCTCGTAGGGGCTTTGTCCGCTGAGAAGGTGACTTCGGGCTTACTTTGATGGCTGGTGGTTGATTCATCGTTTGGCGTTTTGGAGGCATTTTGTGCCTTGGGATTTGTGCTTGGAGGTGCTGGCTCCTTTTGCGCTTGTTTTACCGTTTAGTGGGCGAGGTCCGGGCTTACGATGACGGCCGGTGTTTGCGTTGCCGTTTAGTGGGCGAAATCCGGACTTACGATGACGGCCGGTGTCTGCGTTGCTTTTTAGTGGGCGAAATCTGGACTTACGATGACGGCCGGGGTTGGTTTTGTTGGGTTAAGGACCAAACTGCATTGAATCTGCTGAAATAGGCCTTTGGACAGCCAGGGGCAAAGGTTATAAGGGCAAAGAAGTAATTTGGCCTCATATTGCAAGAAGGTCCGTACGGATCTTCTCCCTCTGCAAAGAGGTCCGTACGGACCATTGTGACTTTTTAAAATTCCCAGGCTTTGACCAGTTGCAGAACCGAGGCAACCCTTCATTTTCCTCTTCCAGTTTCGTGAGCAGCCGAGAGAGAGAAGGAGAAAACTCCATTTTTGCTCCAAATTTCCTTAAAAAATCCTCCACATTTAGCTTGAATTGCTTGTCAATGGCGGAAAGAGCAAGGAGAGGTCGTCGTCAACGGAGCCAAGAGGCGATCGAGCAAAGGGCGGATCTTTAAAGGAATTGCACTTCCTTCGTGCCTTCGTCGAGGAACCCGGATGTGTTGTATCCGAATCCGGAGGTGCACACTAGGCGAGATAGAGCCGCCAGGGAGGTAAGAAATCAATTTCGTCTTGATTCCTTGCTTGAATGGTTGTATGCTAGAACTAGGTTTTAGTTTTTCGCATATTTGGGGCTTTTGTTGTTTGCCATGCTTTTTGTGAAATTCGCTGAAATCGAGCATGTAAAAATTGTGGGTATGTGATTTTTGTGCAAAAATGTGTAGATTAGCTCTTATTTGTAAAAATAAAGTGCCTCTCTTTGAAATGCATGCTTTGGTGTTTTGTACCTTATGCTATTTCTGTGTGTACATTGTGAAAAATTGCCATGTAGGGACAAATTTTGTGAAAAATGTGACGTGTGCCGTGTTTTGTGACGGGTTTTGTCTGAAAGTATGTGCCGTGTAGGGACGGACTTTTCTCTTGAAGCCGTGTTTTTGTGACGGACTTTGTGGGGAGTTTATGTGCAATGCGTGCCGTGTTTTGTGACGGGTTATTTTTGAAAATGTGTCTTGTAGGGCTTGATCCCTCTGTTGAGAAAACTTGTACAGTGTGTGCCGTGTTTTGTGACGGACTGCATGGGGAGTATTATGTGCAATGCATGCCGTGTTTTGTGACGGGTTACATGTGAAAATTATGTGCAATGTGTGCCGTGTTTTGTGACGGGTTACATGTGAAAATTGTGTGCCATGTGTGCCGTGTTTTGTGACGGGTTACATATGAAAATTGTGTGCCATGTGTGCCGTGTTTTGTGACGGGTTACATGTGAAAATTATGTGCCGTGTTGGGACGGACTCTTTTTTTTTATGCTTTGGTTTCCTTTTGGTATTTTGCATTAAGTACTGTGACTGACGTACCTTTGGTGTGTTTACCTGCAGGATGAGGGGCTTTTGTCTGGGAAAGCCTAAAAAAGATGAAGTCTCGAGGGTCGCTCGAGGCAGTAGTGGAGTCGTGGCAGCAGTTGCCGGACATCTCTAAGGAGGGCAGGCCGAGCCCTAAGAGGCTAGTCTTTGCTTCCGGCTTGGGTGCGTTTGTGGAGAACTTGGCCGGGATTTCAGATACGAGGAAGAACAAGAGTATCTTCCTGGGCTTGTCCGAGTATTGGTGGGATACCACCCACACCTTCCATTTGAGCTGGGGCGAGGTGACGGTGACTCCCACCGACTTTGCAGCTATTACCGGGCTTTCCTTCAAAGGAGGGCCAATGCGGTGGAGGGACAGGATATCCGATGGGGTGCTGGCTGAGCTGTTGGGCTTTGCGCCTCTTCCTCGCAGGGGCTTGGGCATGTTGTACAGTGACGTAGAGATGCAGATTTCGGCCAACATTGGGGCCTATTGCCATGGTACCGGCTTGGTGACGGCGGAGCAGCTGGCACGCTCCTTCCTGTGGTTTGCCCTCTCCGAGACTCTGTTCTCGAATTACGCGACTGCGTCTCCTTTTCCTCTGCTGGAGAGTCTGGTTGATTTGGAGAGGGTTTGCGAGATAGCTTGGGGCGAGGCGGGCCTGGCTGAGCTTTATTTTTCTTTGGACCGGTTTAGCCGAGACGTGGCCAGTTCTTTGGGCTGCTTTGATTTTGCTTTGGAGGTATGAGTTTATTGCTGTTTTTGATTTAGCAATTTGTCATTCCTCCGCTTTCTTTTGCACTGAGCCTTTTCTGCTTTTGTCTCAGGTGTGTTTCTATGAGATCTTCCGATGCTTCCCGTGGGATCGAGATGCTGAGGCCATAGTGGCCTATCCTGCTATGTTGGGCTGGGCCCGTCCGTTGAGGAGGAGGAGGACTAGTAGGGGGAAGCTCACCATCACCTACGGGGATGTGCAGGAGCATCTGGGGAGAGATAGCCCGACGGAGTTTGATCTGTACCCCTGGGCTCGGTATGGGGATGACAAGTTTGAGGGTGGTCCCGTAGTGACGGCGCAGAGGAAGATGCTACGGGGCCTGACCTGCGATGTCATGTATTTGGGGGAGAGGGTCTTCTGGCAGCATGGCTCGGGTATGCTCCCCATGGCTCCGAGGGACCCGCCTTTTGGGATGATGGATTCCCGTGACATGGACGTGTTGGAGTTTGAGAGATATCTTGGCGGCGTGAGTGCCGATGAGTTTGTTTTGTATGGAGAGGAGTATGGGGCCTTCGTTAGGAGGAAGCTGAGGACGCCACAGGTATTGGCGAGGGAGAGGCAGGATGGCCTACCAGGTCCCCCAGATGTTCCGGTGCCTGGGCCGGACTTCACATATGTTCGTGGGGATTCGTCGAGGCGGAGGGTGTCGGTACTCGTCCCTGAGCAGGCTCCTGCTGCCTACCGGGTTGACCCATATATGCCGGTGAGTGTGCTTACTCTTTTCCATCTTGGCATCTTTTCTATATTTTTCTCTTTTTGTATGCCTGTATCTCTTTAACTGAGCGTTTCTTTGGCTGTTTGTTTGTGCAGGTCTCGGGGAGAGCCTTTGACGCTGACCCGCC
The DNA here is from genome assembly GCA_022495995.1 of Adenophora triphylla var. japonica. Classification (NCBI taxonomy): domain Eukaryota; kingdom Viridiplantae; phylum Streptophyta; class Magnoliopsida; order Asterales; family Campanulaceae; genus Adenophora; species Adenophora triphylla. Next base: position 127,186 of record JAFEMH010001828.1, on the reverse strand, counting down.
GTTATGTGGCGATGCGGTCTTTTGAGAAGAAGTTGGCGGGAAAGCTGTCTTGCAGGTCTTCGCGGCGTGTGCCGGCGTATGAGCCGATGCCTTCGAGGCATTCTGTGGACGTTCCTCCGCCGAGGGCTGAGCCAGGGCAGCAGTTGGAGGGACCCGTTCGGGGGCGGCATAGCATGGATACCGGGACGTCTTCGGAAGTCCTGAGGCAGCCGATCCTTCACCAGTTCTGGCCTTCGCAGGAGGCACCGGGAGAGAGTTCGTCAGAGCCTTCCTTCTTCGATCCTTTTGCCGGGTTTGACCCTTCAGAGTATTTTGAGTACCCACCCCAGGAGGGGGTTCAGTATTCTGATGACGAGGGTGTGGCTGGCAAGTTTGCCGAGGTGCCTGACTTCTCGCTTGATGATGATGATGATGAAGAGTCGGATTAGGGCTCATTTGCTTTCCCTCTTTCCATGTCTCCTTTCTTTTTTTTTTTTGTTTAGCAACAGACATTATGGGTACCTGTAATAAAACACTTGTATTTGCACAGCAAAGTATTTTATTTAAGATGTAATGCCGTATTTTGTGATTCCCGGGAATTGTCCAAGGAATTGTTGCTATTTTATTATTTGTGCATGCCACGTGAGCTGGGAGTGCGTTTGTGGGTAGCGTATGCTTGCTGGAAATGGCTTTGGCCAGAATTTGGGCAGTTTGGAGCAAGGTCCTGCTGGGAACAGTGGTCGTTGTACTGTTTGCTGGAAAAGTGGGACCATGGTGCAACAAGGTCTGTACGGACCAACTTGGGATGCAAAAAGGTCCGTACGGATCTCCTTTGCTTTTGGGAAGGGATAAGTGTTTTCTGGATGTCTGGACTTTCCCCCCTTCCCATTTGCAGTCATTTCGAGCTTTCCTCCCCATTTTCTCTAGGAACCTCCATTTTTGCCATGGATTCTTCGTACGTTCCACGAGTTTTGCCGAGGCTTTCGAAGGAGCGGCAAGCATACTTCCTTGAGTGGCTAAAAATGTGGATGCGACACCGAATGAGACATCAGAGGCGGGCTTTCGAGGTAAGGTTTCGACTCTGCTCGGTTTGGTCCCTTAAGGAGTTGGTTCCTGATTGGGAATTATTGTGGGCTGCCGCGAAGTTCTGGGATGTTAGGAAGCATGTGTATTGCTTCTCCTACAACGAAATGGTGCCCACTTTCGAGGATTTTTGAGCTTTGATGGGAGGACCGGAGGTGGAGGCCATCTCGCTTCCTTTGATTGGCGGTGCTGCCGTGAGCGTGAAGCTTGCATGCTTTCTTCGGACTTCATTGGGAGAAGTGCAGGACATGATCCTCGATTCGGGTCCTATTGACATTTTTGCGCTGCCGGAGCGGTTTATGATTGATGATGAGAGTGATGTCTCGTGGGATGCCTTTGCCTTGTGCGTGATAGCAACGCTTTTCATGGTCAGCTCCCTTAGGGTATGTGACGGTGCTTTGCTGGATGTGGTAGGGCACTGCAGAGCTGGAGAGGATATTGTCCCGTTGGTGATGGGGGAGACTCTTCATGGTATTGACCGTCTGGCGACTGGGGATAGGTTCATGAGAGGGGGAAGCCCCGCTTTGCTCACCTTGTGGCTGCGGGAGAGACTCCAGGCTATGCGTGAGGCTCCGGCGTCGTTCAGCCCGTGGACATTTGCTCAGCGTCCTCTTGTGTTGGATATGGATCAATCCGCCTGGGAGAGATGGATGGCACAACTTGGTACGCATTAGATCCGTTGGTGGGTTTCGCACTGGGGGATTGAGACTAGGAGGGCCTTTCAGGAAGGGTCCTATGTGGTCAGAGTTCCAGGTTTGTCTTGGTCCTCCTTCTATATTCCGTCGCTTGTTTCCCGACAGTTCAGGATGAAGCAGGAGCCTTTGTTGGGCTGGGATGACCTTGCTACTGCGGAGGTAGCTCCTCTTTGTATGGCAGCTCCAGGTGTTCTTTTGTATTTTCTGAGGGTATGGAAGTATTCCGCTTTCCCTCTTGTGGTGCTCCTTAGATGTCGGGAGAGTGTCGCATTGACCACCCAGTACCTGGCTTGGTATGAGCAGCGCGTTGGGCAGTCCCAAGTGGTTTTGGGGAGCAGGCGTGGAGCGATTCTGGGGCCCGATTGCCGTAGTAGCTATTGCCTTAGGATTGCCGAAGCCTGGTCTGACCCTCAGGATGTTACGGGAGACACTTTGTTTGACTACGAGACCAGAGTTGACCGACTGACGGAGAGAGGTCCTCTTTTGCAGACTCGCAGGGAGGAGATCCGAGCCGAAGCACGGGCGAACGAAGCCTTGCGAGCTGCTGGATTGTTTGACTCTACGGGGAGGACCCCTGATCTCGGACTGAGAGAGACAGAGATGGCTCGCGTGGAGCGAAAGAAGACTCGCCGGGGACGAGAGAAGAAAGGGAAGAATGGCGAGGGGACAAGCACAGATGGCGCGGAATGACCTCCTAGGTATCCATTCATTGCATTTGCAAACACATTATTTGTTAAATGTATTAAGCTGTCTTTTAGCATGTTGTGAACTTGAGAGTAGACCGTGCTTGAACTCATCAAGAAATGTTGTAATCGTTAGTGATTTGTGATTTACTTTTAAAGCTTTGTCGAGACGCAAGATCTCTTGTTCTCTTTTCGTTTCTTTTGTGAACCTTGGTGGCGTCCAGCTTTGGACCTTTCTGTTGTATTTGCGGACTGAAGCAGCCTGGGCCTTGACGGCAATCCCTTTTGCTTGGGCTTTTTGTTTGGATGGGAGGTTGGATCATCCCTTGACAAGTTATTTTGACGGTCTTATCCGTAGCTTCCTTGCCTCTTGTTTGTTGGTGTCGGGATTTTGACCTCCTTTTGTAGCTTCTGCTTGAGCTTCTTTTTTTTTTGAAGCGCGTGAGGGCGAAGACAAGCCCCTGGCTTTGAAGTTGACATGGGTCAGTCGTTTGACGCTGAGTGACCCTCGGACGTCTTTTGATGTTGCCGCCGTCGCTTGACTTGGTCAAGGTGATGGTGGGGGCATGCTCTTGGAAAGTGCGTAGCTTGATGGAGGTCTTGGTTGACATTCAAACTTTTGACTTTTTTTGTGTGTTTTTAGACCGGACCAATTAAGGTTGCCTACGTTTCCCCGGACTAGAGGGCTCAGGTCTGCGTAGTTCGACACTACATGGAGTGCCAAGAGATACACAATTTGTTCTTCTTTAGGCGAAGTATCTGCGAAGTTTGCTTCCATTGACTGGATTCATGAAGGGATTGCCGTCTAGGTCTGTCAGCTTCATGGCACCTCCGGAGAAGATCTTTTGAACCACGAAAGGGCCGATCCATGTTGGTTCCCATTTTCCCAGTGGGTTGGTTCGAGTGGGAGGCTTTTCTTTGAGTACCAGATCGCCTTCCCTGATGTCTCGGGACTTGACCTTCTTGTCAAAAGCTCTAGCCATTCTGCTTTGGTAGGCTCGGACGTGTTTCATGGCCTTTAGTCGTCGCTCGTCTAGCAGAGCCAATTCGTCGTGTCGGCTTCGGAGCCATTCGACTTCGTTGACTTCATTTTCCAGCAGCACTCGGAGTGAGGGAATTTCCAATTTAATGGGAAGGACTGCTTCCATCCCGTATGTCAGGGCGAATGGAGTTTCTCCCGTGGCTGTTCTGACTGATGTTCGGTAGCCCCAAAGTGCAAGGTGCAGCTTTTTGGGCCAATCTCGTCCTCGGGTGGTCATTTTTCGGATGATCCGTTCGAGGGTTTTGTTTGCTGCTTCTACGGCGCCATTCGTTTGTGGCCGGTAGGGATAAGACTTGTGGCGTGTGATTTTGAATTCGGCCAGCAGTCTGTCGCACTCTCCTTCGAAGTGGGAGCCGTTGTCTGATATGACCTCGTTCGGGATGCCGTATCGGTAGATGATGTTTTCCTTGAGGAAATGGGCGACTTTTTTGGAGGTGAGCACCTTGTAGAACTTGGCTTCGACCCATTTGGTGAAGTAGTCGATGGCTACCAAGATGAACTCGTGGCCGTTGCTGCCTGGCGGAGCAATTTTCCCGATGACATCAATTCCCCATGTGGCGAAGGGCCAGGGCGTAGTCATGCAGTAGAGATCGTGAGGAGGTAGATGATTGAGGTTGGAGAACCGTTGACACTTGTCAAAGCTTCGGACAAAGTGGATGCAGTCTGCCTCCATGGAGATCCAGTAGTAACCCATCCGGAGAATGATTTGCATTAGGGCCTTGTCGTTCATGTGGGGACCGCAAGCCCCATTGTGGACTTCGTTCATGAGCTTGTTTGCTTCTCCCTGGATGATGCAGCGTAGGAGTGGTCCTTGGTAGCATTTTTTGTATAGCATGTCCCCAAGGATGACAAAGTGAAAGGCGAGGCATTTTAGGGCCATGATGCTCTTGGCTTTGGCTCCTTCCCTGTGTTGACCTTCTTCGTCCATGAAGGCGGTTTCCCTGTTCTTGAGGTATTGGAAGATCTGTTTGTTGGACTGTGCTGGTAAAGAGGCTTGCGTCTCTTTGGCTCTTCAGCAGTCCCTAAATCGCTGTGATTAAAACCTTCTCGGCAGCTTGGGCTCGGTTTTTCTCTCGTTTGACAACATGCTTAAATGTTTGCTTGATGCATTTATTCAATTAATGTGTTTCCTTCTTTGTGTAGATGAATTGTGATTAACGGTTGCGTGTTAGTTAACTCATCATTTGTTAAAGATGCAATGAAAGGATATTTTAGAAAGGTCAGACCTTTTATTGAAAGCGTAAAGACTGTACATTGTTGATTAAGGACTCACGATCTTCCGGCGTAGAGCCATCAGATGACTCTAAAGACATGAATTCACAGACAACACGACTCGAAGCTAGACTATAGGCGACGAGGGATTGGACCAGGCTTCATTACTCTTGGCGGGCTGTAGCTCTAGAGAGGGTGGCGATGGCTTTGGTGGCCAAACTTCACTCGAGGTTAGCGGTTCGACTTCAAACCATATCGCGGAGGTTTTTGGTTGCTCCCCTGATGATGTCCCTCCATTAGTGTTGTTGCCAGTTCTTGGGGGACCTTGATGATAGAAGTCGCTGAGGGCTACTTTCAAGAGGGCGAAGCATTCGCTTATTCGAAGTTGATTCTTGCCGATGTTGATCATTTTCATAAAATCTGCTTCTTTATCTGGGATTTTTGCTTGGACGACATTTACAATGTCTGACTCGAGGGGGCATGTTATCTCTCCTTCCCCGATTAGGCCTTGGAGGAGATTGTGCCACTGTTCGTCTAGGTCAGACACCGGGATGTTGAATTGGACTATGCTGTGATGGCTGTCCCCGTTAGATCCGAGAGTGTCGGCCAGAGGGTTGTCATGTACCAGTGGGTTGGTGATGAGCCAGTTTGCAAGAGGGTTTTCAGCGAAGTAGGGGTCTACTCCTCGGTCAGTCTCCATCTGGGCGTCCCTTTCTTGATCCTCTCTTAAGCATTTTTCGCAGTTGCATATGTCAGAGTTGTCGTCTTGACCCATGAGCTCTTCGATCTCTAGCTCGTCGCGGTTTAGAGCGTGGATGTAGGGATCCACTTCGTAGCGGGACAGGACTGGAGACTCATCTGCAGAAGAGTATTCGGTCATGTCGGGACCTTCTTCTGGGTCGTAGCTTGCTGGCCAAGCGCTTGCCATTGTGCTGCTTCCGCGGATTACCTCGAGTATTCCCTTGGCGTTGATGAATTTCACGCATTAGTGAAGAGTAGATGATACCGCCTTCATCTGATGTATCCAAGGTCATCCTAGCAGGGCAGAGAAGGTTGGTTTGATTTCCTCGACTTGGAACTCTACCGACTCCAGTTGTGCGTCAAATTGGATCCTCAGATTGATGACTCCTACGATTGGTCGTGGAGTGGAGTCGTAGGCTCGGATTATCCGGGGCGAAGGTCTTATCAGGGAGCGGTCGATACGAAGTCGTTCAATGTGCTCAAGGCGATGATGTTGACTGCAAAGCCGTTATCGATCAAGACGTTCGGGAGGTAGAACATCTCTATTTTTATGAGGACGAGGAGGGCCTCGTTGTGTCGATTCTCACACATCGGCAAATCATCGTCTATGAAGGCTAGACCGCTTCCCGTGCTGCCGTTTGACTCAGTCTCCTCTGGGGAGCGTTCGATCCATCCATTGGTGTGCCTTGGTCGTGGCAGAGATCGTAGGGAGACACTTGCCCTTGGGCGTTCTTGTCTGGATTCCCGGTCACGGGACCGTTTGACTCTGGTTTCACATTCCCAGTCATAGCGAGATAGCATGTTGACGGTTTCAGAAATTGCAGGGGGCCTGCTCTCGCTTGGAGTTTCGTCGAAGGCTATCGTGTTCACCCTGTCGTTTCGGGGGAATGGATTTCCGATGGTATTGGGGCCACGAGGGCGTTCCAACTTTCCCTCTTCGATTAGCCCCTGGACCACTTGCTTTAGCACAAAGCAATTGTCGGTGGTGTGGCTGGGGTAGTTGTGGAAGGCGCAGTGCTTGCTCATATCCATGTTGGGATTGAGAGTCTTTGGTTGGAAATTCTCGAGGGGTTTGAGGAGATTTCACTTTACCAATGCTTCAAATACTTGGCCAGAGGCATTTCGAGGTTGTCAAAATGCTGGAACTGTGGGATGCGAGGGGGATTGTTGTTCCTCGGGAGTGTCTGATTATGGTTTACTTGAGCTCCGTTTTGGATGTAGTGTACCATTCCGGGCGCTTCTTTTCCTTTGTTCGGGACAAGTGCTGAAGTTGACAGGTTTGTCCGATAGCGGTAAGACGAAGCAGGGGTTGCTGTTGTCTTCTGAAGACTCAGGTGTTGGGTTTTATGGGTCCATGTGCAGCGGAATTAAGCATCAAATTAACACAAAACCCAAAGCCCTAAGATCCGTTCTATACGATTAAATTGAATTCATATGAGATAGAATTTACCAACCTTTATAGCTTTCCGGTCTTGAGCTATCGAACAATTTATCGGTGTGATTTTAAATCACAATCTTCGATCTTCAAAACCATAGAACCTTCAGATTGCTTTGGTCAATTTGAACTCTAGGCCTTGATCGTCGTACGAGCGAAGACCCTCTAGTAGTATCCACACATAAGAATGAACCAAGAACAGTTCTTGAGGATTGCTAGATCCTTAAAATTTAGGAAGAATATTGAGAGAACTTTTGTTATGATTTTCTTGAGAAAATTCGGCTAGCTTGATTAGGGTTAGAGACCTCATATTTATATTACCTTAATATAAGTATTTGTTTCCTAATCAAACTAGGAAACCAGTCTAAACCGCTTCTGGGCCTAAGTTGTTGCACGACCACACAAAGCCTACGGGCAAGTTGTGTCGCGCGGCTGTATAAGCCATATCAGGAACTCTCAATCAATTCTTCCTTTGGTTTAACCAATTCATTCTAGTTGTGTGTGACCCAATAGGATTATATTATGTTGGCAATGAGCTCGATCAAATCGACCCTCATAAGACATAAGCGGACTCTAGCAAGCCATTATGTCTACCCAAATAATATAACGTAAGAGTTCACGTTTCCAATGGTACACTTCCATTTCTCCCTTTGTCTCACGATGTTATATTGAACACAAGTCATGGTCCACGTCAACTTGTATTTGTTCAATGCTTTCTCGATCTTGAGTATAATGATAGTCCAATCATATTGGGGTGTGGCCACACTCTTTCATCATTATCACTCATCGAGGGGCCCAAGCAAAACATCTCTCTTTCGAGGGACAAATTCCATCTTGACTTATCATCCTTCCCATCATGAATCCGATCATGCCAAAGATAGCCTTTATAAATATCATGTTAAGATATCGTTTGACTAAAATCAAACATGACTTTCATCATATGTAAGGTCATGATAATCTCAGGTCTAGGGACTAAATGAAGTGACCATATGAGATTTAATTATGACATTTGACCATGACATAAATCTCATACGGGTCAAGTCCAGTCACTTGCTCTCTAGCAAGTACCTATAATTTCAATGTGCATCTATATGCATATAATCATCATATGATTATCCATTGACAATTATACTAATTATTCTCTTAATAAAGGGAGGGAGATTATTACAATAAATATGCAAAATATATAATAATCAAATAATAAACTCAAACGATAAAGATGATACATAACGGTTTTCAGTTAAACATAACTAAAGCCTAGGGCATTACACCAACAGTCTCCCACTTGCACTAGGCTCCATTTATGTATTGAATACTCATGGATCTAATATGACCATCATGCTTCTGCCTGTGCGAGGGTCTTTGTAAGTGAATCCCTTATGTCATCATCGGTTGATACTTTGTATATCTTAACGTCTTCTTATTCTTTATGAATTCCTCGAAGAACGTCTAAGTGAGTGTTTGGATCGCTGTTGTGACCTTGGTTCCATTGTTTGCACAAGTGGCACCACTATTGTCATAACAAAAGTTCACCGATTAGTGATACTTGGAATATTTCCAAAACACTAATGAACTTTTGATCCAAACTGCCTCTTTTAGTCGCATCATATGTTGCTAAAATTCGGCCTTAGTAGTAGAATTGGCTACAATTTCTGCTTGGAACTCTTCCAATCAAAACTGCACCTCTAATAAGCATAAACACAAATACTAATTGCGATTTTAAATTAACTTTGTCAGTTTGGAAGCTAGCATCTATGTAACCCTTACAACAAGATTAACTTCCAATCTTTCAAATCCCAAGAACGTATCCTTAGTTCTTCTTGAGTACTTAAGGATCATCTTGACTGCCATCCAATGGTTCTCATCACAGGATCAGATTGATATCGAATCATCATGCTCAAAGCATATGAGACGTCGTGTCTAGTATAAATCATGGCATACATGACAGATCCAAATGCCGAAGCATATGGAACTTCATTCATTTCTCTTTTGCTCATCAGTTGTCATAAGACAATGAATATTGCTAAGAGAAATACCATGACCCATTGACAAGCTACTCTTCTTAGACTCTTCTAAGAATCTTTGTCAATGTGGATACTTTGACTCAAACCAATTTATCCTTCTAGATCCATCTCTATAGATCTTGATGCCAAGGATGTAAGCGGCTTCACCCATATCTTTCATTGAGAAACCTTTCCTTGACCAAGACTTTGACAGTCTTAAGTGTCGAAACTTGTTTTTCCAATGAGTAAGATATCATTGTAATAAAACAATAGAAATAATACTGCGCTCCCACTGAATTTCATGCATACACAAGATTCATCTTTGTTCTTTGATGAAGTCAAACTCTTTGACCAATTCATCAAAACGAAGATTCCAATTCCTTGAAGCTTGCTTCAACCCATCTCATGGATCTTTGCAACATGCATACCTTATTAGAGTTTCTTGGATCGACAAACTATTCGGGTTGTGTACTATACACATCCTTAATAATCTTTCCATTTAAAGAAAGTCGTTTGACATCCATTTGTCATATCACATAGTCACAATATGTGATAATGGCAATTGAAACTCTAACAGACTTCGACATTGTAACTGGCGAAAAAGGTTTCAACATAGTCAATACTATGAATTTACCTAAATCCCTTTGTTACAATCCTTAGTCATGAAAGTATGCACCTTCCAATCCATGTCGGTCTTGAAGACCTACTTGCAACCTTTAGTTTTTACACTTTCAGGTAGCCCAATCAAGTTCCAAACTTGATTGTCAAACATGGATTATAATTCGGATTCCATGGTTCCTAACCATTTATCCAAATTAGGAGTGGACATCGCTTCAAGATAGGAAGTAGGATCGTCATTCTCAATGACTTCAACCTTATTACTTTTCGAAACGAGAAATTAATATTTCTTGGGTTCGGATTGTAACCTATCCGATCTTACGATGGACTTGTGCATCTTGAACCGGTTCCACAACTCCTTTGTGAACTTGGTTTCGTCTCTACTCTTGGATCCATATTATTTTCGGGTTCTTGAACTTCTTCAAGATTAGTTTTACTCTCACTAGATTATTTATTGAGAAATTATTTCTCAAGAAACGAATCGTATAGAGCAACAAACGTTTTGTTCTCTTTGCGGTTGTAAGATTAATTTTCGAAAATAACTTTGTCAAATTTGGTGCTAACTTATAAGAGACAAGTCTCTTTACATAAGACTCGCAACCCCAAATCTTCATGAAAGACAAACTAAGTTTTCTTCCATGCCACATCTCATGTGGGGACTAAGGAACCGATTTAGTAGGGACACAATTCAGTGTAACTGCATTATTTCTAATGCATATCCTCAAAAAGGAATTTAGGAAAGTCAACTTGACACATCATCGAACGAACCATGTCTAACAAGGTTCAATTCCTCCTTTCAGACACACCATACAATGTGGTGTTCCGGGTGGAGTCAACTCTGAAACGATTTCATAGTTTTGAGATGATTGTCAAACTCTTGGCTCAAATATTCACCACCTCGATCTAATCGAAGTACTTAATAGTTTTGCCAAGTTGTTTTGTAATTCATCTTGAAATGTTCGAAACATCTCAAACGATTCACCTTTGGACTTCATCAGATAGACATAGTCATATCTAGATAAGTCTTTAGTGAAATGTGATGAAATACCGAAGTCTTCCCCTAGCAATGCTACTTAATAGTTCATATACATCTCATGTATAATGACCAATAAGTCACTAGCCCTCCCACTACTCTTTAGTGTAGGGTGGCTTGGTCAATAATCCCAATAAATAAGATCCACATTCCTCAAATGATTCATGGTCATATGAGTCTAAAAGACCATGTTAATGGAGTTTAGATATATGTTTCTTATTTATTTGACCAAGCCGGCAATGCCATATGAACGTGTTGTTCATATTGTTCGGTTCAGAATTCCCATTTATATTTTAGATATTTTCAATATTATTTTGTTTCTTAACATCAAGGATATGAAGATCATTCAATGACATATGCATTACAATAAGGCATATCATTAAATAAATATAAAACTTCTTATTGAAAATAAGAAAATTATATCCTTTCATCATCCATTTAAGAAACGGAAATAATATTCCTACTCAAATCCGGAACGTAGTCATACTTGTTCAAACAAGTACTACTGCACAAGGTAAAGTGACTTCATAAGTCCCTATGGCTAATGTAGCAACCCTTGCTCCATTCTTATATATAGGTTTAACTTACCTTCTTTGAGTAGCTTTCTATTCTTTGTTCCTTGCATATTTAAACAAATGTGGGATCCAATCCGGTATCATATACCCAAGAACAAGAAGTCGAAAAGAAAATATCTATCATATAGATACTTGAAGTAGTAGAAATCATATTGCCCTTCTTCACCTTTTAGGCCTTCCTAATAAGCCTTGCAACTTTGCTTCCAATGACAATCTTATTGTAATGATAGCAAACTGCATCCTTTTGAGACACTTTGGGTTTAGCCTCTTCGACTTTGACAACTTTTGTTCTAGGTTTAGCAACTTTTGCTTTATCTTCTTTTTCTTCCTTTATGAACCCTTTTATTGTGTCAATCATTAACACAATTTGCGGATTGCTCCTTCTTTCATCATATGAATTAAGAGCCTTCACCACAACATATATCTTTTGCCTAGCTTGCACTTGGAACATTTCCTTTGTGCGGCGTGCTAGAACAAAAGCAGTTTCCATGTGTTCAAGGTTCTTCATAAGTGCCTTTAAACATGGTGTCAAGTATAAGGCAAGCAATGCTATTAGAATCATCAACATGTTTCTAATGTTGCTCCTTATTTGCCCTTTGCAACATTTGCAGTGGGTTCAGTGGGAACGGATTTGTCAAGAACGTACACATTATGTATTGTTCCTTTCAAACTTTGTCCTTCATAAGGACGAATCGCAATTATCATTATGTAATGCTATTTCTACAACAAAATATACAAATTATATGAACACATATCAATGCCAACACATTTATCATCTAAGAGCAAATAATGTATTTTACAAATACTCCCACTAAATCATACACCTTTCAATGCAAATAAGCATAATATGCATTTAATGGGCTAAGATCCAACTTTAATTTAATCTCAAGTACGCTATGGCGCACCGCTCAAGATTAAATTAATTAGATAGAAAACATCAATCATATAGTATATGACTCTTAGATCTTTTATGAGATTTATTTAAGACATCATATGTCTAAGCATATTTTAATCTCATCTTATGCCTTGGGTCCAAAACCATTTTGATAACCCAATTAAGTTCATCCACTTTAAACGTATAGGAACCACCATTTCCTCATCTTGCTCGCAAACGGAATAGAATCAAAGCACCTTGCTATGGCAAGCCCACCCAAAACTATCCGAGTGGTCTCAAGTGTTTTAATCATGGAATGGCATAAAGAACTTAAAAGTTAAATGAAGGTTATTTAAAGTAGATTATAAGCATATCAACAAAGATAATCATAACTGTGCACCAGGTAAGTTCCCAAGAAAATAGGTGAGCCACAAGGACTGCTTTAGTACCAAATTTTCCTTCGACAGAACTCTCCTAGTCATGCACAATTATAATACCAATTTGAATGCAACATAATCAATACTTTGTATACTGATTTGTTTCTCTTAAACAATCAGATTCATAAATTGATTTGTTACTTATAAACAATCAGATTCCTTCAAATTTTGCGTAAACTGACTTGTTTCTCATAAACAATCAGAAAACCAAAATTTAACGTTTCATCTAAACATTTAGGAAATCACAATTCAATGTTTCAACTAAACATCTAATGAAATTCTTAACACTTAAGAACAAATAATTCATGCATCGCAACAATTAATAAAAACACATTTAAATTAATTAAGCATGCATAAACAATGAATTAATCTAGCATAGCCCTATAAATTTAATTTCCAGAAATTTATAGCATCCAGATTAAGACAGAAACATATCAGATTATAAACATAATCATAGATCAGCAAGAAAAATTAACAAACTGGTTCTGTCCAGATCAGACAACGATTGTCGCGTGACAGAGGACTACAATGTCGCACGACCTAACGAGGTCATCTGACGGCCCATGACCAACTCTGTCGCGTGACACGAGTTGCCAGTTTGCAAATTTCCAAACTTCAATCAATTCCAATCATAGAGCAATTAAATCATATAAAACAACCTTTTTAACAGATTTAATTCAACATAATCAGAAAACGATTTACATATTGTTTCACATAAACAATCAAAATTCTACCGCATACAAAACATGCAATAAGCATATAAACGATTTATATCTTAATTCTAGCATGTTAATTCAAACTTAACCATACGAACGGGGCTCTGATACCACTGTTGGGTTTTATGGGTCCATGCGCAGCGGAATTAAGCATCAAATTAACACAAAACCCAAAGCCCTAAGATCCGTTCTATACGATTAAATTGAATTCATATGAGATAGAATTTACCAACCTTTATAGCTTTCTGGTCTTGAGCTATCAAACAATTTATCGGTGTGATTTTAAATCACAATCTTCGATCTTCAAAACCTTTGAACCTTCAGATTCCTTTGGACAATTTGAACTCTAGGCCTTGATCGTCGTACGAGCGAAGACCCTCTAGTAGTATCCACACATAAGAATGAACCAAGAACAGTTCTTGAGGATTGCTAGATCCTTAAACTTTAGGAAGAATATTGAGAGAACTTTTGTTATGATTTTCTTGAGAAAATTCAGCTAGCTTGATTAGGGTTAGAGACCTCATATTTATATTACCTTAATATAAGTATTTGTTTCCTAATCAAATTAGGAAACCAGTCTAAACCGCTTCTGGGCCTAAGTTGTCGCACGACCACACAAAGCCTACGGGCAAGTTGTGTCGCGCGGCTGTATAAGCCATATCAGGAACTCTCAATCAATTCTTCCTTTGGTTTAACCAATTCATTCTAGTTGTGTGTGACCCAATAGGATTATATTATGTTGGCAATGAGCTCGATCAAATCGACCCTCATAAGACATAAGTGGACTCTAGCAAGCCATTATGTCTACCCAACTAATATAACGTAAGAGGTCACGTTTCCAATGGTACACTTCCATTTCTCCCTTTGTCTCACGATGTTATATTGAACACAAGTCATGGTCCACGTCAACTTGTATTTGTTCAATGCTTTCTCGATCTTGAGTATAACTATAGTCCAATCATATTGGGGTGTGTCCACACTCTTTCATCATTATCACTCATCGAGGGGCTCAAGCAAAACATCTCTCTTTCGAGGGACAAATTCCATCTTGACTTATCATCCTTCCCATCATGAATCCGATCATGCTAAAGATAGCCTTTATAAATATCGTGTTAAGATATCGTTTGACTAAAATCAAACATGACTTTCATCATATGTAAGGTCATGATAATCTCAGGTCTAGGGACTAAATAAAGTGACCATATGAGATTTAATTATGACATTTGACCATGACATAAATCTCATACGGGTCAAGTCCAGTCACTTGTTCTCTAGCAAGTACCCATAATTTCAATGTGCATCTCTATGCATATAATCATCATATGATTATCCATTGACAATTATACTAATTATTCTCTTAATAATTAGGGACGGAGATTATTACAATAAATATGCAAAATATATAATAATCAAATAATAAACTCAAACGAACTGATGATACATAACGGTTTTCAGTTAAACATAACTAAAGCCTAGGGCATTACACCAACATCAGGGTCTTCTCGAACTTGGTTCCGACGTTGACCATGGCACGGAGATCAGGATAGAAGTGATGGCTGATCAAGGTCCTCAGAGATGGTTTGAGGCAGGAATGGAAGATGTCCATTTGCTCTTCTTTGGAAAGCGGATCCATTTTCTCGCTAAGCTTCCAGTTCCATCTTTTGTAGAACTCGCCTACTGGTTCGTCATCCTTTTGTTCGTTGGCTTGCAGATCGTGGCAGTTTGTTTCCCACTCAAGGTTGGCGCGGTACTTCTCTAGGAAGATCTCGCTGATTTGGTCCAACGTGGAGCGGTTTTCTGCCTTTACGTTGAGGAACCACCTTAGCGCTGTGGATTTGAGAGAATGTTGGAAGTGATCCGCCATTTGCTGAGGGGTTGCCCCTTTGGCTCTCATACCCAGGACATATGTGTCGATGTGGGTTTTTGGACATTCTGTCCCGTCAAACTTTTCCATTTCCGGCATCCTGAATTTCGGAGGGAGCGGGACCACCTTGTTTGGATCAGTGGGCAGGAGAGAGTCCTTTCGAGAACTGGCTAGCTTGCCTTGCATGTCCTTCATTTTCTCGATCAGCCAAGCCATCTGAGGGGCAGGTTGAGGCGAGTTGCCGTTTTCGGGGATGGAAACCGAAGATGGAGGTGGATTGGCTGATGGGATCGCCATTCGGGAGTCTTGGGGAGGTAGCTGAGTGTATACCAACCCATACCCTGGGGTGTTGAAATTAAGGGCGTGATTGCCCGATCCGCTAAGGGTTGTGTTTGGGAATTGGGGAAATGTTTCATTAGCCCCAAGTGACAGACTAGCGGGTGGTAGGCTTGAGATGTCGGGATATCTGCTTGGAATGCCTGCCCTGGCTAAGCATGGGGATTTTTGGTTATGGCTATGAGGCTCGTATAGAGGAAGAGGATTGAATCCTGGGGGATACCGAGATGCATTGGGATCTGGCGGTGCAGGCACGTATGTGTGCTGTTGATACTGAGCTTGGGGTGCAGAGCCGGGAAACTGACTGTGCTGAGGCTGGCATGTAGGAGCTGCTTGACTGATGCCTAAGTGGAGCTTTGAGCGAGATCTGCTTTGCGTTGCTGGGATCTCGTAGCTTGGCGGAGGCGGGACCTGCTGGTAGCTTTGAGAAATCGGGGGAGCCGGTATTTCTTCGTCTTCTATGAGAACAAAGGTTCCATCAGTTTGGGGAACTGCAACGGTTCCTCGAAGACGCAGGGTGTCTACGATCCAGGCCTGCTGCTCTTCTTGGCGCTTCTTGAGAGTTTCGAAGGCTCGCAGCACCTCCTCCATTGTCTGAAGGTTCCTTAGTGGCGGGGTTCCGTTTCCCTCACTGTTATCAGTTGATCCCGTCATGTGGGAGTAGCGGACGGTGCGGACCGCTGAACTGGAAGGGCTGTCAGACCTTGTGACCTCGATACTAGAAGGCGGCTCCCGGGTATTCTCAACACTCTCGGTTCGCTGGAGGGGGGTGACGGGTAAGGTTTAGACACGGGAAGGCCTTTCGGGATAAAAGGGGGAAAGCTCACGTGACATGCGGTTTCCGCTTTTTGTTTCTGATTTTGTTGTTGTTTTAATTTACTTAAAACAGTGTTGTCTCTGAGTCCTAGGTAGGTTGGAAAAGATTGCTCTTCTTTTTCGCAACTATGCTAGATCCTGGGTCAGTGGAGACCGTCTGTGCGGCTATAAGCCCCTCGTTTTGCACCTGTATTTCGACATCCGGGGTGGGCGGCCCAGGGCGAGGGTCCTATAGGGCAAGCGGTTTCCACCGGCCTAAAAGAAAAACCGAACCTAAGGACCGAGCCTGTCATGTTCGTTTTAATGCGTTAGCCATGTGAATAGTGAACCGAGCCGGCCACTGAGTCAAGATCGGGTCAAGAGTTCGGCATGACCTCTCTTTACCTTGCTTGCACAAGGGATCTGTGACGTTAGGCGTTGGCTGGGTCATATCATCATGGCTGACGTATTAAAGGCTTGATGACATGGTGTCATGTGGGCATGGATTTATATCCGGGACGGAACATCGTCTGGGTGTAGCTTCGGAAATCAAGATCAGGTCAAGATTTTAGCATGACCTTTCATCGCTTTGCTTGCGCAAGGGATCTTGAGTTCCGAGCTTCGACTCAGAAAATGGCCGGCATGGGATATGTATCCAGGCTTGTATGACACGGACTGGGTAAAAACCAACCGAGTCTGGACAGAGTGTGACTCAAGACTCAAACATGCAGGGTTGACGCTTGGCTAGGATGGGATGTTTGGAATGATCCCGTGCGCATCCAAGAGGCCTAGGAAGACCAAACGGACTGCAACTGAGACCACCCCGGGTTGAGGGTTGTAGTGTGCAGTGTATCCGAGGCAGCAGTGCGCATAGCGTGCGGTGTAACCGAGGCAGCAGCGTGAGTAGCGTGCGGTGTACCGAGGCAGCAGTGCGAGTAGTGTGCGGTCTCTAAAATTCTTTTTCTGAGTAAAACAGAAGTTTTTGAATAATTTTAAATGTATGTACACAGATGTATATTGATGCATTTTTTTGTATTTTTATTTTTTTTGTACAATAAAAGTAAAGCACATGCACACACACACAACAGTTAAAGAAAGGGGTAAAATGAAAGTTTGACCCTCATCATTGTTTTTAAAAAAATCTTTTGTTTTGTTTAAAAGTTTTTTTTTTAAAAACAAAATGTCCCCAGCGGAGTCGCCAACTGAAATTACCCGGATCCGAGAGGCAGCGCAATCGCGCCCCGGGATCTGGCATTTCCACCTTGCGGCGTTTGTTGGTGGAGGTGTCTCGCTGTGTGTTTGCTTTGTAGAGTCGCCACGCCGTTTTATTAAGCCCAAAACATTGAAAAAGGGCATCAGTTTAAAAAATAAACTATTTTTGTGTGATGAGATTTTAGGTTCGGAGGTCAGATGACTCCTCGGGAAGAGAATATTAGAATATTAGAGCTCACCCGAGTCGCCTCGTAAAAACGAGTCTTTCGGTACCCCTTATATTCTTTAAATGTTGTGTGTGTGTGTATGTGCTTTTAAAAATGCATGCTGTGTCAGATGTCTACATTGTACACTGCTTATTGAAATGTATTGAAATAGTGTAGGAAGGTAGCCTTACCAATGTTGGTTCGTGTCTGTCTTTCGCTAGGGAATAGTGTTTGAGGATGGAATAGTGCTTTGGGATGAGCCGGTTGTCTGCGGACAGAGTTTCGGCGTGCGTCGGGATCGCAGGGATCGTTCGGGCAGAGGTTCGGCGTGCGTTGGGATCGCGGGGATCACTCGGGCAGAGGTTCGGCATGGGCCGGAATCGCCGGTTTGACTCGGAAAGAGCCGGGACACCTCGGGAAAGACCAGGCAAGGCCTCGGAGTACCACGAGGGGCCTCAGAGTACCTCGAGAGTGCCTCGGGGCAGCGCGGGAGCATCGCGGGAGCGCTCGGAGAGGCTTCGGAGCACCACAAGGGAGCTCGGAAGGCCTCAGAAGGATCCAAAAGGGGCCGGGATTGCCTCGAGAGGACTTAGAGGGGTGCCTGAAGGCTGGGGGGAGAGGAGAGAAGAGGGAGATGTGTGAAATGAGGGAGGGAGAGCCCTCTATTTATAGCCATGGATTTTGTGCAAGAAGGTCCGTACGGACCTTCCATGTAATTCAGGATTTTGATTTTCCTCGATTTGAGGGAATAAGTGGACTTTAAGAAGATTCAGCAATGATGGTGTCTGGTAGCAAGAAGGTCCGTACGGACCAACTTGCATGCATAAAGGTCCGTACGGACCTCCCATGAAGCTGAGTAATTATTACTTCCTGGATTTGAGGGAATAAGTTGGACTTTAAGAGGATTCAGTAATCATGGCAACAAAGAGGTCCGTACGGACCATTTCTGCATTTTTACATAATTCCTCAAAGGTCCTTTTGTCCCTTTTTGTTCCAGAAAGGCCCCTCCCTTGGTTTGGTTGGTGGTTTTGAGGTTTTTGAGGGTTATGGGTATTCGAGATTGCGTTTGTGTGAGTCTGCGGTGTTTCCCGTGTGTTTGGAAGAGGGTGATCCAGATTGGGGTACTTACAAAAATTTACTTGTTTTATTTGTCTTAGTTATCTTCAATACAAAACAGAAATTTATGAGAAGGAGTAGAAAGCGAGGTATGCCGAAGCAAATCTCCTTAAGACAATATTTCGCCTCCGTAACTGTGCAAAAGGAATAACGGAGAATGTCTCCCAAGATACAACGTTTTTTCCAAGAGTTAGATTTGCACTTAACTAACCTTGATGAGCGAACCAAAGATCTGACTTGCTCTTTATCTTCTTACACTTAAAGGCGAATAACATTTGAAATCCTTTGAAAACAAAGCAAGGATTTCAAAAGATTTAAACTTGGAGAGAGTATTGATTGTGTTTGTGATGATTGTGATCTGATATTATCTGGTGTTGAATGAGAGGAATAAGAGGTATATATATAGCATGAATGAGTCTACACTTGTGACTGTTCACATGAGTCACAAAGCCCCAAGCCAGCAGTTGTTATCTGATTGCTCGGCCGAGCACTACAGTGCCTCACCCGAGCATAGGCTGGTTGCTCGGCCGAGCACTTTAGTGACTCGTCCAAGTAGAGGCTAGGCAGATTGGCTTATTTCTGAACAGGTATGCTCGGCCGAGGCTTATGCCTTGCTCGGCCGAGTAGTTGCTGGAAAGTGACTTTTGCCATTATACTTAATATTTGACCTAATATTCCAACAATCCCCCACATGAATGGAAGAATTCGACACGGAAAGAAAGAAGACTAAGAGCATAGCTGAGAAGTTAATGCATCAATATAGGTGGCTTTCGCTTTGAACCTTCTTTAGTAAGAATCTATCGAGCTTACTTGGTTGATCAGTGTACGTAACGTATTGAACTGTTAGACGTGATTGTAAGCTTAAACAATAGACCAAACACATTTAATTCTCATATCAGATTTTGGTTCTCTATTGTGTTCATTATTTCGACCCTAAACATTCTTGGTTTTGTGAGTGCTTTAGAGAATTTGCCTAAGAAAAATTCTCAACGAACCGGCCATGTTCACACTTACATAGGTGATGTGCTATAATGAATATCCTATATTACTCCACTTGTACTAATTTACAAGATATAGTCATCATTAAAAGCAATAGCTTAACCTCTACCAATTTGTAGGCAGCACTTTTGCATTATAGAAATGGGATGAAGATAAACTTTCAAGTGCTTCTCTCAAATCAATCATGACTAGTTTTTCCTATTGAACCTAGTCCGTGAGATATCCAGTCACCAGGTTAGGTTTCCATCAAGTTGATTTAGATTTTTTTAGGCTTTAGCCCCATTTCTTTCGATGAACAGATTATTCTCTCCTTAGATAAACCTTTAGTAAATGGATCCGCTAGGTTATCCTTTGATCACACGAAATCTATAGAAATTGTTCCGTTTGAGAGTAACTGTCTAACGGTGTTATGTCTACGACGTATGTGTCGAGATTTGCCGTTATATATAAAATTCTCCGCCCTTGCTATAACTGCTTGATTATCACAATGTATACATATAGCAGGCACGGGTTTTGGCCATAGAGGAATATCTTCTAAAAAATGTCTAAGCCATTCGGCTTCTTCACCAGCTTTATCTAAAGCAATAAACTCAGATTCCATTGTTGATCGAGCTATACATGTTTGCTTTGAAGATTTCCATGATATGGCACCTCCACCGAGAGTAAATACATAGCCACTAGTAGATTTGGATTCATCTGTATCAGATATCCAATTTGCATCACTATATCCTTCAACTACCGGAGGATAATTGCTATAGTGCAATGAATACTCTCTAGTTTGTTTTATATATCCTAAAACTCTTAATAATGCATTCCAATGTACGCTCGTTGAAAATTTTATGAAAAAATTAGGAGTCGCCACGCCATGTTTAAGGTACACTTTGAAAAACCTTTGAAAATAGAGAAAAGGGTTCGGGGGTCAGATTACGTGTTGGGAAGAACCGAGAGTTCACCCAACACGCCTCGTCCGTAAATGAGTTTTTCGAAATAAACATCCAAACATTCATAGTGTGTGCAAACAACAATGACAAACAAATGTGGTAAATGAATTTTATTGATTGAATGAGATAATTACAACTTGTGAACCATTTGGTAAGGGAGGCCACATCCCAATTACAGATCTCAAAACAGATTACAACTAAAAAGGATCTCTGCAAACTGACAAGATGTGTCGCGTGACACAGATTGCCCATCTGCAGAGATCTTACAGATTGAACACAGAAGGAACATAAATCAATACATATCTAATTGTATCACCATTTCAGCTTTGGAAATGCATAAATCAATGACTAATCGACAAAGGGGATGTGGATATGGGGAGATCCGTACTCACTTGGGAATCAAACCACAATTATATTAAGATCAAACCATGAGCATGAGATAATATCAAATAGATCAGTTAAACAGAGAGATGGCGATTGTGGTTCAGTAATTAAGACAGGTAGAATCGAATTACTAAATCAAATGAAGATAAATTGCTTGAATTATGAAAGAGATCACATAATATGAGAGAGAAGGAAGGAAATGGTTAGTTACCCTTGAAGATCCACGAATCCTATACCAAGTCAGGTATAAAACCCTTCAACAAACAGCTTCTGAAACGGATTAAGCTTGGGAGGAGTGATGGATTGATGATCTAGATGGTAGTATGTGGATTGAATTGAATTGAGGAAGGATTGGAGGAATTTGGGTATGAGAGAGAGAGAGGGTTGTGTGTATTTGCAGTGTGTGCTACGTTTCTACTTTGGCAGAGTAACAGTATGCAAAAGAGGGATCCAGATATGAGAGGGGTACTTATTTATAGGCTGCTGATGATGGGTGAGTTGTGTCGCACGACCTTCTGCTTCCATTTTCCATGGCTCGAGATGTCGCACGACTGAGCAAGCCCATAACCGTTTCTGGCGCCAAAACCTGGTTCTGAAATATTCCAGGTTAATTCCCAATAGGTCTAAACTGATTTATTCCTTGTAGGTCATTTTGCTTGAGAAAAATACTTAAAAGTACTTCCTTCGCAAGAAACTTATAAAAAGTTTCTGGAAGTCTCGGAATGGACCGAGAATTTACCAAAACGCCCCCAGTGAAATTTTATCATATTAAAATGCACCTATAAAGGGTCGCGAATTGGATTGGCGTACTCACAGAGCCCCTCGACAACGTCACTTATGAAAGAAGTGAGGTTGTCGACAAGAAGGACCCAATCCCAATGAGCGGCTGGGGATATGGTAGATGGTGGGAAATGATTGATGAGATCGGATGGCTAGACCTTTAGAGAAAGGATTCCTACATATCCCTAGGATGGAATCAAGCCGGTCGTAGTTCAGACTATTCGGGGGTGTCTGACCCAAATGAGACTGTTTGGAGGCGTCTGAACCCGGTGAGAGACTATTTGGAGGCGTCTGAACCCGATGAGAGACTATTTGGAGGTGTCTGAACCCGAAGAGACTGTTAGGAGGCGTCTGAACCAGGTGAAAGACTGTTGGGAGGCGTCTGAACTCGGTGAGAGACTATTTGGAGGCGTCTGAACCCGATGAGAGACTATTTGGAGGCGTCTGAACCCGATGAAAGACTGTTGGGAGGCGTCTGAACCAGGTGAGAGACTATTTGGAGGTGTCTGAACCCGGTGAAAGACTATTTGGAGGTGTCTGAACCCGATGAGAGACTATTTGTAGGCGTCTGAACCCGATGAAAGACTATTTGGAGGCGTCTGAACTCGATGAGAGATGAACTAAAAGAAAAGATTTTTTCGAGAATACAAGACATGATGATTTGCAATTTGAATGAGATATGATTTCATACCTGTGCTGTGTTTACCTGTAGATGCCAAAGGGACTGAGGCTATGGCTGATGATCGTGGAGGGTTATAGCTGCTGGACGGTCTTAGGCTACAATTGCTGATGATCGTGGCTGCTGGAGGGACTTAGACCACTGTTGTCGTGAAGTTGTGGAAAAACTGTAGCTGCCAAGGGACTTAGTCTATTGTTTGTTGACGAGGAATGGTAGCTTCCAGGGGACTTAGGCTACTGTTGATGATGCAAGGTAGCTGCCAGGGGACTTAGGCTACTGTTTGATGATGCAAGGTAGCTGCCAGGGGACTTAGGCTACTATTTGTTGATGATGGAAGGTAGCTGCCAGGGGACTTAGGCTACTATTTGTTGATGATGGAAGGTAGCTGCCAGGGGACTTAGGCTACTGTTGATGAAGAGTTTCTGGATTGCCATTCACGGGACGGTCTTTGTTGGTGATTGACTGACTTTGGGAGCATTTGTCGGATAGGACATGAATTTTGCTTGCTAGATTAGCATGAAAAACGGATTTTGCAGAAAATTTGGCGACGGGGCCGATGATCTTGATGAATATTGCTGGGAGACTGCTAGATTTGAATTCTTCGTCTCGCGTTTGGCTGAGGGACAATCCTCAATGATTAAATTGTGCTCAGTTAATTATTGTACCTGCGGGGGAAATTGCAAAGTATGCCACATGGGTTAAAGTTTAAAACAGCAAACCACAGGGATGATTTTGGAAAATATGACCAGGGGGCCATTATGTCGCACGACGTATTAAAGCAAGTGAACAGGTCCCTTTAAAACATTGAACAGTCGCCATTTGAAAATCACACGATTGAGAGGGAGACGAACAGCTTGAGCGAAAGAAGGGCGATAAGCACGAATCGATTGGGACATCAAGAGAAATCAAGGGTTTGATTCAGATTTGGCAAGGAACAATGCCTCCCAGGATACGCCCTACGAAAAAGCTCCTCAACATGTCGAGTTAGCTGCTCGTCGAAAGGGGATTCAGCAAAATCTGCGGCCATTCATCCCGCAAGCTGTGAGGGGAGAGTTTGACCCTCAGCTTAAAGAACACACTTCTGCTACCGAGAAGAAATCCACGGTATTTTCCTGTAACCCTTGCTTTTATTGGGATTGATTTGAAATTGAATTTTTATGCCAAAAAGATCCGAACTTGCGCGCGAAATAATGACCTAACCGCATGAATGGAATTATGACATATGATTATGAATGCATGCTCTATGATTTAACCTAATTTTGCTTGGAAAAGGGGAAGACAGACTCAAAGTAAAAAAAATGACCAATTTTATGTAATTTAGACAAATATGAACATTGATTGACATGATTTTAAGGAGAAAATGAGATATTCATACCTGCGCTATGTTTACCTGCAGGGATTGCGCACCCGGGGCTCTCCGGAGGTGATTAGCAGGTTGTGGGACAGTTTACCCGGTAGCCAGGAGCTGATTCACTCGCCCAAGGGCATGATTTATGTTGCTGGGCTGGGACAGTTCTTTGAGATGGCGAAAGCCATCAGAGACACCAAGAGGAGTGTATAGTTGATGAGAGCCTTCAGGGAGTTCTGGTGGGAGACCACACATTCCTTCCCTTTTTCTTGGGGCGAGGCGACAATCACGCCCTCTGTTCTAAAAGACCCCGCCTAAGGGCGCCTAGGCCCCGCCTAGGCGCTAGGCCCCTCTTCAACGCCTAATTCTAAGCCCCGCCTAGGTCCTGACTAATCCCGACTAATCCCGATTAGTCCCTGACTAGTCCCCGCCTAGGCGCTAGGCCCGGCTCTACCGCCTAGCATCCGCCTAGCGCTTTTTAGAACCTTCACGCCGTATGACTTTGCCGTTATCACAGGCCTGCCTTTCACTACTGGGCCTCTTTATCTTGATGAGCCCGCACCTGTTGCTGACCCCCAGCCTCTCGCTGATGCAGACTTCATGGGATTGCTTGGTTTTGTTCCCCGGGACAAGAAGGGGAATGTATATGAGCTGGGTGAGCTTCACGGTCATATTGGGGAGCAGAGCAGGGACTATCCTGTGATATTTGATGATTCTGAGGAGAGCCGACTGAGAGCCGAGAGGTTGGCGAGGGCCTTTGTATGGGTTGGCCTGTCTGACATGCTGTTTGTCAATAGTACGTCTATCGCCCTGATTTCCCTGTTGGAGCTTTTGAGGACTTGGGCTGCTGTAGGGACCCTGTCTTGGGGTGAGGCTGGCCTAGCTGAGATGTACTTGGATCTTGACGATATTAGCAGAGGGAAGGCGATGACCTTCAACTGCTGTCACATGGCGTTTGAGGTACTTCCCCTCTTGACCTCTTTTCTTCGGCATACTTCTTCCTGTCATTCATTACTGTTATCTCACTTGTCTTGATCTTTTCTTTCAGGCCCGGGCTTACGAGATCTTCGGCTGCTACGCCTGGCAGGTCCAGGATGACTTCCCTGCCACCACTTTTCCTGCTCTGAGGCGATGGGTGAAGGACGCGAGGAAGAAGACCAGGACAGCTGATTCGAGAGGCCGAGTGACAGCTTCATATCAGGATGACAGCTACTTGTGGGCTTGTCCGGGGATGCTTTGTATCTGGGAGAGAGATTTTACAGGCAGAACGGTCCACACAGGGTTGCTCAGGTTTCGGTTGATCCTCCGAGGGACATGTGGTTTCCCCGAAAGCTGGATGATTTGATTACTTTGATCCAAGGTGATGGTGCATACAACCATATTGAGGAGGGAGGAGATTATGCTGTGTATGTGGCAGAGAGATTACGGTCACCACAGGTGATGGCGAGGCGTGGTGCTCGGGATGCAGGCTCCTTATCTGGATTTGTGGCAAGACCACCATTACCTCCTCCGTTTGTTGACTTTTGGGATGGGAATCACATGAGACGAGCTCCTCTTGACACGAGTCGGATTCATCCCCATTTCCAGATCCCTGAGGGCTCCAGATTTGTGAGTGCTATCTTCCTTTCTTTAGTGCTTAAAACTGTTGGTATCCCTTATTAATGTCACAACTAGCCTCTTGATTCTTTCGATGTTTGATTGTATCAGGTCTCAACTGAGGCTTATAGGAGTTTTGCTCGATCTTATACGGGAGCTCTGGACATGATCGAGCAGCTGGAGAGTGTTAGTGTTATGCCCTAGGCCTATGATTGATAGACTTATGTGTTGACATTATTTATTATTATATGAAATGTTTATCATTTGATTATTATATGATTTGCATATTTATTTGTAATAATCTCCGTCCCTAATTATTAAAAGAATAATTAGTATAAATGTTAATGGATAATCATATGATGATTATATGCATAGAGATGCACATTAAATTTATGGGTACTTGTTAGAGAACAAGTGACTGGACTTGACCCATATGAGATTTACGTCATGGTCAAATGTCAAAAATAAATCTCATATGGTCACTTCATTTAGTCCCTAGACCTGAGATTATCATGACCTTACATATGATGAAAGTCATGTTTGATTTTAGTCAAACGATATCTTAACACGATATCTATAAAGGCTATCTTTGGCATGATCGGATTCATGATGGGAAGGATGATAAGTCAAGATGGAATTTGTCCCTCGAAAGAGAGATGTTTTGCTTGGGCCCCTCGATGAGTGATAATGATGAAAGTGTATGGCCATACCCCAATACGATTGGATTATCATTGTACTCAAGAATCTAAAAGTATTGAATAAAGACAAGTTGACGAGGACCATGACTTGTGTTCAATATAACATCGTGAGACAAAGGGAGAAATGGAAGTGTACCATTGGAAACGTGAACTCTTACGTTATATTATTTGGGTAGACATAATGGCTTGCTAGAGTCCGCTTATGTCTTATGAGAGTCGATTTGATCGAGCTCATTACCAACATAATATAATCCTATTGGGTCTCACACAACTAGAATGAATTGATTAAACCAGTGGAAGAATGATTGAGAAATTCCTTATCAGGCATAAGACATCGCGTGACAGAACTTGGCCATGGGCTTCGACTGGTCGTGCGACACTTCATGCCATAAGGCGGTTTGTCAGACTAGTTTCCTAATTTGATTAGGAAACATATACCATACTAAAGTAGTATATATATGAAGGTCTGTCAACCCTAATAGCCTAGCCGAATTTCTGAAAAGAAAAACACAACATAATTCTCAATATTCTTCCAAGGTTTAAAGGATCTAGCAATCTTCAAGAAATCGTTCTTGGTTCATTCGAAGGTGTGGATACCAAAAGAGGGTCTTCGCTCGTTCAACGATCAAGGCCTAGAGTTCAAAGCTTGTATTCAGAATCACATCAATACATCGTTCGATAGCTCAAGAACGGAAAGCGTTCAAGGTTGGTTATTTCTATCTCATAGGAATTCAATGTAATTGTATAGAACGGATCCTAGGCTCTTGGGTTTTATGTTTTTAAATGATTAATTCCGCTGCGCATGGACCCGTAAAACCCAACAGTGGTATCTGAGCCCTTTCGTATGGTTAAGTTTGAATTAACATGCTAGAAAAGTGATATAAATCGTTTATATGTCCTTGTGTCACGCGACAAAGGATGCCTGTGTCACGCGACAGAGCTTGCTTGTGTCACGCGACAAAGCTTGCCTCTGTCACGTGACACATCTTGCACAATCTGGGCAGAATCAGTTTGTTGAACTATCCTGCTAATCTGTGAATGTGTTTTCAATCTGATATGTTTATGTATTAATCTGGAAGCTATAAATTTCTGAAAATTAAGTTTATAGGGCTATGCTAGATTAATTCATTGTTTATGCATGCTTAGTTAATTAAAATATAATTTTATTAATTATTGCGATGCATGAATTATGTGTTCTTATGAATTAAGAATTTTGGTAGATGTTTAGTTGAAACATTGCATTGTATATTCCTGAATGTTTAGTTTTGAAACATTAAAATTTTGGTTTTATGATTGTTTATGAGAAACAAGTCATATTACGCAAAAAATTAAAAGGAAACTGATTGTTTATTCAAAGTGTCGATTATGTTGCAAATCAGAGCTGATTTCTGATTGTGCATGTCTAGGAGAGTTCTGTCGATGGAGAGATTTGGTACTTAAGTAGTCCTTGTGGCTCACCTATCTTCTTGGGAACTTACCTGGTACACGATTGTGATTATCTTTGCTGATACGCTTATAATCTGCTTTAAAGAACCTTCATTTAACTTTTAAGTTCTTTATGCCAATTCATGATTAAAACACTTGAGACGATTCGGATAGTTTTGGGTGGGCTTGCCATAGCAAGGTACTTTGATTCTATTCGTATGCGAGCAAGATGAGGAAATGGTGGTTCCTATACGTTTAAAGTGAATGAACTTAATTGGGTTATCAAAATGGTTTTGGACCCAAGGCATAAGATGAGATTAAAATATGCTTAGACATATGATGTCTTAAATAAATCTCATAAAAGATCTAAGAGTCATATATGTGATATGATTGATGTTTCTACCTAATTAATTTAGTTTTGAGCGGTTTGCCATAGTAACTTGAAATTAAATTAAAGTTGGATCTTAGCCCATTAAATGTATATTATGCTTATTTGCATTGGAAGGTGTATAATTTAGTGGGAGCATTTTATGTAAATGAATTATACTTCTCATATAATATGTTTACTTATATGTGTTCATATTTTATGTATATCTTTTTGTAGAATAAATGGCATCAAACAATAATCATTTGTCACTGCGATCTGTCCTTGAGAAGGAAAAGTTGGAAGAGAATGGTACAAACTATATGGATTGGATCCGTAGCATGAGAATCGTTCTCAGGCAAGAGGAGAAATTGTATGTTCTCGAGGAACCTATTCCACCTGAACCTCCTGCCAATGCTACTAGGGCAGTGAAGGACCAATATCTGAAGCACAAGCGTGATTCTACTGATGTTGGTTGCCTCATGCTCTCCGCCATGTGCAAGAGCCTTCAGAAGGATCTTGAGCACTTGGGGACAGTTGATCTAAACAATCGACTGATGGAAATGTTCCAAGTTCAAGCGACGAAAGAAAGGTATAACACAGTTAAGGCCCTGACCTCATGCAAGATGAGCGAAGGACAAGCTGTTGGTCCTCATGCTCTAAAGATGAAGGGCCACATCGAGCATCTTGAAAGGCTCGGTTTTCCAATTAGCCAAGAGTTGGCTACTGACATGATATTGAATTCATTGCCCGAAGGTTTTAGTAATTTCATAATGAACTATAAAATGGGGGGCATGAATAAGAACCTTTCCGAGTTAGTTCAAATGTTGAACACTGCGGAAACCATTATTGTCAAGAAGAAAACCGGTCAAGTTTTGATGGTTAACAAGGGGAAGAGTTTCAAGGGTAAAGGAAAGGCAAAGGTTGCTAATCCTAAGGCAAATGTTGCCAAACCCAAAGAGGGTGCCAAACCCAAAGAGGCTAAGCCCAAGTCCCAAGAGGACGCAGTCTGCTTCCATTGCAATGAGATTGGGCATTAGAGGAGAAACTGCACAAAATACAAGGAAGCACTGAAGAAGAGCAAAGGAGTTGCTTCGACTTCAGGTATCTTTGTTATAGATATATTCCTATCTACTTCTAGTTCTTAGGTATTGGATACCGGATGTGGAACTCACATTTGTCTAAATGTGCAGTGTCTAAAGAACAGAAGGATGCTTGAAGAGGGTGAAGTGGACCTACGTATGGAGAATGGAGCAAGAGTTGCTGCATTAGCCGTAAGAACTTATGAAGTTACTTTACCTAGTGGACTAATACTTGTTTTGAACAATTGTTATTACGTTCCAGCTTTAAGTAGGAATATTATTTCGATTTTATGTTTGGATAATGAAGGTTTTAATTTTCTTATATGTGATAAGAAGTTTTCTATTTACAAGAGTGATATGCATTATTGTACTGCTATTTCATTCAATGGCCTTTATATCCTTGATGTTGAAAATCGTGATAATGATGTCTATAACATTAACAAGAAATCTAAACCCAATGATGTAAATCACACATACTTATGGCATTTTCGTCTTGGCCATATAAATGAGAAACGCATTTCTAAACTCCACAAATATGGATTTTTAGACTCACATGATTATGAATCATATGAGACATGCGAATCTTGTTTACTTGGCAAGATGACCAAGGAACCATTTACCAAAACTAGTGAAAGGGCGGGCGACTTATTAGGCCTCATACATACAGATGTGTGTGGACCTATGAGTAGTGATGCTAGGGGAGGATTTCGGTACTTCATAACATTCACTGATGATTATAGTAGATTTGGATATGTTTATCTGATGAAACATAAAAGTGAATCGTTTGAGATATTTCGAATATTTCAAAATGAGGTGCAAAATCAACTTGGCAAAACTATTAAGGTACTTCGATCCGATCGAGGTGGCGAATATTTGAGCCAAGAATTTGACAGTCATCTTAAGAGTTGTGGAATCGTTTCAGAACTCTCTCCACCCGGAACACCACAATGGAATGGTGTGTCTGAAAGGAGGAATAGAACTTTGTTGGACATGGTTCGTTTTATGATGAGTCAAGTTGAGCTTCCTTTATCCTTTTGGGGACATGCACTAGAAACTGCTACTTTTACTATAAACAGAGCTCCTAACAAATTGGTTCAAAAGACCCCATATGAGATATGGCATGGAAGAAAACCTAGTTTGTCTTTCATGAAGATTTGGGGTTGCGATGCATATGTCAAGAAGTTAACTTCTGACAAGCTATCACCTAAGTCTGATAAATGTGTTTTCGTGGGTTATCCTAAGGAAACCAAAGGATACTATTTCTACAACCGAAACGAAAACAAAGTGTTTGTTGCTCGAAATGGTACTTTCTTAGAAAAAGAGTTTCTTCGCAAAGGAACCAGTGGGAGTAAAATAGATCTCGAAGAAATTCGAGAACCCGAAAACAACATTGAACCAATGGTAGAAACTGAACCAAGTTCACAAGGAATTGTGGAACCGGTTCAAGATGCACAAGTCCTTCGCCGAAGTGGTAGGTCACGATCCGAACCCGAGAGATATGGATTTCTCGTTACGGAAAGTGATGAAGTGGAGTTAATTGAAAACGATGAACCTACTTGCTATCAAGAGGCGATGTCCGCTCCTGATTCGGAAAAATGGCAAGAGGCCATGAAATCCGAATTACAATCCATGGCTGATAATCAAGTTTGGAACTTGATTGATCCACTCGAAGGTGTAAAAACCATAGGGTGCAAATGGATCTTCAAGAAGAAGACCGACATGGATGGGATGGTGCACACCTATAAGGCTAGGCTCGTAGCTAAGGGATATAGGCAGATTCATGGCATCGACTATGATGAAACCTTTTCTCCTGTAGCTATGCTTAAGTCTATTAGAATTTTAATTGCCATAGCCGTATATTATGACTATGAGATATGGCAAATGGATGTCAAGATAGCTTTTCTAAATGGGAAGTTACTTGAGGATGTATACATGATACAACCTGAAGGTTTTGTCAGTCCAGAAAATTCTAACAAGGTGTGTAAGTTGCAGAGATCCATTTATGGATTGAAGCAAGCTTCTAGGAGTTGGAATCTAGGTTTTGATGAAGCAATCAAGGAGTTTGGCTTTCTCAAGAACGAAGATGAACCTTGTGTATACAATAAAATTAGTGGTAGCGTAGCACTATTTTTAGTGTTGTATGTCGATGATATCTTACTCATTGGAAATGACATTCCTGCACTACAAACTGTCAAGTCTTGGTTGAGAAAGTGCTTTTCGATGAAAGATATGGGCGAAGCTGCATATATCCTTAGTATCAAGATCTATAGAGATAGATCTAAGAGGATGATTGGTTTAAGTCAAAGTACTTACATTGACAAGGTTCTTAGAAGATTCCAAATGGAAAATTCTAAAAGAGGAAACTTGCCAATGTTGCATGGTGTATCTCTTAGCAAGACTCAAAGTCCTAAGACTAATGATGAGCGAAAGAGAATGAATGGTATTCCATATGCTTCGGAAATTGGGTCTATCATGTATGCTATGTTATGTACTAGACCCGATGTCTCGTGTGCTCTAAGCATGACGAGTAGGTACCAATCGGATCCCGGCGAACCGCATTGGATAGCAGTCAAGAATATCCTCAAGTACTTACGAATAACTAAGGATGTATTCTTGGTCTTTGGAGGAATAGAAGAAGATCTTGTAGTAAAAGGCTACACATATGCTAGCTTCCAAACCGACAAGGATGATTTCAGATCGCAGTCTGGATTTTTGTTTACGCTGAATGGAGGCACTGTGATTTGGAAAAGTTCCAAGCAAAGTACCGTCGCTGATTCTACAACCGAAGCTGAGTACATAGCGGCATCTGATGCAGCTAAGGAAGCCGTTTGGATCAAAAAGTTCATTAGTGATTTGGAAGTCGTTCCAAGCATCAAAGATCCTATTGAACTTTAATGTGACAACAATGGTGCCATTGCGCAAGCAAAGGAACCAAGGTCACATCAGAGATCCAAACACATAATTCGACGTTTCCACATTATCCGAGAGATATGCAAAAGGGAAGACGTAAAGATATGTAGAGTAGACACTGATGACAACGTGGCGGACCCATTAACAAAGGCTCTCCCGCAAGCTAAGCATGATGGTCATGTTAGGTCCATGGGTATTCGATACATGGGAGATTGGGCCTAGTGCAAGTGGGAGACTGTTAGTGTTATGCCCTAGGCCTATGATTGATAGACTTATGTGTTGACATTATTTATTATTATATGAAATGTTTATCATTTGATTATTATATGTTTTGCATATTTATTTGTAATAAAATCCGTCCCTAATTATTAAAAGAATAATTAGTATAAATGTTAATGGATAATCATATGATGATTATATGCATAGAGATGCACATTAAATTTATGAGTACTTGTTAGAGAACAAGTGACTGGACTTGACCCGTATGAGATTTATGTCATGGTCAAATGTCATAAATAAATCTCATATGGTCACTTCATTTAGTCCCTAGACCTGAGATTATCATGACCTTACATATGATGAAAGTCATGTTTGATTTTAGTCAAACGATATCTTAACACGATATCTATAAAGGCTATCTTTGGCATGATCGGATTCATGATGGGAAGGATGATATGTCAAGATGGAATTTGTCCCTCGAAAGAGAGATTTTTTTGCTTGGACCCCTCGATGAGTGATAATGATGAAAGTGTATGGCCATACCCCAATACGATTGGATTATCATTATACTCAAGAATCGAGAAAGCATTGAACAAAGACAAGTTGATGAGGACCATGACTTGTGTTCAATATAACATCGTGAGACAAAGGGAGAAATGGAAGTGTACCATTGGAAACGTGAACTCTTATGTTATATTATTTGGGTAGACATAATGGCTTGCTAGAGTCCGCTTATGTCTTATGAGAGTCAATATGATCGAGCTCATTGCCAACATAATATAATCCTATTGGGTCACACACAACTAGAATGAATTGATTAAACCAGTGGAAGAATGATTGAGAAATTCCTTATCAGGCATAAGACATCGCGCGACAGAACATGGCCATAGGCTTCGACTGGTCGTGCGACACTTCATGCCATAAGGCGGTTTGTCAGACTAGTTTCCTAATTTGATTAGGAAACATATACCATACTAAAGTAGTATATATATGAAGGTCTGTCAACCCTAATAGCCGAGCCGAATTTCTAAAAAGAAAAACACAACATAATTCTCAATATTCTTCCAAGGTTTAAAGGATCTAGCAATCTTCAAGAAATCGTTCTTGGTTCATTCGAAGGTGTGGATACCAAAAGAGGGTCTTCACTCGTTCAACGATCAAGGCCTAGAGTTCGAAGCTTGTATTCAGAATCACATCAATACATCGTTCGATAGCTCAAGAACGGAAAGCGTTCAAGGTTGGTTATTTCTATCTCATAGGAATTCAATTTAATTGTATAGAACGGATCCTAGGCTCTTGGATTTTATGTTATTAGATGCTTAATTCTGCTGCGCATGGACCCGTAAAACCCAACAGAGAAGAGTGCCCCTTTTTGGAAGGAGCGGTGCCTATCCCAGATTTTAGATGACGATTCCACTCTTAGTCTACCGAAGAGGAAAAGAGCTCGGGTCGACACGGCTATGAGCGGACAGAAGAGACCCCGGACCAAGAATGCCTCATATACTTCTTCCAGTTCTTCTAGCTCAGAGTATGAGAGTGATGATGATGATATTCTTGTTGATCCCCATGAGATTGAGTTTGTTGCCATTCCTGTCATTGATGAGTTTTATCGTGCGGACCCTGTGATTTACCGAGCTCCTGCTGATGATCCAGATCATGTACTTGCCGAGGAGGACGATGAAGAGGGAGTGGATAGCGAGGAGGATGATGATGACGACTCAGAGGATGATGATTCGGAGTAGCACCTTGGATTAGATTGCGACTTTTTGATCATTGTACCTCGCAGAAAACAAACAAACACTTTTTGTCTAGACTATTTTCTACTCATTACTTTTTGCAACACTTTTGAACTTGATTGCTTATTAGCCAAGTACATTATTAGCTTTTGTTATTTGCACGAGTCCATCTTTTTTTGGAAAATGAGAATGGATAGGGTAATGGTTATAATATCGGTATATATGTGATTTGTATGCTTTGTGTATGTGCATGGAATGATGGATTGATTGTGTGTGTATGAGGTATATGTATGTATGGGATGAATGAACCCTTTCCCATTTTGTTTGCGAAGTGGTGGCTGATGGTTGCGGCATTGGACAAGTCGGGGAGTGCCTTGGTAAGAACTAACTGCAGCAGGTTGCTGATGTCTGATATGAGGCCAGAGCTGTCGCACGACCCAGGACGCCTTGTGGTAAGTTGTGTCGCGTGACATAATAAGTCTCACTGACAGGTTTTTCCAACCAAGCTTCAACATTGTCTCAATACTCCACCTTTGCCTAGGGCAAGAATTTCAGCAACCCTTCATGAAGTAGGCTTCAATTACAGAGCTATCCTCAAGGATCGAGATTGTAAAAACAGCCCCATAATCTGTACAGATGCACACACAATTCCTCTTTTACCTGACCAAGCCCCAGTTTGACATAGCTCCCACGCAGCCTCATTGCAAATAGAAATATCACGTGGCCAAGGAGGCGATTATCTTTCAAACTTCAGTCAATCAGTCGCTGAATAAGACTCGGAAACGTATATGTGCAGAGGTACATCTTTTGAAAAGTGGGAATGAATCCCCATTTTGTGTAACACACTCGCTTTGGTTTTGACTCTTTTGAGAGAGTATAAGTGTCACAAGGTATGTAAAAGGTGTATGGAAGCCCCTGCTGACAGAAAGACAGTGTTTAGCTCTATTTTCCTATGATGGAGAGAGAGAAGACTTGTTGAGACATTTGAAAATGTGTCTTATTCACGATGATCACAAGGTTGCTTAAAACCCTTTATTGATGTTCGGGTTATTCAACCACTAATCCTGATATGAACAAATATTTTGATTAATCATGAGGAGAAAGCCAACTGGTATCGGAATCAAATTTGGCGAGATGGAAAGAGGATTTGTGTATAGGGACAGCCCTTGATGAGACCATATTTTCTGAGATTTGAATGTATTTGTGACCGGACCATTTCTGGTTGCCTACGTTCCACTCATTGGGAGGAGCTCAGGTCGCCGTAGTTCGGGCAAGTCCCGATTGGAAAGAGATGGAGTGCGTAGATTCGAGGATCTTTTGAGAATTGGAGAGTTGACGCACATGTCTCCTTGGAGTGTCAATGAAAGACACGGATGCGAAGCCCCAGCGAGGCATTCACGGGAAGTGTTTTGTGGAGAAGAAACGAAATATGTTCACGTGAAACGTCAAATGAATAGGATTTGGATTTGCATAATCTTTGATTGATGTTCTTGAACCGAGATGGATTAGGTTCTAATTTAAGCAAGCAACGAAACATTAATTTGCTTTAGATCTCGAAGATATTAGAATGAAACTGCTATTCGATAGGAACTGTAGCTGGGTTTTGGGGTTTCGATCGGCCATTAGGTGATTTGGAAGATTGATTGCATTATGACCTCTTAAGATGAGAGGTCGGCTGGGCTTTTTGCTGACTGAACCTCCAAAGATGAGAGGTTGTCTTTCGGGGATATGTTTGGGATTTCTATGGTGAGGAGATTGATTGCCTCTAAGAGTGAGAGGTCAATTTTGGCTTTTGTCAGAGGCAAGGGTAATGGGAATATTCTCTAAAATGAGAGGATGGCTTGGTATTGGTTTGAAGGTAATGGTGCGGGGACATCCATGTTGTCTCTTTATTCGCTCTGAGACTCCTTTTGAGTAAACAACTGGATCCTTCAACTTTTGCTTTTGAGAGAATTGCTAGGGACCAGGCTCTCCTTTTTTCTTTTTCTTATTCTTTTTTTTTGTCAATTTTATTCTTGGGAGAGAACTTCAGCCAGTCCCCAGAATGGATCATTGTATTCCGTCATTCTTGAGCTTGGAAACGGTCAATCTTCTTTTGAATCATGGGAGCCTCGAGGATAGTCCCTCTTTCTTTTGGAGATGTCTAAACGGGTTTCAAAACATGCCGATCTTGAAACGAGAGGGTATTTTTTGGTGAGGGTAAGGTTAATGGCTTTCCTATGGGTGAAAGGTTTCAGCCGCAGTCTATACCGGATGATCTAAACGAGATTAAAGCCTCATTGCTTGCTTAAGCTTAATTGAGAAAGATTAATGCAAATCCATTGGGCAACAGAATGATGAATATGATGAAAGGAGTGTGAGCATATGAGATGCGAGATGGGAAGTTGATAAGCCCCAATTTAAGAAAGATATCAGTTGATTTTCTCATTCCGATCAATTTAAACATTAATCATTTCAAAGCATTAGTGAGTGAGCAGCACAAGTGATCATATAGAATAAAACCATTTCAATTAAATGTAACGTGGGTGTGCAAGTGATGTCTCGAGTCTAGCAAGAATAGAAATAAAGATTTTATTACTGAAAGAAAATAACACAGTCATAACAGACTCAAATTCCGACAAGGACATTTAATGCTATAATGAAAGACAATCTAGACCCTACGATGACTGATTGACTATATTATCTTCAACTCAGGATGGGAGGATCCGTTGGAATCATGGGAGAGGATTGGTAACCACATTGGGACGAGCCTTCTCAATCCTACCTTCATCAACAAGCTTTTGGATGAGCACTTTCAGAGGAGTGCAATCATTGGTGACATGACCGGGATACTGATGATATCGGCAATACTTGCTATGATCCAAATCCGGATTGGGTTTGATGGGATTGTAATTTTCAAGTGGCTTGATCATTCCTCTACGAACTAACCCATTGAAAGCCTCTTCAGTTGTTATCCCGAGATCATCAAATTTCCGCTGCTTGCGAGGTGGAAACCAACCATGATTCGGAACACTACTTTTCCCCTGGAAGCCCTTTTCAATCTTCCTTCATCGATGAGCTCTTGGATGATCACCCTCAAAAGTTTGCAGTCGTGAGTGGTATGGCCAGGATATTGATGGTAATAGCAGAATTTTCTTTTATCCAGGTTGGGTCTAGGATTAGGAGGGTTATAATTGACCAGTGGCTGAACCAATCAACCGCTTACCAAGATCTTGAGGAATTCATCCATAGGCATTCCCACATCACCGCAGTATTGTTTTCCTCTTTTCATCTGAACCACCTTTGGAGGTGACTCGGGTACTGGAGCCCCTTGCTGAATGGGATTCATGGCAGGAATGAAGGACATTTGATTAACGGTTACGTATGGGGTTGGTCCTGAATACTGATCCTGCGTAGACAACGAGCTGAAACCATAAGATGAACCCATTGATGGTTGAGAAAAACTTCCTTGAGGCGGAGCTTGGTTAGCGGGGAACGGCAGCAATCCCTTTTGGTTGTTCAAAAAATAACATGGGCCTTGGGAACCTTGCCGAGACTGACACTGCGACCCAAACTGATTAGGAGATCTGAAAGCATTGGAGACCAGTTGTACACCCTGAATCTTAGCTTGGCCAATTTGAGGTGCTGGAGGAGGACTCCTACCTTGTGCATTCACATTTATCCCTTTCATCCTGTGCATTTGATAATCGGGGAAAGATGTAATATCAACGGTGGGATGAAGAGGGAGGGAAACATTTCCAGTCCCATAATCAGTGTTGTTAGCGCCAATGATCTCCTCATAAGACCCATCTTCGTGACGAATGACTACAATCCCTCGAACGCGCATTGCTTCCACAAACTGAGCATGCGTTTCCTCTTCTCGAGCCTTAGCAACTTGGGCAAGCAACTGAGCCTTGCACTCACGAACCAAAGCAGCCTCAAGAGAAGCTCGCAACTCGACCATAGACAAATAATTCAGATCCAGCTAACCCGAAGCAGAGGAACCTCCAGACTGAGCAGATGACATATCCTTTGTACCAAACATCTCGAATACCAGAACAGATGAGAGCTCTGCGAGAAACTGCAACTACTTCAGAGACACGAACCCAACGAGCACTGGAAGCCGGAACACACACCCAACTTGCTGCGACTGCAGGGGTGGGTATGGATTGATAAGGTGGTAAAGGAAGAGACTTTAAGAAAGTATGGGAGAGGGAGGAGAAAGGAAAGGATAGACTCGTGCAAACATCTTATTTATGTTCAAGTAGAAATCGGTATCTTTTAAGTCCTAAATAAGGTTGGAAAAGGATAAGCCTTTATTTATGCAATCTAGACCTCGGGGGAACCTAGGGACGCAACATTCAAATTACACCAAATGTTTTGCATAGAAATTAATAATAGGCAATAACACCTAAACAAGACCTAATCCCTATATGAGACGGTCGAGTGATCCAAATTTCTGTAAGTATCCAAATCTGGCTCATGCCTTCCGGTTAATTTTCCCGGCAATTCCGGTAATTTCCCGGTAATCCCCCGGACTTTCCTGGAGGTCCGGAACAATTCCGGAACTGTTCCAAACCTCCCAAGGGCTGAAAGGTTCGCTCTAATTAAAGAGAGCACATTTTTAATGACTTAAGAGTATTCTAGAATATGCCACCTTGCATGATTCTAGAATAATGCTGAGTCATTCTGGATAATGCCGCACGGCCTCATTAGGCGTCGGTCCTTAGCCACACGGCTTCATTAGCTCTTCCCAGACTGCCTATAAATAGAGCCCTCCTCTACCCATTTCAACATGAACAAATAACATACAAACCACCACCACCACGAAAAACATACACCAAAGGCTGCTGGAGATCCAAGAAGGTTGAAGAAGAAGGCCAAGAAGTCTCCTCCCTCCTCCTTGAAGATCCAAGATCGATCCTTCCTCCTAGCTCCATCAAAAGAAGAAGAGGAAGCCATTGGTAACCTCTCACTCCCTAACCTTGCATCATAATTGCTCTATGTGATTTAATTGCTCATTGCATGTATTGTTATTATCTTGCTTGAGACTTGGTAGTTGTCATTTAAAGATCATATCTTTATAGTACCCCCTTTCCCCCTTTGCATGAAATAGGCATCAATTGCCATTCAAAATGTAGTCTTTTCAAAGGTGCATCCTTTGCACCTAAATCTCCCCCTTTTTCATAAAAAAGTCATCTTCATGCCTCCTTAGCCAATAAAAATACAATCTTTGTCTTCAAAATGCATCATTTGAATATAAAGATCATGTCTTTACACAAAAAGGTGCATCCTTTGCACTTAAAACCCATTTTCATGCATCATTTGTATTAAAGGTCATTCCTTTATCATGAAAACAAGCATCCTTTGCTTTTCAAAATCCAATCAAAATGCATCATTTGCATCAAGATCATTTCTTTAAACCAAAATGCATCATTTGCATTGAAGATCATTTCTTCTAATCAAAAAGCATCATTTGCAACCCAAAAATGTCATCTTTTTCATTAAAAATGTCATTTTTACATGCATTCCCCCATGTCCCCCATTAGCAAACCTTCGGAACGGACCGGTGTAAAAGATCCTATCTTTACATCGTTTCTTCCATAAAAGGTATCATAATTTCTTTAGAAAAGGATACGCCTTGAACCTTATATCTCTGATTATCACTTAAGATGAGTACGAAAGCCTCAAGGCTCTACCGTCTTAAGGTGTAGGATTGATGGGCTAAGGACACTCCTTTCCTAAAGAACCCCATCTTGGACTCCAAAAATGGTGTCCCTATCTTGATCAAGCAAGACCCAAGGTCAAAAAGCGATGATCACAAGTCCAAGATGAGGACGGGATCAAAATCCCGAACACATAAAAATCCAAGGAATCCCGAGCGACAACCAATAAATGGTTTGTACGTCCGGAAGATAACTTGGGACATTCCCCCTCTTTTCAAACACACGCACACAAGAAAGCACGCAAGCAAGCATGATAAATGGAATCTCGGGAGACTTGCTCCGGCAAGGCACCTTGGGTGAACGCCAAACGTTCTTCCCAAGGGGTAACTTAACCTCCGAACCCACATAAAACCTTTTTTTCAAAGTTTTGAGGTAATCAAAATGGCATGGCGACTCCGTTTTCAAGTTTAAACCGGATGTCTTCAAACTCGCGTGAATTCCAAACAAAATTTGGGCACACATTTACAGTTTGGCGACTCCGCTGGGGACATCCCAAAGGAGAAAAGCTTTTATTTTCAAAATAAAAAAAAATAATACTCGGTATATAGGTGGAAACCACTTAACCTTCCTGTATCACTCTCTGATTTGGGAGTTGGGATAAACGGTGGTTTAACAATCCCACGTACCAGTATCCCTCTTCGAAAAAAAATTTTTTGAAAAAAAAAATAAAGAAAGCTTTTCCCTTTGAGCGGGTTAGACTCCCATCGCGGACTCCATTAATCATGCTTGCTTTCTTTGCCTTGCATTGCATTATTTGCATCTTGGATTTCGTGCATGCTTTGAACAGGAAATAACCTGAAAATCGCAAAGGAGTGGAACCTGGAAAATTGATCCATGCAGTCGTACGGCTAATCCTCCCTGGATTCTGACCGGACGACCTCAGTGGCAATTCCACCAGGAAAAATCAGGGTTAATCTGGCAGTCCTAGCAGCTTGGGACTACTCAGTTCCATGACTGACTGGGGCTCCCAGAAAATTTATGTGCTTATCTGTTGCATTCTCCCCCGTCCCGAAAATCATTCCTTTAAAACACATTTATAAAAATCTCTGTTTTAACTCAAAAAGGAACATTTTTAGGAGACCGCACACTACGCGCACCTGATATATCCTGCACATTTTGCACGCACGTCCTTCAAACCCGGGGTGGTTTCAGTTGCAGTCACGGACAGCCTTACGATGCTCCCGGGCGCGCACGAAATCTTTCCAACCTCCCCATGGCAGCCAGTGTCGACCAATGCACAGTCCGTGTCACACGTTTCAAAAAACCGTGACTTTTTGGTTGGTTTTTGGTCTGGTCCGTGTCATATAGCCCAGTTGCATACCCCGTAAAGGTCAAGCCTTAGCTCATAACGGAAGTCAAGATCATTCGCTCAAGCGAAACTCTGCCGAAATTCCGACAAGGAAAAAAACGGTAGAATCTTGACTCCGACATTGACTTTGACCTTGACCCGCACGAAATGCGTAAGAGTCGAGACCGAGTCTTTGCCAAAAAATCCAAAGATCTTTCGCTCAAGCGAAGCTCTGCCAAAATTCCGACAAGGAAAAATTGGCAAGATCTTGACCTGGCATTGACTTCGATTCTGACTCACGCACTGCGTATGCAACGAAGTTCAATGTGACACTGCGTCATCCGGCTTTTGCCGCCCGACCCATGTCTATTATTTTCTCGGACATTATCGAAAGTCAAAAACGTCATTCGCTCAAGCGAAACTCTGCCAAAATTTTGTTAAGGCAGAAAGACGAGACTTTCCCGGTATTGCCTTGACCATAATTCGCATCGCTCGTGCGTTGAAGGTTCCTATGACTCGCTAGACCCGTTAGGAGCGTTCTTTACTCTCGGTCGGTGGGATCCGCGTGCCCTATAGGACCCTCGCCCGGGGCTGTCCACCCTGGGAGGTCGAAATACAGGTGGAATACGAGGGGCTTATAGACGTAGTGACGGAACCTTGATCCAGGATCTAGAGTAGTTGTGAAAAAGAAGGGCAATTCCCCTTTTCCAACAAATAGAAAATTAATAAAAGACACTGTTTTAAGTAAACTGGAAGATTATAATTTGCATATTGCCTGAGCCTTCAGCCTAAACACCTACCCCGAGTCTAAACCTTTCCTATCCCTTTTCCGCAGCGAGAAAGAAGTGGGTGAGAACACCGGGTCAGCGACTTGTTAGCGCAGAATTCTCAGACAGTTCGCCAGAATCCTCAGTTTTGTCAGAGTGTCAAAATGGCCAACATGGTAATCAACAACGGTAGTGACCAAGCAGTCGGAGAGGCCATCCCAGTTCAGCCCAGGCCTCACATCTGGTATGATGTGTGCGATTGTGAAGATTGTCTGGAGTATGAAGCCGGGGATAAGAGCGTGGGAACTCTAGGGGAACCTTCAGGCAAGTTTGACTACTACGTCAGTTATGCCAAGGAGCCTGCCAAGGAACCCGTCATTCAAAACACAGTCCAGCCTGATACCCCTGTGATCAGCGACCCTCTTGAAGCAGAAAATTCCGAATTTGCTGCCATCATAAAGTTCAATGAGAAGCTAGCAGATCTAGAAGCAGAATGCAGGAAGCCTATAGAATACGTGGCCAGTCAAGAAAGAATCAAGGTCCCTTCTGAAGAAGACTTCATCAGCATCATTCAGGCCAACCCTCCTGTTGGCTACACTGACAAAGTTGTGATATCGAAGATTGGTAAAGATGACCTATCAGCAATGCGTTGACAAGATGAGCCAGACCCTTCAGGCAATGAGCCCAGTCGTCACAGAAGAGCTCGCTGAAAGATTGCATCAAGCTACTCTAGCTCCCCTCACCATATTTCCGCGGTACCGGCCTGTCAATGATTACCGGCAAGTTTTCGACCAGTTCGAAGTCTCCAACTTTTTGAAAAGTGCTGACCAGACCGCTACTCCCCAGGGCAACAACATGAAGGAGTGAGATCCCGGTCCAACCTTTGTCAAGTACCCTCGAGTCAATAAGTAGTATAGGGTCCAGAGTCAGTAGTGTCTATTCAGTCGAGTCAGGAATCTTTGAATTCCAGTCCTCTGAGTCATCCGAAGGCCTCACGCCTGAGGATTATGAAAATGTAATCGATGTCATCTTTCCCCTTATATTGAATGAAATGACAGATCTTTCTGATTATCCCCTTATTGCCAACTTAACAAATGATAAATTAACTCAAAACTTAACAACAGTTAATAATGAATCATTTGAACAAGATGCAAACACACTAAATGAACAATACATTAAAGAAATCTTTAAGCAGGTTTCAGAAAAAGAGGAAAACCGGGCCCAAGCTGTCGAGGAGGTTTTGATAAGTGTGAACTTGGGTACTGTCGAGGAACCTAAAGAGACACAGATTGGAAGCTTCTTCCAGGGGATTGAATGGGACAGACTGATCGATCTGCTCAGAGAATACATGGACGTGTTTGCATGGTCATACAGGGATATGCCGGGGCTAGACAGTTCAATAGTAGAGCACAGAATCCCTCTAGCACCAGATGCTAAGCCAGTCAAGCAGAAACTGAGAAAGATCAAGCCAGAATGGTCTCTACAGGTCAAAGAAGAGATTGAAAAGCTACTGCGGGTAGGGTTCATCAGAGTCATCAAATACCTGACATGGTTGTCCAATATTGTGACCGTAACCAAGGCCAATGGGAAGGTGCGCTGCTGTGTAGATTTCCGAGATCTGAACAAGGCC
Source organism: Adenophora triphylla var. japonica (assembly GCA_022495995.1). Taxonomy (NCBI): domain Eukaryota; kingdom Viridiplantae; phylum Streptophyta; class Magnoliopsida; order Asterales; family Campanulaceae; genus Adenophora; species Adenophora triphylla. The sequence goes on along the minus strand of JAFEMH010001828.1, from coordinate 83,980 downwards.
AGCCCCAAAGACGACTACCCTTTGCCAAACATAGACATCCTGGTGGACTCCACTGCCAACTACGAAGTCAAATCTTTCGTTGATGGTTTTGCCGGTTACAACCAGATCAAGATGGCCGAGGAAGACCAGGAAAAGACAGCCTTCACCACACCGTGGGGAACTTACTGTTATACAGTAATGCCATTTGGGCTTAAGAATGCCGGGGCTACTTACCAAAGGGCAGCGACCGCGCTTTTTCATGACATGATCCACAAGGAGATTGAGGTCTACGTTGACGACATGATAATCCACTCCAAAGGCGAGGATGGACAGCACTTTGTCGACCTGCGGAAGTTCTTTGAGAGGCTGAGACAGCATTCCATGAGACTAAACCCTGCCAAATGCACCTTCGGAGTGACAAGGGGAAAAGTGCTTGGGTATATGGTCACAGAGCGAGGTATCGAAGTCGACCCCCAAAAGATCAAAGCCATTATGGACATGAGGCCACCTCAAACCCAGACAGAAGTCAAGAGCTTTATGGGCAAGTTGCAGTACATCAGCCGTTTCGTCAATCAGTTGACCACTATGTGCGAGCCCATCTTCAAGCTCATGAAGAAGAATGTAGACACAGAATGGACCGAAGAATGCCAGGATGCCTTTGACCAGATCAAGGCATACTTAGTACATCCTCCAGTGCTATGTCCCCCACATAGACAGAAACCTCTTCTGCTCTATCTCACTGTCACCGATACGGCAATTGGGGCTATGCTTGCTCAGGAGAAGAAAGACTCTCGGGTAGAGAATGCCATTTACTTTGTCAGCCGGAAGCTACAGGGAAGTGAGCTCAATTACTCAGCATGTGAAAAGACTTGTGCAGGACTGGTCTGGGTAGTCGGCAAGCTGAAGCATTATATGCAAGCCCACCCTGTGAATTTGGTCTCGAAAATGGACCCCATCAAGTACATCTTTGACAAGCCTTCCCTCTCGATGCGTCTAGCCAAGTGGTCTTTCTTCTTAGCAGAGTACGACATCAACTATGTGACCAGAAAGGCCATCAAGGGTCAAGCATTGTCAGACCATCTGGCAAACTTCCCCAGTAATGAGGACCGTGGGCCTGAACCCCAATTCCCAGATGAAGGGATCTTCGTAGTTGAGCCCGAGAACCGATGCCAGTTGTTCTTTGATGGAGCCGCTAATAAAAGAGGAAATGGCGTAGGGATGCTACTGGTCGATCCAAAAGATGAGCACACGCCCATAGCCCTCAAGTTGAACTTCCCTGCCACGAACAATGTTGCCGAGTATGAATCCTGCATTGCTGGTTTGGAAGCTGCCTTAGAAAGGAATGTCAAGGAGCTCGAAGTTTATGGAGGCTCAGCCCTGATCATCAACCCGGTCTCCAACAAATGGAAGACTGTAGACCCTAATCTTCAGAGGTATCATGCCCATATGGAGGAGTTGACTGGACAGTTCAGAGAAGTGACTTTCCACTACTTACCGAGGGAAAAGAACAGATTCGCAGATGCCTTAGCTACTCTAGCCTCACTGGTAGAGATCCCCGAGGGAAAAGCGATAAAGCCCTTCAGAGTGGGTAGAAGAGAAGCCCCGGCTTTCTATTGTGAATTGGATTTGGGACCTGAGCCTATCAAGAAACCCTGGTACAATCAAATTTACCAGTTCCTCAAAGATGGAGAGTCAGCTTTCAGAGACGAAGAAGGTAGACCAAAGGAAGGTGTCAGAGCCAAGAGCTTGCAAGCCTTGAAAAGGTTGGCCTCCCATTATGTCATTCTAGGAGGCAACCTATACAAGAAGCGGTACCAAGAACCACTCCTCTTGTGCGTCACTCAAGAAAGGGCCAAAGAGTTGATGACCGAGGTCCACAATGGTCCCTGCGGTCCTCACATGAATGCCAGAGCCTTGATGCAAGTGATCCTCAGAATGGGTTACTACTGGGTTTCCATGGAAGCAGACTGTGTCCAGCATGTCCGAGCGTGCGACACGTGCCAGCGGTTTGCCAACCTCAACCATCTCCTGCCTCATGACCTGTACTGCATGACGACTCCTTGGCCGTTTGCAACTTGGGGTATTGACGTGATAAGGAAGATAGCCCCGGCAGGAAGCAATGGGCGAAGCCCCTGGCAAAACCCCGAGCCTCTCCTGCAGCCATAAAGTCAGCACAGCCGGGCTCCCAGACCTCATGAAATGGTCTCCCCTAGCCATCCTGTCGATACCATGCAAGGTCTCCCCCAAAACCAGTGGGACAATGTCCTTCCCAGCCCTGCAGTCTCTGACCATGTCCAAGAGACCACCATGACAGATCCCCACGGACTCAGCAGTGAACAGAGCCGAGAATATGCAAAGGATAAATGCGTCCATAGCCATCGTGGTCGTAGCTATATCCGGAGACCCAAACCTACCCGGAATCTCTGAAAGGTCAATCCTATCCGGAGCAATCATCATCTCCTCAGCCTCTCCCAGAGAAATCTACAGAAAAGATGCCAACTTTATCGCTACCGACACGTCCTCGACCAACGGGATCGATATGGCCTCAATTTTCGGACCCCCAATCAAGGCTCTGAAGTCTTCATGCGTTGGGACAATTTCGTTGTAAGAAAAGCAGTAAACGTGTCTCCGGACGTCCCAAAACCTTGCTGCTGCTCTCAAAACGTCCCAATCGGGCGGTAGATCCTTCAAATGCCATAAAGATTTGATCTTGAAGGAGGAATCAAACAGCCCCTTGTGAGATTGAAATTTGCTTCTCACCCAAGATTGAAGATCGGAAAGAAAACGGTCTCTCTTCCCCCTTTGCAGTCTAACGGGCTTCTCCATCGCAAAAATGATCAAAGGTGGTGTCTTTGAGTCCAATATATGCTCTGGGAACAGTTGGGACAATTCAAAGTTGAAAATGAAATGAAATGGCCAAGCCTTGATTTTATTCAGAAAATGACCTGTTCAGACAGAACTGTGAGCCGCACGGCCTCATTTGCCCAAGGGACCTGTCCGCACGGCCTCATTTGCCTGATAAAAACTACAGATCTGCAGCAACCAAGTTGCTGCCCAAGGGAGTTTTTCACCCCACTTTCTTAACCAAAACCTGTACAAAAACATGTCCAAAGACCATCTAAGCAGTTATATATCATTATATATCACTTTGGCCCAGTTTCAGCCCCAATTCCAAGCAAAAAATCGCCCCAAGGCTCAAGTAATATGCAAATTAATAAAGCATAAATTAGAAAAGCAAATAAATTGTTAATACATTGTCTTCGCCCCATCGGCGATCAAATAAAGCAAAAAATAAACAAAATGTGCATAAAACTTGTTCATTGTTTGTTTTTCTTCCTAAGTCAACTCTAGAGACCTCTTAGGCCTCCGATCCTTCTTCTTCTTCATCGCTACTCACTTCATAGATGCTAGCCTCCCTCATCAAGTCCTCCGGGTCACTCACATCTGAAAGATGGACATTATCGTGCTCGTACTCAACCAACTGCTCCAGAATGCCAGCATTGGGTCCCCGTCCTCTAGGCATGGCACTGGAAGAGTACTCCGAAGCTGATGAAGAGGATGTCGTGCTCCCTACATGCCTTCTCTTGCGCTCCGGCTCTTGCACGTTCACTGCGGCCTTCGAATCGCAAGCCAGCTTCTTCACGAGGGACCGACACACGTCTTTCCAGCCCTTGTTCTGCCTGACCAATCTGTCGTAAGTGCGAGCTGGAACCTGAAAGAAAAAGAGAAAAGAAAATCTCAGAAAATTTCAGAAAATTGCAAAAAAAAAAAGCAAAGAAATCTGAAAAGAAGGGAAGAAACCCTAAAAGTATACTTACAGTGCTGTCAGGCGGCAAGGTATACTGGGGCTCCCTCGTGTCAGGCACAGGAATCCTCATCCTCCTCGGTACTCCATGGATCACATATGAAAGGTGCGCAGGAGGGATCGGCGGGTCAGAAGGCTCAGCCTCCCCATATCCCTGAGTAACCGCCAGCTTCACAAGCTTCTGTGGCGTTCTCAGGCGCTGCTCCACAAACACAGCATATGGGGTGTCCATATCAAAGTACTCCTCCGCGGCTATACCTACCTGATATCTCTCAATCTCATCCTCCTGCCAGTCCCTGGGCTGCAGCATCCGTGCTGGAGGATCATGGGGAGTAATGGCGTCCAATGGAGGGATATGGCCATGCTGCCTAGAAAAACGATCCCCCAAGTAAATGACATCACATGTCAGCCCGGTCAACCACCTCCTCTGCCTAGTCACCTCCAAGGCCTTTCCTAGCAAAATCTCTGGATACCTGCCCCAAGGGTAAAAATTCACTCCATCGTGTCCATCCTTATTGATAATCGGCTTCACCATCTTGTAGTCGAAGGTGATCCGGGTCTTCCCCGTGAACTTTTCCCTCGCATCTTCCCTCCAGCAAACCATAGCAGGGAAGATGGTGATATCACTCTATTGGTTCCACGGAAAGAACCCAATCACCTCACAAAACCAGACCTGCATGTTCAAAACATCAAAAAGGTCATTCATCTCTCACAAAAGTCTCAAGACAGGAAAAGAAAGAGGGACTACCTCAAGAGCAAAAGAGAAACAATCCATGGAGGCAGCCTTATTCCGGCTGTACATGTCCAGGGAGAAGTAGAGCTCTGCCAATCCGGCCTCATCCCAGGAGACCGTCCCCATTCCTTCCACATTCATCAAAGAGTCAAGGAGGCCCAGCATGGCCAAAGTCCCAGAATTAGCAAAAATAGTGACTGACAGCATCAACCACACATAAGTTCTAGCTAGCTGGTGGGCAGTCACATCATTATCAGCAAACCCCTGCATGCAGTTCTGGACTGCCACCTCGACATTTCTTGTCTCCATTCCGAGCCCCTTGGGAATAAGCTCAAACCCAACCATAGCTCTGAACTCCTCTGCTGTGATGTGGTCCCTCCAAGTCACAGGCCTCCCAGTAAACTGTAGGCCCATAATAGCAGTAAAATCAGCCGGAGTCACAGTAAGCTCACCCCAGCTGAGGTGAAAGCTATGAGTGGTGTCCCACCAGAACTCTGAAAGGGCCTGGACCAAGCCCTTGCTCTTGGAGGTAATATGAATACCTCTGCCGATGGCATCAACGAACAGATCTAGGCCTGTGGATCTCATGAGCTGCTTAGGGTTCACCCCATCTTTCTCGAAGTCAGGCATCCGTTGCCACAACTTCACTGCAATCTCAGAGGGTCCCCTGGATTTATTCTCCTGAAAGAGAACGCAAAAGAAGTTTGTCAGTCCTTCATCACATTTCAAAAGGCATACATACTTTCAAAAATGCACACACTTTCAAAAGAAAAGCATTCATAAAATTTTCCAGCATCCTTTGCACAGAAAACGTGTCTTTCATCACTTGAAACACGTCATGTCAAGCACATTGCTTTCATAAGCACAAAATCACAATTTTCAAAATTCTTTTTGCACATAAGCATCAGTCCTTTCAAAAATGGCATGCATGAATCCTTTTCATCATCCAAAAATCCCGTTTTCTCATCTTGACCTAGTTCTAGCACATGCAAGGACTCCGTCCCATTTTAAACAATTATTTTCAAAAAAAAGTGGGTTATTCTCATTATTTTTCAAAATAAATTGCACATGCATATTCATTTATCTCCCTAGCCTCATAGGTTACTCATCAAGACTTCAAAGTCATCATCTAAAACCCTAGGAAAATCCTAGAAAATTCCTAAAGCTCGGGTCAAGCCCTAAGAATCAATCAATACTCAATCAAAATCGACGTAATCAAGCAAAATGAGAATGCTTACCCCAACCGATTGAGGGTTCATTGATTTGTGCTCCCTTCTCTCCGGGTAGAGCTCCGATGGAGGTGTGAGGAAGTCGTATTTCCTCTCCGTACGGACAAGTTCTTTCCTCCTCCTTTGAGCGGCTGCGGAGATATTCCTTCTAGCTTGCCTTGGCACCGGATCCATTCCAAATCAGTAGAGGCAAAGGGAATTGAAGGAATTTTCGAAAATTTCTCTCCCTCCTCTCTCTCTTCCTCAGCGTTCTTGGGCGGCAATAATGCCCAGTCCCGTTCGAATTCTGCTTTAAACCAATCTGGAAAAATAAAACTCCTCGCCGCACGGCTTCTTTTGCCACCGGCTCATGCCGGGCGGCCTCTTTTGCTCTGAACAAGAATTACCATTTTGCCCTTGGACCTTCCACTTGGGTACGTAATCCTCGTTATCTTTTAACGTTGTTTTCAAAAGATATCCGTTATCTTCTAAGCAATTAGACCTTCTTCCCCATTCGCCTCCGTTACTTCCGTTATAACGGGATAACGCTAGGTGACAACCTCCGAATTGTCGAAGTCCAAACTTTAGCTACCCATATCTCTGATTCGAAAGAGATTGAGACGTATGCTCAAGTTTTTCCAAACTTTAGCTACCCATATCTCTGATTCGAAAGAGATTGAGACGTATGCTCAAGTTTTTCCAAACTTTAGATACCTATATCTCTGATCCGAAAGAGATTGAGACGTATGCTCAAGTTTTTCCAAACTTTAGATACCTATATCTCTGATTCGAAAGAGATTGAGACGTATGCTCAAGTTTTTCCAAACTTTAGCTACCTATATCTCTGATTCGAAAGAGATTGAGACGTATGCTCAAGTTTTTCCAAACTTTAGATACCCATATCTCTGATTCGAAAGAGATTGAGACGTATACTCAAGTTTTCCAAACTTTAGATACCCATATCTCTGATTCGAAAGAGATTGAGACGTATACTCAAGTTTTCCAAGATTTAGATACCCATATCTCTGATTCGAAAGAGATTGAGACGTATACTCAAATTTTCCAAACTTTAGCTACCCATATCTCTGATTCGAAAGAGATTGAGACGTATGCTCAAGTTCTCCAAACTCTAGCTACCTATATCCACTCGATAGTGACATAAGCTTTAGCTTCCTCAGGTGACAACCTCCATTAATTGTCAATCAGGTGACAACCTCCATTAATTGTCAATCAGGTGACAACCTCCATTAATTGTCAATCAGGTGACATCCTCCATTAATTGTCAAAATCTCAAGGATCCTAGACATTGTTCCTAACTATCTAGTGATGTTTAAACTACGATCAAGGCTTGATTCCTCCGGGATACGTAGGTAGCCTTTTCATAAAAGGTCCAGACATCCGACCACTTTGGTCACCCTGTTCCTTCGTCACTCCTCAGTGATGAAGTAGCCCCTCATAGAGGTCCAGACATTCGACCACATTGGTCACTTCTAGCACATCCCCAATAGGATTCACTGCTTGACCTCCCAGGTCACTATCCCTTCTATTTCCCCAGCAAGAGACCAGTTTCACTCGTCTCTCCCCAGTGGATCTTTTCCGAACTACGATTTTGGCTTGATTCCCATTCGGGATACGTAGGTAGCCTCCCGAAGGTTCAGCCACTCGACCACTTTGGTCACCCAATCCGTCTCGGCATTCGCCAGATCGGATCCTTTTCTATCGACAACCCCACTCGCCTTGCAAGTGACGTTGCCGAGGGCTTGTAAGTACCCAAATCTGGCTCATGCCTTCCGGTTAATTTTCCGGCAATTCGGTAATTTCCGTAATCCCGGACTTTCTGGAGGTCCGAACAATTCAGCTGTTCCAAACCTCCCAAGGGCTGAAAGGTTCGCTCTAATTAAAGAGAGAACGTTTTTAATGACTTAAGAGTATTCTAGAATATGCCACCTTGCATGATTCTAGAATAATGCTGAGTCATTCTGGATAATGCCGCACGGCCTCATTCGGCATCGGTCCTTAGCCGCACGGCTTCATTAGCTCTTCCCAGACTGCCTATAAATAGAGCCCTCCTCTACCCATTTCAACATGAACAAATAACATACAAACCACCACCACCACGAAAAACATACACCAAAGGCTGCTGGAGATCCAAGAAGGTTGAAGAAGAAGGCCAAGAAGTCTCCTCCCTCCTCCTTGAAGATCCAAGATCGATCCTTCCTCCTAGCTCCATCCAAAGAAGAAGAGGAAGCCATTGGTAACCTCTCACTCCCTAACCTTGCATCCTAATTGCTCTATGTGATTTAATTGCTCATTGCATGTATTGTTATTATCTTGCTTGGGACTTGGTAGTTGTCATTTAAAGATCATATCTTTATAGTACCCCCTTTCCCCCTTTGCATGAAATAGGCATCAATTGCCATTCAAAATGTAGTCTTTTCAAAGGTGCATCCTTTGCACCTAAATCTCCCCCTTTTTCATAAAAAAGTCATCTTCATGCCTCCTTGGCCAATAAAAATACAATCTTTGTCTTCAAAATGCATCATTTGCATATAAAGATCATGTCTTTACACAAAAAGGTGCATCCTTTGCACTTAAAACCCATTTTCATGCATCATTTGTATTAAAGGTCATTCCTTTATCACCAAAACAAGCATCCTTTGCTTTTCAAAATCCAATCAAAATGCATCATTTGCATCAAGATCATTTCTTTAAACCAAAATGCATCATTTGCATTGAAGATCATTTCTTCTAATCAAAAAGCATCATTTGCAACCCAAAAATGTCATCTTTTCATTAAAAATGTCATTTTTACATGCATTCCCCCATGTCCCCCATTAGCAAACCTTCGGAACGGACCGGTGTAAAAGATCCTATCTTTACATCGTTTCTTCCATAAAAGGTATCATAATTTCTTTAGAAAAGGATACGCCTTGAACCCTATATCTCCGATTATCACTTAAGATGAGTACGAAAGCCTCAAGGCTCTACCGTCTTAAGGTGTAGGATTGATGGGCTAAGGACACTCCTTTCCTAAAGAACCCCATCTTGGACTCCAAAAACGGTGTCCCTATCTTGATCACGCAAGACCCAAGGTCAAAAAGCGATGATCACAAGTCCAAGATGAGGACGGGATCAAAATCCCGAACACATAAAAATCCAAGGAATCCCGAGCGACAACCAATTAATGGTTTGTACGTCCGGAAGATAACTTGGGACATTCCCCCTCTTTTCAAACACACGCACACAAGAAAGCACGCAAGCAAGCATGATAAATGGAATCTCGGGAGACTTGCTCCGGCAAGGCACCTTGGGTGAACGCCAAACGTTCTTCCCAAGGGGTAACTTAACCTCCGAACCCACATAAAACCTTTTTTTCAAAGTTTTGAGGTAATCAAAATGGCGTGGCGACTCCGTTTTCAAGTTTAAACCGGATGTCTTCAAACTCGCGTGAATTCCAAACAAAATTTGGGCACACATTCACAATAACGGGTATTCTTGAAGAATTTCAAAGAAAAATCCGGCATGACCTCTCGTCGGCGCACGGTGACAATGAGGCATGATCTCTCGTTAGAACATGTCATGGGAGTGACATGTCCATACGTGAAACCATGTTGCATTGGCAACATGCCCACAAGTGCAAGGTTTTGGGATAGGTATATACGTCCTATTATAAATTTCGAAACAACTCATTTTAGTGTAATTTTAAAAATGTTGTATCCAAAAACCAACCATCGGGTAAGCTTTAAAAGTGTGGCGCCACCTATGATGCGCTAGGGGGATAGGTTTGATTTCAGGCGCTCAAGCGTAGGCGAATTACATGGCCGTCCGCGATGCCGTCAATCGCACCCGAGGGTTCTAAATCTATGTGACGTAGTGTGAGGGTGGCTATGTTCTTTTATTTATGAAAAATAATTTTTTGAATCCAATTATTATTTTCTTTTTATTTGAAAAGGAAAAACAAACGGGAAAAACACACACACACTCACAGATTAACAAGGTACAATAATCAACTGCACATTCTAATCCAAGGGACTGCCCTCAGCCAAAACCTGAAGAACTGCTCAGTGGCCAGTTTTGTCCCGTGACACAGGACAGAAATAGTCCAATACTGTCGCACGACTTGGCTAGCCAATGAACCAGAACCTGAAACAGGAATTCAGCCCCTGCCTCCTCATGCAAGGAACAAATCACAACACCAAAGCACAGCAACATAACAACATGAAGCACACAAAGGCACACAAATCTCATAATCCCATAAAATGCATGTACCACACAAAGTCATTAATGATGCACACAAAATGAACACAATGGATGTTTAATGGAATGAAAGCATGACCCTCTTTTGAAAACCAGTTTCATATCCCCAGCGGAGTCGCCACTGAATGTACGCTCGCCGAAAATTTTATGAAAAAATTAGGAGTCGCCACGCCATGTTTAAGGTACACTTTGAAAAACCTTTGAAAATAGAGAAAAGGGTTCGGGGGTCAGGTTACGTGTTGGGAAGAACCGAGAGTTCACCCAACACGCCTCATCCGTAAACTAGTCTTTCGAAATAAACATCCAAACATTCATAGTGTGTGCAAACAACAATGACAAACAAATGTGGTAAATGAATTTTATTGATTGAATGAGATAATTACAACTTGTGAACCATTTGGTAAGGGAGGCCACATCCCAATTACAGATCTCAAAACAGATTATAACTAAAAAGGATCTCTGCAAACTGACAAGATGTGTCGCGTGACACAGAACCTGCCTGGCTTGATGTGTCGCGTGACACAGGATCCAGTCAGGCAAGTTGTGTCGCGTGACACAGGTTGCCCATCTGCAGAGATCTTACAGATTGAACACAGAAGGAACAAAAATCAATACATATCTAATTGTATCACCAATTTAGCTTCGGAAATGCATAAATCAATGACTAATCGACCAAGGTGATGTGGATATGGGGAGATCCACACTCCCTTGGGAATCAAACCACAATTATATTAAGATCAAACCATGAGCATGAGATAATATCAAACAGATCAGTTAAACAGAGAGATGGCGATTGTGGTTCAGTAATTAACACAGGTAGAATCGAATTACTAAATCAAATGAAGATAAATTGCTTGAATTATGAAAGAGATCACATAATATGAGAGAGAAGGAAGGAAATGGTTAGTTACCCTTGAAGATCCACGAATCCTATACCAAGTCAGGTATAGAACCCTTCAACAAACAGCTTCTGAAACGGATTGAGCTTGGGAGGAGTGATGGATTGATGATCTAGATGATAGTATGTGGATTGAATTGAATTCAGGAAGGATTGAAGGAATTTGGGTATGAGAGAGAGAGGGTTGTGTGTATTTGAAGTGTGTGATACGTTTCTACTTTGGCAGAGTAACAGTATGCAGAAGAGGGATCCAGATATGAGAGGGGTAGGGTCTTATTTATAGGCTGCTGATGATGGGTGAGTTGTGTTGCACGACCTTCTGCTTCCATTTTCCATGGCTCGAGATGTCGCACGACTGAGCAAGCCCATAACCGTTTCTGGCACCAAAACCTAGTTCTGGAATATTCCAGGTTAATTCCCAATAGATCCAAACTGATTTATTCCTTGTAGGTCCTTTTGCTTGAGAAAAATACTTAAAAGTACTTCCTTCGCAAGAAACTTATAAAAAGTTTCTGGAAGTCTCAGAATGGATCGGGAATTTACCAAAACGCCCCCAGTGCAATTTTATCATATTAAAATGCACCTATAAAGGGTCGCAAATTGGATTGGCGTACTCACACATATGTGACGAGTGGCTCTTGTGTCCACCCACCAATCCTTGACGTTTGACACCAAGTTGGCTTCACATACAACAGTAGACAGACTTACTTTGGAGATACCCACAGATAGAGTATCTATTTCTGTCATGTTTGCTTGGGGAGGCTTCTTCTTCTTGCTTCGACAATTCTTTGCCCGGTGACCGCTTTTCCCACAATTGTAGCAGTCTCCTTTGCTCTTGAAGCGTTTGTTGCTGTCATTACTTGTCTTCTTCTTCTTAGAAGAGTCATCATGCTTCATTTTATTGTTCTTAGATTTGGAGTCTTCCACCATGTTAGCCTTTGCTTCCATGTTTCGTGCAGTGGTTCTCTTTTCTGCATCACGATTGTCCACTTCAATACGAAGACGAACAAGCAAGTCCTCCATTGACATCTCCTTGCGTTTATGCTTGAGATAGTTTTTGAAATATCTCCATGAAGGAGGCAACTTCTCGATCATACATGCAATTTGGAAAGACTCGCTCAATTGCATGCCTTCAGCTTCAATGTTATGCAACAGAACTTGCATCTCTTCAACCTGATTCATTACAGTTTTAGAATCAATCATTTTAAAATCCAAAGATTTTGTAACAAAGAATTTCTTTGTTCCATCATCTTCAGTTTTATATTTCTTGTCGAGAGATTCCCAAAGCCTCTTTGCAGTTTGAATGGAGTAGTACACATTATACAATGTGTTGTCTAGTCCATTCAATATGTAGTTCTGTCATAGATAGTCAGCATGTTTCCATGCATCAATAGCCAATTGTGCTTCCTTGTCTACAACACCTTCTGCAATCGGACATTCTTCACGCAAGAACTTCACTAATCCAAGCGTTGTGAGATAGAACAACATTTTATGTTGCCAACGCTTGAAATCGTTCCCATCTATTGCATTTGGAGTAGTTGCAATAGTCTCACTGCTATTGGATTCATTTTCATTAGCCATTTTTTGTTACGAAAACAGAAAATCAAACAAGAAAGGAGATGAAGTAGAGAAGATACAAATAGAACAAATACCAGATATTGTCTTAAGATTGTTGTCAAAAAATACTTGTTTTATTTGTTTTAGTTATCTTCAATACAAAACATAAATTTAGGAGAAGGAGTAGAAAGCGAGGTATGTCGAAGCAAATCTCCTTAAGACAATATTTTGCCTACGTAACTGTGCAAACGGAATAACGGCGAATGTCTCCCAAGATACAGCGCTTTTTCCAAGAGTTAGATTTGCACTTCACTAACCTTGACGAAAGAACCGAAGATCTGACTTGCTCTTTATCTTACACTTAAAGACGAAAAACACTTGAAATCCTTTGAAAACAAAGCAAGGATTTAAAAAGATTTGAACTTGGAGAGAGTATTTATTGTGTTTGTGATAATTGTGATATGATGTTATCAGGTGTTGAATGAGAGGAATAAGAGGTCTATATATAGCATGAATGAATCTACACTTGTGACTGTTCACATGAGTCACAAAGCCCCAAGCCAGCAGCTGTTATCTGATTGCTCGGCCGAGCACTATAGTGCCTCGCCCGAGCATAGGCTAGTTGCTCGGCCGAGCACTTTATTTACTCGTCCGAGCAAAGGCTAGGCAGATTGGCTTGTTTCTGGACAGGTATGCTCGCCCGAGACTTATGCCTTGCTCGGCCGAGCAGTTGCTGGAAAGTGAATTTTGCCATTCACACTTAATATTTGACCTAATATTCCAACACCTTCTTCATACCCTCTGATCAAACTCTTTTTCATTTACATCTGTCTTATATAGATTAAACCATCATACCACATATATTATTTATATAATTGCATATTAATTAATATTTTCGTTAGTTCAATAAAAAATCTAAATTAAATATACTAATTTTAACCCCCATTTTGTATCTTATTTAATATCAATTTCATCATTTGTTATCTTCATTAAGTTCTCTTCACGGTTAACATCGTATAGTGTGTTTTCTTCCATCGGACTCTCTCTTCTCTGACTTTCCTTTTCAGCATCCGCATCTCTCGCTCTTCCTTCTTCTTGATCACAGAAAATTTTAAACAAATATGATATTGAATTGTGGTCTGAATCATGATTTGAACCGTTGTTTAAATCATGTTATAAATCACGGTTTGGATTGCGTTAAGAACTACGGTTTGGAGCACGGTTTGAACCATGGTTGGCACCACATTATTGAAGCGCGGTTTAAAATAAACCGAACCGAACCATAGCGGTTCGATTTGGTTTGAGTTTTTTACGTGGTTCGTTTCAGTATAAAAGTTTTTCATATCGATTACTAGTGGTTGGAGTATAAATGTGTCCAAACCGTACCAAATCAAACCATTTACACCCCTAATACATAGTATAGGGGTGGTTTGACACCTCAACTTTAAAAAAAAAATTGTCATTTTAGTAAATTTTTTAAAACTGCACTAAAATTGTTATTTTTCGATTGGTTAAGTTTATGCCATAATATCATTTTTAACCCCTTTTCATTCCAAATTTATATATATAAGTATAAATATGTTTTTTTTTTCATAAAATCTTGACCCCCTTATAAAAATCAAAAGAAATTGGCTTTGGAGTATTAATTACCTTTATTCCTGCCAATCGACTCCAATTTAGGATTCTACAAATTTCCATTTGCACTATATATATTCATACCTTCTGATCTTCACCAATACATATGCCAAAACATAAACCAACCAGAATGCCTAAGAAAATACCACAGAAGTATTTTTACTGCGCTATATATAGAGAAAAGTATGATTAATTGAAATTTCCCTTGGGGTACTTGTATATGTTGTGCTTATATAATTTAGAGAAAAGTATGTATTAAATTTCTCATGGATTATTTTCTTGGAAACCCTATATTTTAAAGTCTAGGGTTCCAAGAAAATACTCCAAGGGAAAACTCAACTCATACTTTATTAATGACTTATCATTCTCATTAAACCATTCTATGCTAATAGAGAAACAAAACCTTGCTTGGGACAATCGGATAACTATGGTAATGGGTAAATGACAAATTGTATTAATCGTACTATACGATTTTTTACAATTTTTTACAATTAATGGATTATACTACGATTTGACATTTTAATATAACGTACTTTTTCATTTCATTTCATATAATAGAACATACACTAACGAACTTAAAAAGATAACTAAAATCTCAACAAACAAAAAAGAAAAAATTAACACTCGTTAAATATATTTAACATTAGTTTTCCTACCACCATCAATAAATTTTACTGAATATTATCAATATTAAAAAAAAAAAAATTCTATATTTCAACCTCTTTCCAAATCCCACCACTAAAATTTCAAGCATACGTTTCAAACAATTTATGGCCACCCGTTTCAAACAAGACACCCACTGTTATCACCACTATTTGCCCCAACACCATCAATATAGCCAACATTAAATTAAAAAAAAAAATGAAAAAGAGAGAGCAAATGGGGAAGAACCGGGTAACCAAGCAACAAAAATCCCAGATTTCGGCATAAATCAAAACAATAAAACACTTCAAAATCATAGATCTGGACATAAAAAAAAAAATATATATATATAAAGAAATACTCTGATTTAAACATAAATCGAAAAGAGAAAAAAATCAAAACGCCGTTGAAAACCTTCAGAATCCAAAGTTTATTTCATATTCATCTTCCTGTAGCTAGATCTGCAAAGGGTAGGAGTTTAGGGCGTGTGTGTAGCGGCCGACGATGGCGGTGAAGCAGGACCAGAAAAAAGGGGGAGGCGCCATTGGGTGCGGCGAAGGAGGAGGTGAAACGTTGGAATGGGTATGGTAATAGCAGACGACATGTAGGGTGATCCATTGGCCTATGCTGAAATTACATTTAACCAAAAAAAAAAAAAAAAAGCAAGGAACCTCATTAAGATTTTACCATATTTTGAACTGTTATTGTATAGGAGTATTGTAGTTATTCCCTACGGTAATCCATTGGCCTATGCTGAAATTACATTTAACCAAAAAAAAAAAAGCAAGGAACCTCAGTAAGATTTTATCATATTTTGAACTGTTATTGTATATTGTATCATGTACGTAAAAAATTTAAAGCATAATATTTTTAATTGATAATACTCATTAGGTAACCGAAACATTCATTTTGCCACCTTACCGGGGAAGCACATTGGCAAAGGTACCATACGGCCATGGGAACGCTGTGGCCTTGGCCTGGCGCCCTTTGTGAAATCCTAATGTTATTTCTATGATTATGGCTATATTCTTGGCCACTGCATGTGGGTTAAAAATTTGAGGTAGAAAAAGAAAAACTGGGAGTTTTGAAAAATATAGTAAGAGGACTCAATTCTTCTTTTGTTCTGATTCATCAAGAAGCTTCTCTAACACACTGTCATCCAAATACTCAAGCTCAAGAACTTCTTCCTTCCGATTTCTTGCTGATGAAGGTGAAGATGAAGATGATGAAAACGTTAAATGGGGACGATAAGGTGGGTCCCGGAGTTGAGAAAAATACTCATTAGGGAAATTGAGTATAGCAAGATGACCCCTTAGGTTAAATGCAGCCTTATCATAAGCACGTGCAGCCTCCTCCGCCGTATCAAAGGTCCCCAGCCATAACCGCTGGCCATTCTTCGTAGGATCTCTAATCTCCGATGCAAACTTCCCCCATGGCCGCCTTCTGACGCCTCGGTATTTAACTTCTTCTTTCTCTGTGGTCTCTTTCTTTTCTTGCGTGTGTTTCCCCCTTGAAGGTCCTTCCATGATATATTTGTGGTTGGTATATATATAACTGAATTAATTACTTGCATACAAATGGTTTCAAATCTTATATAAGCAGGCAAAGTTTGACTTTCTAGATGCATATTCTTAAAGACCCTTTTCAAAGTTAGTATTGAAGTTTGTTTGTGACAAGAAAAAGTCCATGTTCACATATGTAGAAACTTTTGAGATATAACATTTTTAGCCAAATTGATATTGTTATTTGATTAAGTACCTTGCCAAATTTTATCTCACTTTCATTTTTATGTGTTCCAAATTAGATAGTCTTATTTCTAGAAATATTACACTAAGCTAGGTAGGACTGATTTAAGTATAATCTTAAGAAATTACAAGCATCTATAAAGATATACTCCCTCCTTCCCACACCAGTGTGGACTTATTTTCTTTTTGGGACGTCTCACATTAGTGTGAGCTGTTCAAAATGGCAAAGAATTTTTACTATTCCACCCACTCATTCTCTCTCATACTTTACTCTTACACTCACAACATTTTATCTCCTAACTATTCCTCCCACTCATTCTCTCTCCTATTTAATTTTTCATACTCACAAACACCTCCACCTATTTCTCTCTCCTACTTTTTTTTAATTCCCGTATCCAAAAAAATGGTCCACACTGGTGTGGGACGGAGGGAGTACATTTTTCTGAAACGAGTTAGAAATAAATTTAGTATTAAATTGTTTTACTCTCTCCATTTTTAAATGAATGCCTATTTTTCATTTAAGGGTCTGAAAAAGAAAAAGTGTTTGAGAAAAATTAAATAACAAATATGCATAAATATACTCATTTTAGAACAAAGTGTTTTTTTTTTTTTTTTTTTTTTGAGTTTTTACCAAAAACTAACTCAAAAAGATAATATTTACAAATAAAAAAAACACAAAAGATATGATTTTGCAAAAATACTATTTTTTTTTAATTTAATTTTAATTTTAATTTTATTTTTTATGACATTTATCAGTTATTTATAACTGATAAATAAAATTTGTCGGTTAAACAATTGATAAATGTATTTATCAATTTTTAAAGCCAAAATCTTTAAAAAAAAATGCATTTTTAAGCTAAAAAAACGTGTTTTGTTTTTCCCACTAGTGCCGTTGCTAATGTAAAAAAGTGTCAGTTTAAAGAGTGTCAGTGAATATATTATTAAGTGTCAGTATAAAAAAGTATCAGTGTTAGTGTAACAAAATGACGGTATAAAGAGTGCTAGTGCATTATTATTATGTGACGATGTAAAAAGTATACTCCCTCCGTCTCAGTCCAATTGATACCAAATTTTTTGGTACACAGATTAAAAAAAAGTAAGAGAGAGAAAAAGTGGAAGAAAATGTTGTGAGTATGAAAAATTAAATAGGAGAGAGAATGAGTGGAAGGAATAGTGATTTGATTGGTGTTGTGAGTGTAAAAGTAAAATAGAAGAGAGAATGAGTGGGGAAAATAGTAAAGATTTCCTTCCATTTTGGGCAGTCTCAATTGGGCTGGGACGAACCAAAAAAGAAATAAGTCTCAATTGGGCTGAGACGGAGGGAGTAAGTGTTAGTGTAAAAAATGTCAGTGTTAGTATAAAAACAATGTCAATGTAAAGAGTGTTAGTGTACATATTATTAAGTGCTAGTGTAAAAAAGAAGTGTTTGTGTTAGTGTAAAAATGTGTCACTGTTAGTGTAAAAAATGCCAGTGTGAAGAGTGTAATTTCATTTATTATTACGTGACACTATAAAAGAGTGACAGTGTAAGGTAAAAAAGTTCCAGCATTAGTATAAAAAAGTGACAGTAAAAAAAAGTGTCGGTTCATTTATTATTAAGTGTCAGTGTAAAAATATTTTTTCATTAATCTTACAAAAAAAAAACTAGTTTTTATGAGAGCAACTCATTTTTAAAGAGTTTTTTCTACTTGATATTTGGCTAAACAACTGATAAATACTCCCTCCATTCCACACCTACGTGCACATTTTGTCATTTTGGACGTTCCAAACCTACGTGCACATTTTCTAAAATGGAAAGGAATCTTTACTATTCCCTCCACTCATTCTCTCTCCTACATTATTTTTATACTCACAACACCATTATAATTTAATATTCTCTCAATTCATTCTCTCTCCTATTTTACTTTCACACTCACAACACTTTCAATATAATACTTCCTCCTTAATTTACGTGCAAAAGTCAAAGTGTGCACCTAGATTCGGAACGGAGGGAGTATCATTTATCATTTATTTAACTGATAAAATTATAAGTGCGCTTATCTGTTATTTTAACTGATAAGTGCATTTATCAATTAAACAACTGATAAATACGGTGGATTTTTTTTACTCATAAAAAAAGAGTTTTTTGTAATATTCAGAGAGTTTTTTTTATAATATTCAACTTGTGTGATTTTTTTGCAATATTCATTTTTCAAAAGTAGTTTTCAAGTGCCCTTTAAAAAAAAAAAAACATTCATATGGAACATTTTTTTTTTTAGAAAGTTGAAGAGTAGTATATACGCATATTGACTTTTAAAGAAAAAGTACATATTGAGTTGTTTGAGATAAAACTTTTGGATCAATGAGGATATATGATTTGTTTTTTAGTGGAGCAGCCACTAAATAATTAAGAAGCATATAATTAAGCTAAAATTGGGAAAGCGAATTTTAAGATTATATGCCGCAGGAGATGAGGTTAGAATCACATTAATATAAGAGCCGGTCTCCTGTGTGAACAAGAGATCCGTCTCATGCATGAGACGGGTCGATCCATGACTCATGGGGCATAATCCGTCACGTGGCAGCCTTTTATAGGTCAATTTTTTTTTTATATTTTTTTTTTCAGAGAAAAAGTAATAGTTACCATCTCTTAATGTAATAGTTTGTATACATTAAAGTAATAGTTTGTATACATTAAAGTAATACATATATACAGAAAAGTAATAGTGTTTTTCCCTAAGTTTTCTATGTATTACTTTAAGTAATAGTTTTTCCTTAACTTATATATATGAATGTAATAGTTTATACAAGTAAATGTAACACTTTGATAGATGAAATTGTAACATATTTCTATAGATAATGTAATACTTTTACATGAAAACATATAGATACCTATACATATGTGTTACAATTATGTACAAATACTATTATATATAAATAACACGTTTGTTACATTTTAGTTATAATAAGTATTACTTTTGCCAAACGAAGAAAACTTAGGGAAAAACACTATTACTTTTCTGTATATATGTATTACTTTAATGTATACAAACTATTACTTTATATGCATACAATTATTACATTATGTTATAGTAACTATTACTTTTCTTAAATGGGCAATGTTGGCTGAAGGATTGGGCCAAGGCAAATGTGGGTTGATTCCAGCTTGGGCGGCCGCTGATTCCAGCTTGGGCGACCGCCCATATGCAAAAAGCTTGGGCGGAGGCGTGGGTTGGCTTTGTTGGGCGGGTGATGGGTATGGAACCGACCCGTCTCATGGATGAGACGGGTCATGCTGTTCTCACCCAAGTTTTTGTCTTAATATAATTAGGTGTTCACGATTCGGATTGTTCCGATTTTATTAAAATTTAAAAAAATCAGGATCGCATCAATATATTGATTTTGTAAAAATTTAGGATCAGGATTAGACCATTACATTATAAGATCGGTCTCATCGATCTGATTCTAATGGTGCGATTCCGATTCGATTCCACCGGTTCTACATATTACAATATACTATATTTTTTTAAATAACAAAAACAAAAATTCAAATACTCCCTCCGTCCCGCTACAAATCACACACTTTCCTCATTGGGCGTCCCACTACAAATCACACACTTCCTAAAATGACAAATAATCTTTACTATTCCCTTCACTCATTCTCTCTCCTACATTATTTTAATACTCACAACACTATTATAATTTACTATTCCCTCCACTCATTCTCTCTTATATTTTACTTTTACACTCACAACATTTATATCATTATTTTTTTCTTAATCCACGCATAAATAGTAACCGAGTGATTTCTAATGGGACGGAGGGAGTAAATATTATCAATAGTTACATTAACAAAAAATAAATAAACAAACTGTCACAAATATTCAATATTTAAACCACAAAATAGATACCATTAAACATTAATTATTTACTTTCAAACTTAAACAGAATAAAAAAAAAACTAAAAGCTAAATATTGCACCATCAAGTCGACTATATCACCTTCAAGTTCCAACTTTGCAACACGATTATTTGCTAAATAAACACAAAATAATAAAATAAAAATAGAAATCAATGATGATCGAACATAGAAAAAAACAACAGATTTATATATAATCGTTACGGTTACGTGACCATGTATATTTTTTTCGAAATCAATAACATACCAATTAATTGGTTATATAAAAATTTGAAATCATTAACATATCAATACTATTGATTCGATTTGATTTTATGTAAGGTTCTATTTGTACGATCTGATTTCACAGTTTTTTGTACATCCCTAAATATGTTTAACATTAACTTTGTCAACAGGAAAACTACAGTTTTTCTTATTTTAAGGATGATGTGACGGTATTGTTTCAATGAAAAAGATTCCTCTGCATGTGATCATTTGGTTTTTTATTTTTTTTTAAAGATAGAAAAATTAATTATAAAATTTTACCTTTTATGTGAGGTTACATTTCATTTGAGTTTTTGGGATAATATTTATTTAATGATTTCTGATGATGATGATGATGATGCCAAAAAGGGTATCAAAACAAATCTATCAGCAGGTTGTATTCTGAATGATTAAATAGTCTGAAAAAAAAACCATGTATATTAAGTCGGGGCTTCACCGGTGAATACCCTCCGACGTGAGATTAATTATTTGTGTTTAGAAAAAGAAATCAATTGACAATAGTTTAGAATCAAAATAATGTAAATTATGGCTTGTTTATATAGGCATATGATTGTAGAATTCATATTGAATTGGAATTTGTTTGTGAGGATGTTATAATTCTAGTGTGATTATAACTATCCAAAGTCCTTGTTTGAGTAGAATTAGGTAATATTATTCGACACGTACGCCTTGAGGCATACTAATCGGTATGTGTTGTTTGGTCGACCTAAGTTGATGCCAGGAAGAGAGTGGTGAGGATAGGGAAGTCCATTTCCTCGGTTTTTTTATAATCGAGGAGGAGCTCCTCGTCTTCTAATGATGCATAGGTCGGCCTTACTGGATGCCTGTTGGGTTTTGGGGTTACAAACGAAGCGGAAGAACTTTATAAAACAACAAAATCCTAGCCTTTGAATCTGTCTAACATGAATAGATAAAACCATGAAATAGATTTTACATAACTTAATAGCGATTTGTTGTTCGAAAACGAATCTAAAAATCGAATCCTTGAACCGTTGACGAACCTTTAGTTTTCTCCTTGATTTTTCCTTGTGATGAATTCAACTTCAAGCTTTAGGTGATGACGGAACCACCCTCTATCGGTAATCCACACGCGAACGAACCAAGATCTAATCTTGTAGGATTGCTAGATGATTTCCGATTGTTGAATCGATATTCAACAATTAATGACAGAATATGGAATTGATTTGGGATGGTTTTGATCTTTTATTCTCAAACAAAACCGATATTTTAGTGTTTCTAAAACTCTAAAATAACATGTGTTTTGGCTAAGGAGAAGGGTTATATTTATACATATTATAAATCCCTTAAACTTAGGGAGAATCCTTGTCCAAACCAAAAACCAATCCAATAAAGAAAAACGCGTATGGAACTGATTTTTCCGCAGGCACGACTCGTGCTGGAGGGCACGAGTCGTCCTTTTGTAAAATCGGTCGTGATACGAGTCGTGCTTTATTTTGAACTCGTACTGATTGAAGGCATGACTCCTGCCTAAGAGCACGAGTCATCCCCAACCCAAAATTGCACAGTTTCACGAGTCGTACTTTAAAACGCAGTCGTACTGATTTTAAAGGGCACGAGTCGTGACACTAGGCACGAGTCGTGACACTAGGCACGAGTCGTGCTTGGTCCCAAAATCCAACTTTCTGCCGATTTCAAATTCATTCTTTGTGTGTGACCCTTTAGAAATTATATTTATGTTGTCAGTGAGTCAAAACATCGACCTCATAAGACATAATTGGTTTCTAGCAAACCATTATATTCACCCAATTAATATAACATCTAAGCTTGATTCCTTGATAGATCAAATGTCACAATCCCTTTGTCTACGATGTCAAATTGAACATGAGTCATGGTCCATATCAACTCATATTGTTCAATGCTTTCTCGATTCCGAATAGGTTGATAATCCAAGTGTATTTGATCTCCATCAAATCTCTTGAGTGTGGCCACACATTTCATTAATACTATTCATCGATGCCCCAAGCAAACATCTCTCTCAACGAGAGGGAGAAATTCCATCTTGACTTATCATTCTTCCCTACAAGAATCCAATCGTGCCAACATAGCCATTATTGCTATCCTATTAAAGATAGTGTTAGACTACATAAAACACAATGTTCATCATGTGGAAGACGATGATAATCTCAGGTACAAAGAATTCTAATGACACGACTATCATGAGATTTAATCATGACATATATGACTATAGATCATGTCATAAATCACATAGGTAGGTCATGTCCAGTACCTTGTTCTCTAATAAGTACCCATAAGTATAATGTGCATCACATGCATAAAATCATCTCTATGATTAATCATTACCAATTTATACTAGTTATTCACAATAATTAGGGACGCAGGTTATTATAATAAACATGCAAAATATATAATAAACCAAATAAACATACTCTATAATAAACGGTAAAGATGATTACATAATGGTATTAAGTTATAAGTCAAATATAACTAAACGCCTAGGGCATTACACCAACAATGCCTTCCTCGGCATATGAGAGTATGCCTCATCGGTATGTGTAATTGATGTGGATTAGTCATTATTCGCTCTTTTATATCTAGGTCAACATAGTAAGAATGACGAGAAAGCATGACGAGTAAAGGTAGGGAAGGCCCACTCCCTTTGTCGTAATTGACACTTGTATGGATTATATTTTGGGCCCAATCCATTGGGCCTTACCCGACTATTACCCACGTTCGTACCTCAGTTATTACGAACGGGTTTTCACGAATCACGAGGCGTAATCATTTTATACATCGATTATTAAACGTTGGTGAATACGCCCCATTATTGACGAGACATTCCTATTGGGAAGCTGCTAGAACATTAATTGGAAGGAAGAGACGGCGCCTCAACCCGTATTTTTGACCCATACCCGTTCAGATCTGGGTATAAACGCAAAAATCCACCTATTTTCTGCTCTTTTATCACCATTTGCATTTTAGAGAGAGTTATAAGGTTGAAAATCTGCTTATTCATTCTCGGGTTCTTGATTTCGTTATTCACTTCCGTTTATTGTGCTTGATTTATTCGTGCTTTCATCCATATTCCTTTGATTCAGGTATAAATTTCTTCTTTCCCCTTCTATTTTCTGCATTTTACTTCGTAATTTCTGGGTTTTTGGGTGTTGTTGTTCTTGGAGGCCGCCATTGTTGCCCCATTTCTTGAAGCTTTTCTTGAACAATCTTTTACCTTCCTCGTTCTTAGTGATGACAAGAACATGGAGGAGCAATCCCAATGCCTTGTATTGTTATCATACCCAGAATCTTAGAATTTATTAAAGGACTGACGGGCCATGGAAGATGCTAAGTTTGAATGAGATTGGAGAGATATTGACGAGGTACAAATCTCCTATTACCGACGTGCATTACCCAAGTAGATCGTCTTAGTATTGATTCCCCAAATATTGTGTTGTTCCACGGTTGGTCTGAAATTATTGACCACATCAGCCTTTATTATTTGAAGTCTAATCACCTGGAGTGTCCTTCGTTGCTGGGTAAGACTCCATCTTCGGTTTTTGTTAATAGGACGAGGATGGATACTCTTCCTCGTCCTCGTATTTCCAGTTTGCCTTGGACAAAATTTGACCCTTTTTATTTCATTTATGCAGCTATGACGGGAAGAGGAAGTAGTATTTCTCGGCCTTCAATTGGTCCATCTACATCAGGCAGAATAGTGAATGCGTTTGCCGAGGGGACACAAACTGGTAGCCGAGGACGGGGACGTGGAAGGTCCCAATGGGGTAGGTTTTTCACTCCTAGTCCTAGAACTGCTAGGACTGGGGAACCAATGATTGAGGAAATATATTCCAAGTAAGGAGTGTCGAGGGAGGAGTACCGTCTTACAAACCTTCCCGGCGTACCTCTTGAAACCGAGAAAGCCTTTGATGACTTCTTATATAGTCTGAAGCACCTCTATTTCTTCTACAAACAATTCCAGCTTGGTCTGCGTCTCCCCCTTAGACCCCTTCATTTTTGAATTTTTAGAAGATATGCAGGTCATCCCGGCTATGCTAGTAGCCAATGTCGTGAGGTTCCTCACCGGCTTTATAGTGTTGTGCAACAGTCTAGGTTTTGAACCTTGTCAATCTGCGTTCCATCATTTCTTCACGACCAGTTATAAGGAGGACACTAGAATATTGGTGTTACGGAGTGATCCTAACCAACCCAAACTTATCTACCCAATGTCGATCAAGGTTTCTGGATGGAGCAACCATGTCATTAGGGTGGAAAGCCGACGAGGTTGGGAATTCGCTGCTCCCTCAGAGCTCCCACGAGTGCCCTAGCTGGTCTGGAGGCCGGAGTGGAGCCATAGCCTTATTGAAAAGTTTAAACAGTTTGCCTCCGTCGCAGACGGCCAGGTTGGGTCCGGGCCCGAGACCGACCAACAAAATTATGTTCAGGCCGCTGTCATACCAGGCCCCTTGGATGGCCTATTGCCCATGGTCCCCGTGTTTAGGGGGAATAGATTACCAGTCTTGAGGGTACTTCAAGGTTTTGTTTTCCACGATGAGTGTGACGTGTGCAAGTTCTACAACGATAGGTGTCTTGCCGAGGAGGGCGTGGTCGTCTGTAAATCTCTTCCTTCTCGTCTTTATGTACTTATGTAGTTTTTTTCCAAGATGGTGGCAACTGCTCCCTCCTCTACTGTACTTTTTGCTAGGCATATTAAAACATATGCTGAAGTCGAGCAGTTTGTGCAGGAGGCATGGGAGGCACCAGTTTTCAAGGGCATGGATCTCCTTACTCGCAAAGGTCCCCAACAAAGGATTGGTTGGGCTGTTATCTTCAGGTCCTTGGATGACGATCTTCTTGATCATCTCCTTGAGACCAAGCCCAGCATGGAATCATTTGCTAGCAGAAAAGGCCTTCTTTTGAGTGAGTTAAGCTTCCTCGCCTTTTTCCTTTTTCCTTTTTTGTCATGTTTACACTTGTATTTTTCTGATCACATTTTGTTTTGTTTGTAATTTACCACGGTCTCGACTTATGAGGCCATAAAATCAAAGGCGACTGAGGTCCACGAGCAGAAGCTCGAAAAACAGACCGAGAATTACAAGGCCGACCTTAAGAGGGCCGTGGATCTCCTGAAGAACCTTCGTGCTGATGCTAATGCCTAAAAAACGGCTAAGGCAAAAGCCGAAGAAGAAGAGAAAGCGGCCAAAGAAGCTCTGGCCAAGGCCGAGGAGGCAGCGCAGCTCAAGGAGTCAGAGCTGGGAGGTCAAAGGAGTAAGGCCCTTAAGAAGGCCGAGAAGGTGTCTGCCCGGCTGCAAGAGTTGGAGGCTAGCATTTCCTCTAGGGAGTCTGAGGCCGTACACCGTTATAAGGCTAGCTCAGCCTTTAAATAGGTTGTGGCGGAGAATACGGCCACCATGTACTCCGATGGCTTTTTACACTTGGCCAGAAGAGCCATGGTGAATCCTTCTCCTGGGCTCAACCTAGAGGGGCTTACTTGGCTCATATGCCAAGACTCATACGATGAAGCAGCCCGGTCTGTGCACCTGAATGAACGCTCGCCGAAAAAAATAAATATCGATATCATTTTCTTCTTTTTTGAAAGAGTTTTTAAATGTATTGAAATGATACGACAAGTTTTTGAAAACTTCGGTTTTGGGAGTCGCCACGCCGTTTTTAGAGGAAAACATTGAAAAACCTATTTTAAGAGATTTTGAGTCCGGGAGTCTGGTTACGTGTTTGGGAAGAACTAGAGAGTTCACCCAACACGCCTCTTTCGAGACTTTCAATCAACATTGGACAATTTTTGGACATTCAAAGTGTGTGTGCAATATGTGTCGATGTGTAGAACATGCAAATTTGAAATTTTCATTGATGATATGAAAGCTGAGTACAACTTGTGAGCCATGACAGGGGGCCACACCCTTTTTACATATTATGATTATCATAACAAGGCAGAAGGTAAGACAATCTTCCCAGAGAACTCCTATGTCGTCCGACAAAAGACCTCCCAGAAAGAGGGTGTCTTACGACATGATGTCTCATGGTCAGACTATCTATTACAAAGACCAAGCTATTTATGGAACTGGAATGACATTTATTTGACTCATTAAAGACACTATTTGAAGGTCTAAAATCAGTTTGGGATTGACGGGAGTGAGCAAAGTCACGATAGACTTTGAATGATACGGATGTCATGTGACATGGAACATCCGAAGTTATCCATGTCATATGACAATCCGCCTCCAATGAATCACACCCAAACAGATCATAGGCACTCAAATAGTGGCTTATGAGCCACAGAAATGCTTAGGAAAGCTCTGAGTTGCAAAGGGAATAAACTGGACAGATCTGAAGTCCAAGAATGGCTTTACAGCCTTCTGGGATCTCTATGTCGTATGACACAGGATCTCCATAGAGTCCTATGTCGTCCGACATAGATAGGCCATTTCTGTGCCCTTTAGTCTGTTTGTTTCCCCTTTGTTCCTCAAGGCAAACCAAGCACATTTAACTACTGTAAACAGTAATATAACAATAATATATGAGTATTATGGGAGGATCACATGGCTTTAGTGGCCAAATGTGATAAATCACATGTTTTTGGCCACTTTGAAGTAGCCATCACCTCCTAACTCCATGCAAATGCATAAAGATTGAATCTTTATTGATCCTAAGATGACCGAATGTCCAGATCTGAGGTGGGGAGAAGTGAATATTGAAGATTCACTTCTCTGCCACCTTTATCATGCAAAAATCCCAATTTTTTACATAATATGAAAGCAAGTAAGCATGCAATATATTATAAATGTATTAAAGACTTTATTTAAAGAGGGAGAAGGTTTAACCTATTGTAGTCCACAAGGTAAGATCACCAATAGTATGGTGTCTACCCCTTCTACACACCAACAAAGGAAGCTTCTTTGGATCTTGGTCTTGAAGTGTGTGTGTGTGTGAGGAGGGAGGTGAGTGTGTGTGTATGAGAGAGAGAGGGAGACTCTATTTGGACAGAGTTTTCCCTATATTACTGGTATCCTCCCCAATATTCACTCCAAGCCCCCTAAAATGATCGGCCATGCCTTGTATTTATAGGCAGGCTGATGGGGCGTCTTATGTCGCACGACAGGGGCAGTTAAACCGCCTTAGTGTCCCATGTTGGACGACAGCGTACACCTTTTGGCCATATTGGGCCGAATGCTTGGCAGGCCCAATGGACTGATGGGCTGCTGGGATATTTGGACTAAATATTGCCTTTTAGCAATTATATAAGTCCAAAATCAATTTTAAAGTGGATCCAAAACATGAGTTCGGATCGGGGTACTCACAGAGCCCCTCGGCGACGTCACTTCCACGGGAAGTGGGGTCGTCGACACAACGAGAATCCCGAGCCGGACACGAACGGCGGGGAAAGAGATGACCAAGATGGTCAAGTGGCTGGACCTCTTATGAAGAGGATTCCTACGTATCCCGTGGGGGAATCAAGCCGAATCGTAGTTCGTTTGAGATGGGATGCCAATGAAAGGCTACGGGTTTTGTACCCGAGATTGACTGTTCCAAGGGGAGTCACCCCGAAGATGTGACTTTTTTCTTTGGGAGTCACCCGCTAGGACTTGACTGTTTTTGGTGGGGAGTCATCCCGATAATTTGACTTTTTTCTTTGGGAGTCACCCGCGAATATGACTGTTTTTTCTTTGGGAAGTCACCCCGCGAATATGACTGTTTTCGGTGGGGAGTCATCCCGATGATTTGACTTTTTTCTTTGGGAGTCTCCCGCGAATTCGACTGTTTTTTCTTTGGGAAGTCACCCCGCGAACTTGACTGTTTTTGGTGGGGAGTCATCCCGATAATTTGACTTTTTTCTTTGGGAGTCACCCGCGAATTCGACTGTTTTTTCTTTGGGAAGTCACCCCGCCAATATGACTGTTTTTTCTTTGGGAAATCACCCCGCGAACTTGACTGTTTTTGGTGGGGAGTCATCCCGATGATTTGACTTTTTTCTTTGGGAGTCACCCGCGAATTTGACTGTTTTTGGAAATCTGTACGGTCTTTCCGGACCGGGTAGTTTATGGCCATTCCGGGCCATTTTCTGTGTTGGAAACTGTACGGTTTTCCGGATCGGGTAGTTTATGGCCATTCCGAGCCACTTTTCTGTGATGACCGAGAGAGGTGGGTATTTGAACCCAAAAGAATGATGGATTTTAATGATAGGCAGCCAAGATAGGCTAACGGAACTTAATCAGGGGCAAAAGGGGAAAATCACCCTTCTGGACCATGGTTGTCGTCCGACAGGGGGAGTCTCCAAGGCAGTTTTAATTAAAACCGCAGGTCGTAAGACAGACCTAAATCACAAACCATTGTGCCGTCGAGAACACAGAGAGGGAAAGAGAGAAAATTTTGAAAATTCTTCCTCCAATTTGATTCAAATCAAAGATTTTGACAATGCCTCCGCGAGCCGAATCGAGAAGAAACGTGCAACAAGTCTTGTCCGAGAGGAGGAGACTCGTCGATCGGAATAGACGGAAGAGATTTCCGGAGGGGAATGGCCTCTACCCGGGCCTCGACTTTCATACTTCCACTTTGGAGCAGAAGGGGTAAGTGATTTAAAAGATTAACCCTTTTTGAAATTTGATTTCTAGGGTCTGAGATAGAAATTGGGGGAAATCGCACCCAAAGAGGAATCGCATGCTTGGCATGGAATGCATTTGAAAAGATTTTTTTTTTCTTTTCCTGCTTTTCTTCTTTTGAATGAATTTGGTGATTTTTTTTTTGAAAAAAATGCACATGAATGAATGCACATATTGTGATGAGTATGCTTTTGATACCTGTGTTGTGCTTACCTGCAGACTTTGCGGACCAAGGGGTCCCCTGAGGCTATTGCGACCATCTGGGGTCTTCTTCCGGGCTCTTCTGACTTGCCGGACAGTCCTAAGGGATTGGTCTTTGCTGCCGATCTTGGACCATTCTTCACAGCTGTTGGAGACTTTGGAGACACGGCCAGGAGCGTGGAGCTGGTGCGAGCCTTTAGGCAGTTCTGGTGGGACTCTACCTACACTTTTCATCTATCTTGGGGTGAGTCGACCATCACTCCATATGACTTTACTGCTATTACCGGCCTGCGGTTCACGGAGAGGCCAATCTTTTCTGAGGATCCTGGCGTGCTGAGCCCAGATGCTATCAGAGCCTTGACTGGCATGACCTTTCGCCTGAAGGGCAATGGGGTTCATTTGGCTGAGTTGCACTCTGCTTTGACTCATCAGTGCCGTCTCTTTGCTGAGGATGCCGCTACTGTTACTGCTGAGCAGTTGGCGAGAGCTTTTGTCTGGGCCGGGTTTTCTGATACCCTGTTTTGTAATGCCTCCACGACAGCATTGACCCTTCTGTTGGAGCCTCTTAGAGATTGGAGCTAGGTGTCCACTTTTTCATGGGGAGAGGCTGGTTTGGCCCAGGTGTATAGGGGCCTTGATGAGGTGAGCAGAGGCAGTGTGACCTCTCTGGATTTTTATCAGACTGTGCTGGAGGTATGTCTTTTGCTTTTCGCGACTTGACTACCGCATTTTGACTTTTCTGTCATCATTTCTTTTACTGTTGCTACACACTGAAAGCTTTCTGTCTTTTGATTTCAGGTGTGGGCTTATGAGGTGTTTGGCTGCTATGCTTGGACTGTGCCTGAGAGGATTGCGGCAGATTTGTTCCCTGCTATTCGCCGCTGGACTTTTGGAGCGAGGGAGAGCCGAAAGGTGGACGGGGTTAAGCCTCGTAAGACGGCTTGCTACCATGACATTATGATTGCTTTGAGGGGCACCCCTGTTGGGTTGAGACATTTCCCCTGGCATGGTAGGTATGGTGAGGATTTGATTGGTGCTGCTGCCCTGGTGACCAGGATGAGGAGGCTATTGGTTGGCCTGGAGGGAGATGCCCTCTATTTGGGGGAGAGAGTCTATAGGCAGCATGGTCCTGGCGCTGCTTCTCGCGTCCCTCATGATCCTCCTGCGGGGATATGGCATATTCGGGCCTTGCCTGATTTGGAGCGGCTGCGGACCGGCATCGATGCTTCTGAGCTTTCTGATGGTGGGGACTACGCCCAGTTCGTCTTTACCCGGTTGGTGACTCCTCAGGTTATGGCTGCTAGGAGGGCAGCGGGGATGCAGATACCGGCACCTCCCCGCTTTTTTGAGTATGAGGCTGGGGGTAGTATTTGCCGCTCCTCTTTTGACATGTCTGAGACTCATCCGCATCTGCGACTGCCCCGCGGGACCACCTCTGTGAGTGATCTTTTCTTTTCATGATTCATTCCAGCTTTTAACTGTTTTACTGTCTGCATTGATTGCTTCTGACTGTCCTTTCTGTTTTCATTGAACAGGTTCCAGTCAAGACGTTCAGGACGGTGGCGAAGGCGCTCACTGGTGCCGTGAAGATGCTGCGTCAGTTCCAGAGGAGCGCGGAGCATTGGAGGGGGAGATGCAGCTCCCAGCCTGGTGACGTTGTGCCTCCGAAGAAGAGGCCCAGGCCAGCTTTGGCTCCTTCTAGCTCTCAGGCGGGCGGATCTAGTCAGCAGCCCCAGCCTGAGGGTGATGATGGCGAGGATGATCCCTACCAGCCCCCTTATTCCATCGTGCCTGAGTGGCAGTGGTATTATGCTGAGCCCCAGCCTTGGGCGCATTATGAGGATGATGATTCAGACGGCGAAATCCATGAGGTGCCGGAGGGTGGCAATGATGGCCAGGAGCAGAGCGGCTCCGAGGAGGAGGTGGGTAGCGTCCAGGATGACGGCAGCTCCGAGGAGGGTGAGGGGGACGATTCCAGCGACGACTCCGAGTCGGAGTGATCACGACGGTCCCCTTTTGCCATGCTTTGACTCTTTTTAGGGAGAGAGGAGAAATGCATGCACTTTTTGTTCTTTTGGATTGTAAAACAAGTATTTTATTGCTTTTGTACTTTGACAAATACAATATTTGTTTATTTATGTATTTGTGAGCTTATATGCACGAGTTCGTCCCAAGAAAGGCACAAAATGGTAACTTTTGGCATGATTGGGTGTTTTTGCGGTTTTTGTACGCATTGGGTGACATTTATGTGTCTGCGGGTGTGTTGGATGTGCCGAATCCTCTCCCGTGGGCTTTATGAGCAAGGGGGAGTGTTTAGGTATGATTTTGTGGTGTTTTGAACAGGTTTGAGTGGTTTTTTGAGCAAGCATTGGGTTGCTTGTGGTTGCTGCAGTTGCTGCTGCTGGTGTTCCTGATGGAACTCTCCATGTCGTCCGACATAGGACTTCATGGAGCCTTCATGTCGCACGACAAAGAGTGTCTGGGAGACAGCTTTCTTGATCAGCAAGCCCCAGCACTTTATAAAAGGCAGACTCGTAAACTACTCATTCCAGCAGTCACATCAGGTGTCAAACTTGCCTTCCACCTCAAAATTAGCCCCAAGATTTGATCTTTGGCCCAAAATGGAACATTATGACGACAGATCTAAGACCAAAGAGCATCAATTTCATTCCGATCTCATAAATCTGACCCGCCATCATCGCAGCAACAATAGAAGGATCATCGACCAACGATATGGGTTGAGATGCATCTGGGCATTAAAGGAGTGGGCGGTTGATTGGAATCTTCTCCGGGCCGCATCCAGATACTGGGATTGCGAGAGGCATGTCTTCACCCTCTCGTATAATGATCTCACACCCACCATTGAGGAGTTCCGGGCACTGACCGGGGGAGCTGAGCTTAGGGATGTGGTCTTTCCCCGAGATCCGCGACCTTTGACTGAGCAGCTGGCCGATTTCTTGGGATTTCACCCCGAGCAGGTGATTGATCTGATTCTTGACCTGTCCTTTATTGACTTGGCCCAGATAGCCCGATTGGCTGTATCGCATCCGGAGCTGTTTGACCCATCTGCAGCCATGGATATTTTTATGCTGATCATGATCTCCCTATACTATTTTTGTGAGTACGACGGGGTGTGCTCTGGTTTACTGCTGGGAGTCGTCAGACAGATGCGGGGTT
Organism: Adenophora triphylla var. japonica; assembly: GCA_022495995.1. Taxonomy (NCBI): domain Eukaryota; kingdom Viridiplantae; phylum Streptophyta; class Magnoliopsida; order Asterales; family Campanulaceae; genus Adenophora; species Adenophora triphylla. Next base: position 51,394 of record JAFEMH010001828.1, on the reverse strand, counting down.
CTCGAGGCACCACATTGGCTGATGTTCGACCCGGGCAGGGAGAGAGAGATGTAGTTCCCCTTCTGTTGGCGGAGACTTATCATGGGATGGACCGACTGTCTAGAGGGTCATTGCATATGGGACGTGGCAGCCCCAGTCTCTTATCATTGTGGCTCTTTGAGCGATTGAGACTCATCTCCCCATTACCTGTTGGGCAGACTGCAGCACCTTGGGTCACACAGCAGAGGAGAGTGGCTCCTGAGGCTTCACAAGAAGGTTGGTAGAGGCGACTGGCCAGGTATACTACCACTGATATCCAGTACTGGGTTCCCGGATGGAGGCTCGAGACCATGAGCGGCAGGCAGGATGACTCTGCTATAGTGAGGCTGCCGGGATTGCGCTTCTCGTCATTTAGTATCCCCTTGCTTGTTCAGAGGCAGTATGGATACCCATAGCAGGCTGTTGATGGGTTCAGAGAGCAGATGGCCTGGGACACCGTTCCTCTTGACATGACTGATATCCAGACTCTCAGGTTCTTTGCCAGGGCTTTTTCTGTGAGGACCCCGACCCTGAACCTACACGTGTCCCGAGCTGGAGCGTCCTCAAACTAACCCAAATTTGCCTAAACTTTTAAAAACTTTTATTTAACTTCCACACATAAACATAACCATTTTAAAATAACTCTACTCCTTTCCACATTGGAGGAAGAGTTGACCAACCTTGAAAGTAATAAACGATTTTAGTTACAAAAAGATGTCGAATATAAAATAGAATTAGAGTTTATGATTACAACCCTTTAAAAGAATTATACCAACATACACTTTCTACACTAACCTATACATAACCCGAAAATTCCCAAAATACCACTTCTAAACTCCTTTCCGCCCTTACTTGGTCGGTCCACCTGTCTCGGGATCTAAAACATTAAAGGGAGAGGGGTGAGAATAAATCTCAGCAAGCTATTATGAATGCAGCAATATGCCAAATAAAATGCAACACATAACAAGTTGCACATAACACATTGGAAAACACATTCCATTACCTTGGTTTACCTTTTCCCGTCTGAACAATAGTCGTACAACATTGGGTATAATAATACTCCAATCTTACAGTGAGCTGCTTAAGCAATACTCACATCTTATAAGACCCATTTTTCAGGGAACCAAATAAGATAGTAGCAACTCTGTAAGGCTTTTGGCTCAATACAGATGCTATAACCCCAACCTGTGGCCACAGGAGGGGACGGTCACAGGTATAACATAATCCGATCACATTAGGTCACACTTCCATAATTGATCGTATTATGTTATACCCCCAATATCAGCTGATTAACACATTATCAAGCACATAATAGTTACTTGAAATATAATCCACAAAGGGAATAAGCAACATAGCAACATGGTAAAATATACTCATGTTCAACCAATAATCATAGTGCAACATTTATGTAATACACTAAGCATAATACCATCCATGAATATATACATCACGTAAGATAATGCGAGATCATCAACCCATCTTAATTAGTCATTAGACAACAATATATGATCTCTATAAGGATCCAAGTGAACTCTACCAAGTTGGGGTCACATTTAGTAAACTGCCAAATGATTTCTAAGTCGGAGATAGAGTGCTTCCGCATTTCCATTTAACCCAATTAAGGTGCCAATTAAGTGTTCTAATTATAACTTAAGTTAAAAGGACTAATTCAAATCCGGTTGGGATTAGCTTCTACTACCTTATCATGGTTAGGGATCATTCCAAGTGCTTCCTAGTAAAATCAGCAAGAAAGAAGATTGGGGAGATTCTAGTACTATGGGCGACCGCCCATGCCACTTGGGCGACCGCCCAAGTGGTTCTTCAAAAGGAATCCAAGTTCTGCCCTCTTGGGCGACCGCACAAAGCCTCTTGGGCGACCGCCCAAGAGGGATTTCCAAGCGCCCCAGTTCTGCCTAGATGGGCGGCCGCTCATCACCACTTGGGCGACCGCCCAAGGCCCTGTCCAGCAACAATCAATTTCCAAACCCTTGTTTATCTAGGCTCTTTTCCTTTTTTAAATCTTCCTTATATTCATGAATACCAAAGGGATTTTCTAGCTTCACAAGGTTCATTACAAATCATATAACCCAAAATAATGTAAACCTAATTTATTTATCACTAAATCTTCCACCCATTTCATACCCTCTAAATCATCTTTCATGAACATTAACCTCATCCTATTTCATTTACCCAATTCAAGTTCAACCCTTTTTATCCCCATCAACCCATGTTCTTACACTCTTGATTACATTAACACCCTTCTATAATACAATTTAATTCCTCAACTTCCAAGAAGATTTCCAAACATTGAACAAACATTTCACTAACAAGAACAACATTAAATAGTTTATGAACATCACATAGAAGGGGAAATCATAATAACTCACCTTAGGGTTTTAGAATGGAAAGTTGAATCTTCTTAACTTGATTTGTTCCTCTAGATGATCCAACCTCAAAGATGCTCTTGAACTTGAAAATGGTGGAGAAATGGGCTAGCTTCAAGACTTGGAGTTGGGAGCTTCAATGGAGTTTCTTTGCTAGGGGAAGTATGAGAGAATGAAGGAGTAAGGAGGAAGGAGGGGAAGTGTAAGGAGGGTAAGGGGAGGGACACTTGGCAAGCTTAGGGAGAGTAAGAGTTATTGGCCCCCCATGGGAAAATATCTAAGGCTTTCCACTTAATAAAATCTTTCCCCCTAATTATTTATCCTACCCATTTTATCATTCTCTTACTATTTATCTATATCTATTTTTATTATTCCCCATGTCTCTTTATTTAAGATCCAATAATTTCTTAAAGATTCTAAATTTACTTCTCACCCAATTTATCTTAAATTAGGAATTTAAAGACATAATTGAACACATAAAGTTAACATAAATATTTAAAGCATATAATATAATATTTAAAATTAGAGCCTAGGGTTGGGGTCGTTACACTCACTCCCCCTTAAAGAAAATTCGTCCCGAATTTGACTGTCACTTACCTAAATGTTCAACCCGCCTCGGTTACTTATGTATGCCTCAGACTCCAATTCCCAATTAGTCTCTTCAATGTTATGATTCTTTTCCAAGATTTCTAATTTCATTAATAATACGATATTACAACTTAATGTTCCAAGAATACCATACAAATATCACTTAACCGAATTTTCACGACCTCAATAAAACATAATAAATGAAGGTATACCACCTATGTCACCAATTACATTACAATATTGCATTTAAAACTTTAAATAATCTATAAGCTGCTCCAAGCCAGTCTATGAGTCAATTCACCAACCTTTTCTAAAATTTTAAATGGATTAACAAATTTTGGCGCCAATTTACCTTAGGCCTTGCTTCTCCAACCTCACCCCAACAAATTAGAGATCGATATTTTCTTCCCGAACAACGCCTCATACGGTCTTATCTCAATGCTAGAATGATAACTGCTATTATACGCACCCAACCACTAGTAACCATACGTCCTATCGACTACTAAAAGCCATTGTACATGCCCGTAGCATATCCTCAACAATAAGTAATGATTCCTCAAATTTTTACAAATTTAAACTCAATAGCATTCCTACATTCCAAAATGATCTTCCCAAAAGATGTCTATCCAATCCATTCGATACCATGGGATTTATACAATCAAACAATCTCCTAACATATATGAGGACTTAATCAATGAATCTCATCAATATAAATATATATAATAAGTAAAAAAAATACTATCAACTTCCTATAAACAAACAACATACTCCTTTTACTTCCAATGTAACCCAATCACAAAATTCATCGTGATAATACTCTCAGTTCAATCTAGAACTCTAAATATTTTAATAAATCTTCTAACGTCACATTTCTATTTTCACCCTTATGACCAAACCACCTTATGTCTTGACTCGCTTGAAACGAGTTATTTCAATTATCTCATCCTCATTTCTCATGATACAAACATTAAATAACTGCCTATGAAATAATAAATGAAAACATGCTAATAAGATCTTGATTCCCATAAACGGAATACTAGTCGACTATATATCATAATTCAATGCTCTAATTATGCCCAGGTCCAGTGACAGATCAATATTCAATCAAATGGTTGGCCGCCCACAACGGAGCCGATCCAACTCCAAAACAAAAACCGAGTCTACTGCGACCGTCACATTAATAACCCCACAATTATCAAAACATTTCTCGAATCAAATCTTTAATGTAATTAATCATTATAGGGAAACTAAGTTGCCTTTTTACTTGCTTCTGTACAAACTATATCTTTAAAATAACATGTCTTTCTAAAATTTACAACATCTTTCAGAATTCCAAAGGATATATAAAAAGAGATCCAATGAGACTCGAATGGTTTATTTACTTAAAATTGTCCCATACCAGTTTTAATTAACTAAACCACTCACAATTTTAAGAAATTTTCAAAAGATTGATAAGTTAACAAAAATAACTCGAGTGATCTAATCATATACAACTGTCCCATACCAGTGGTAGATAATTAAATTACTCACATATTTTAATGTACACAAAAACGGTTCATTAATCTTATTAAATCAAACTATCCCCGAAGGGCACAAATACTCACACAGAGGTCCAATATAAAATCCAAAGTTCTAAAACACATTTAAAACAATTTTAACATAATTTTCTTATTTGACCTCTATTTATAGTGTAGCCACCACTCATGATATTTATACTTAGTTAAATTCTCTATAAGAAAACACAATCTCGTAATACTAATACTATCTTCTATGGATAACTCCAAAACATTCACTAAGATAATAAACTTGATAAATCATCCTCGATTCAATCATTCCTCAAGTTGAATATTCAACACTTTTACTTAATTTGAGTCATCTATTCCCTACCTTCGATATTGATATTATACTTAGTAACATTGTATTGCATACCTCAAGTTTCCGATCAAATACCATGATTTCCTAATAAGAAGATACAACTGGAACGCACATAGATCAATCATCCCCAAATTGCAATTAAACATTAACAGTATAAACTTACTTACCTCTCACGCATCGCACCAATCCCTCATACGAGTCACGCCACTAAGTCAACCTATACGGTGTAATCATCCTAAAGTATCATGCCTTCCAATAAGATTTATCCCCATTTTATTTTCTCAACTAATGATAATCATTCCTCAAAACAAACCATATACATATATTACCAACTCCTGAAGTTGATCCTATAAGTCACCAATAACTACATCTATTATACTTCTTCACATTTACCCTAATTACCCCTCCATAACTAATACACAACCACAATTCAAAACGGTCATACTAGATACAAATGTTGTCTTAAGTATATCCTTAGAACAAATATTCACTGTAATTGTAACACCCGAAAATTCAACTAATAACCATTGAGTATTCTACTAGTTCCAAAAATCAGTCATGCAAATCATCACAAGTGATAACGAATACTTATTTCTTACAGTTACGAATTTGAGATCTCTATAATCCATAAATAACCACCAAGTATCATCTTTTCTAATTATAGTAACAATTTATCCTTACGGAGATTCGCTAAGCTCATTATCTTCTTTATCAAATAATTTCCCAAAATGAATCATCAATTCTATCATCCCAATTAGTGTCCTCTATTTAGGGATCCGAATACTAAAATAGTACCTTATATCCACTCAAAGCTTCAATGTCCTGGTATGATACCTGATGAAAACCCATTTTTGAAACTCACATGAAGAACACCACTTAGTCAACTTATAGGGTGATATTACTTACAAAATATCTGATTTCCTATTCAAATTAGTAGCAAGAATTCAATCAATCTCTCATTAGAGAATATACTTATAGCACATAAGGCAATTATATGTTAGTTCCATAAGATCTCGTACTTGCAATATTTTATAACCATATAATCCCACTTAGACTATCACCTTCAATACTAGTCTCAAATATCTAGTCTCCACCATGAGACACCACTGCATAAATACTCACGCAAGTTATACAACCATAAACCACTCTTAATTAGGCCATATACCTAACCTCAACTAAGAGTTCACCAATTTATTTACCACCGGTACATGAGATAATTCAAGGTTCTTTTACTTAAATATAACACATAACCTAAATAACCTTCACATTCTTTAGGCCCTACATTTTGACATTTACGCATATATGACATAATATCAATAAATAACTTATCCGCCTCAACTACACACGGAGGCCAATCAAACATAGGTAAGGAGACTCGCTTCTTGCGACAGTCCTCCCCAACCACGACAACTACTCAATTATTTCATGTTAATATTACAATATTTCACGGATTGGTATCTCTACCACATCCACCGGCAATCCATGCCCACTTAATCACAATTACCATGATAATCAAGAATGATTCGAGGTACTCTCCCAACGGAGTAGAACCTCCAGCACATAAGGCAACCTTTAGGCCAATTATGCAAATAAAAGCGAAATGTAATGCCACATGAGAACGAAATGAACGGAATTTAGAAAAGTATGATCCCTAACTCCGGAGACAGGTAATATACCTCAAATGATTGCGGAGGGATCTATCTCTCCATAATACTCACATTTCCTTGATTCTTTGGTTGGTAAATATCATTTTCTGTCATTGAACAATTTCCTGCATGAAACTCTCGACGTCAGTTACCGCACACTCTCACTCAAACTAGACTCTACCCGTGAACTCTAAACCGAGCTCTGATACCAACTGTGAGGACCCCGACCCGGAACCTACACGTGTCCCGAGCTGGAGCGTCCTCAAACTAACCCAAATTTGCCTAAACTTTTAAAAACTTTTATTTAACTTCCACACATAAACATAACCATTTTAAAATAACTCTACTCCTTTCCACATTGGAGGAAGAGTTGACCAACCTTGAAAGTAATAAACGATTTTAGTTACAAAAAGATGTCGAATATAAAATAGAATTAGAGTTTATGATTACAACCCTTTAAAAGAATTATACCAACATACACTTTCTACACTAACCTATACATAACCCGAAAATTCCCAAAATACCACTTCTAAACTCCTTTCCGCCCTTACTTGGTCGGTCCACCTGTCTCGGGATCTAAAACATTAAAGGGAGAGGGGTGAGAATAAATCTCAGCAAGCTATTATGAATGCAGCAATATGCCAAATAAAATGCAACACATAACAAGTTGCACATAACACATTGGAAAAGCTGTAAACACATTCCATTACCTTGGTTTACCTTTTCCCGTCTGAATAATTGTCGTACAACATTGGGTATAATAATACTCCAATCTTACAGTGAGCTGCTTAAGCAATACTCACATCTTATAAGACCCGTTTTTCAAGGAACCAAATAAGATAGTAGCAACTTTGTAAGGCTTTTGGCTCAATACAGATGCTATAACCCCAACCTGTGGCCACAGGAGGGGACGGTCATAGGTATAACATAATCCGATCACATTAGGTCACACTTCCATAATTGATCGTATTATGTTATACCCCCAATATCAGCTGATTAACACATTATCAAGCACATAATAGTTACTTGAAATATAATCTACAAAGGGAATAAGCAATATAGCAACATGGTAAAATATACTCATGTTCAACCAATAATCATAGTGCAACATTTATGTAATACACTAAGCATAATATCATCCATGAATATATACATCAAGTAAGATAATGCGAGATCATCAACCCATCTTACTTAGTCATTAGACAACAATATATGATCTCTATAAGGATCCAAGTGAACTCTACCAAGTTGGGGTCACATTTAGTAAACTGCCAAATGATTTCTAAGTCGGAGATAGAGTGCTTCCGCATTTCCATTTAACCCAATTAAGGTGCCAATTAAGTGTTCTAATTATAACTTAAGTTAAAAGGACTAATTCAAATCCGGTTGAGATTAGCTTCTACTACCTTATCATGGTTAGGGATCATTCCAAGTGCTTCCTAGTAAAATCAGCAAGAAAGAAGATTGGGGAGATTCTAGTACTATGGGCGACCGCCCATGCCACTTGGGCGACCGCCCAAGTGGTTCTTAAAAAGGAATCCAAGTTCTGCCCTCTTGGGCGACCGCACAAAGCCTCTTGGGCGACCGCCCAAGAGGGATTTCCAAGTGCCCCAGTTCTGCCTAGATGGGCGGCCGCTCATCACCACTTGGGCGACCGCCCAAGGCCCTGTCCAGCAACAATCAATTTCCAAACCCTTGTTTATCTATGCTCTTTTCCTTTTTTAAATCTTCCTTATATTCATGAATACCAAAGGGATTTTCTAGCTTCACAAGGTTCATTACAAATCATATAACCCAAAATAATGTAAACCTAATTTATTTATCACTAAATCTTCCACCCATTTCATACCCTCTAAATCATCTTTCATGAACATTAACCTCATCCTATTTCATTTACCCAATTCAAGTTCAACCCTTTTTATCCCCATCAACCCATGTTCTTACACTCTTGATTACATTAACACCCTTCTATAATACAATTTAATTCCTCAACTTCCAAGAAGATTTCCAAACATTGAACAAACATTTCACTAACAAGAACAACATTAAATAGTTTATGAACATCACATAGAAGGGGAAATCATAATAACTCACCTTAGGGTTTCAGAATGGAAAGTTGAATCTTCTTAACTTGATTTGTTCCTCTAGATGATCCAACCTCAAAGATGCTCTTGAACTTGAAAATGGTGGAGAAATGGGCTAGCTTCAAGACTTGGAGTTGGGAGCTTCAATGGAGTTTCTTTGCTAGGGGAAGTATGAGAGAATGAAGGAGTAAGGAGGATGGAGGGGAAGTGTACGGAGGGTAAGGGGAGGGACACTTGGCAAGCTTAGGGAGAGTAAGAGTTACTGGCCACCCATGGGAAAATATCTAAGGCTTTCCACTTAATAAAATCTTTCCCCCTAATTATTTATCCTACCCATTTTATCCTTCTCTTACTATTTATCTATATCCATTTTTATTATTCCCCATGTCTCTTTATTTAAGATCCAATAATTTCTTAAAGATTCTAAATTTACTTCTCACCCAATTTATCTTAAATTAGGAATTTAAAGACATAATTGAACACATAAAGTTAACATAAATATTTAAAGCATATAATATAATATTTAAAATTAGAGCCTAGGGTTGGGGTCGTTACATTTTCAGGAGCAGCTCTTCCTGCTCACACACTGATACGGAAGACCCGGGGGATTATTTATCTGTCCACCAGGTACCTTATCTGGTACAGGGAGCAGATGGGACCAGTTCAGCACACCATTGAGGCGTATTGCAGAGGGATCCGAGGAGGAGACCAATCTAGCTTGGAGCTACGCGATGCTGAGGCTCATGCTGACCCCGACAACGTGACCGATGATCCGGCAGCGGATTTTGAGAGACTCGTAGAGAGGAGAGCCAAGATGAGGGATGACCCTGAAGTTATGGCTCAGAGGACAGCTCTGAGAGAGGAGAGAGCTGCCCAGATGGCGCTGAGAGCTGCCGGATTGGTCGACTCACCGACTCGTATTATTCCTGAGCCGGGGCGACGGGAGACAGAAATGTTTGGGATAGCTAAGCCAAAGACCTCCTGAGGACCGAGAAAGAGGAAGAAGAAGGGTGCTAGTTCAGGAGTGGGAACGAGCGACTAGGATTAGGTGACCTATCCTTGTATCCCTTATTTGCCGATTACTGCATACAATTTGGATGTACCTTTTTAAAGATATTATTTTGCTAATGTTAATGAGTCGAGAGTAAACCGTGCTTGAACTCATCAATGAATTTATTAATGTGATGAAAGTTGAAATTACTTCAGAGCTTAATCAAGACACATTTTGGTAATCACAAATACAACTGTTGACAGGATTTGGTGATTTTTATGATTTTTAGACCGAACCGCGAACGGCTGCCTACGTTCCCCTTTTACAGATTGGACTAAGGGGCTCAGGTCTCCGTAGTTCGACCCAATTAACTTTTGTGTTTAAGAAAGGGATAGATAGAAGGGGGACAAATGGTGCAACCCTGTTTTTTACCTAGACCGCCCGTTTTTTAGGGTTTTCAGCCTAGTTGGGTATATTCTTTTAGCACCGAGCGCGCCCTTTGTTTTGCACGGATTTCCTTTTGAGAGGTTTTCAGTCTCGTCTGGGTACATTATTTTCGCGCTTTTGTTTTTTTTTTTTTTCTTTCTCTTTTTTTATAGAGGGGGAAGACTCGATTAAGACGTAATAGCGGCGCAGTTTGTCGCCGTTCACCGGGTGCATGAAGGGATTACCATCCAAATCTGTCAACTTTATTGCTCCGCCAGAGAAGATCTCTTTTACCAGATACGGGCCTACCCAGATTGGAGCCCACTTGCCCAAAGGACTGAACTGATTCGGCGGTTTTTCTTTTAGGACCAAATCACCCACTTTTATGTCGCGGGGATGTACCTTCTTGTCAAAGGCCCTAGCCATGCGCTTCTGATAAGCCCGGATGTGCTCCATTGCTTTAAGCCTTCGCTCGTCTAGGAGAACTAACTCGTCATGCCGACTCTGAAGCCATTCTATCTCGTTGACCTCATTTTCAAGGAGAACCCGAAGAGAGGGTATCTCTAACTCAATGGGTAGAACGGCATCCATCCCATATGTCAAAGCGAATGGGGTTTCACCGGTGGCAATTCTTACTGACGTACGGTAGCCCCAGAGTGCCAAGTGAAGCTTCTCAGGCCAATCCCGGCTCCTTTCAGCCATCTTCCGGATGATCCTTTCTAGATTCTTGTTCGCGGCCTCGACAGCACCATTAGTTTGAGGGCGATAAGGGGAGGACTTGTGTCGCTTGATTCTGAATTCTGCGAGCAGTTTGTCGGTGTGTCCCTCGAAGTGTGACCCGTTATTTGAGATAATCTCGTTTGGAACTCCGTATCGGCACAGAATGTTTTCTTTTATGAAACGGGCCACCTTTTTGGAGTTGAGGACTTTGTAGGACGCTGCTTCAACCCACTTGGTGAAGTAATCCACAGCGACCAACACAAACCTTTACCCGTTACTGCCGGCAGGAGTTATCTTCCCAATAACGTCGATTCCCCAAGTTGCAAATGGCCAAGGAGTGCTCATGCAGTAGAGATCATGGGGAGGTATATGGTTGAGATTGGAGAACCGCTGACACTTATCGCAGGTTCGCACAAACTGAATGCAGTCAGTTTCCATGGAGATCCAATAATAACCCATCCTGAGTATGCTGAACATCAAGGCTCGGGCGTTCATATGTGGTCCACATGCGCCACCATGGACTTCTTCCATGACCTTTCTGACTATAGACTTGCTGATGCAGAGTAGAAGTGGGCCTCGGTGCCTTTTCTTCCATAGATCATCTCCCAGAATAATGTACTGTGCAGACAACCTTTTCAAAGCTTGTAAACTTTTGGCGCGGAGACCCTCTTTTAGTCTACCATCCTTTTCCGTCGGGAACGAAGCTTCGCCATGCTTAAGGTACTGAAAGATCTGACTGTACCACAAGTCATCGACCTTTTCTAGCTCGATCTGGCAACAGTAGGCGGGGTTCTCGCGCCTCCCAACCCTGAATGGTTTTACTGATTTTCCCTCTGGGATTTCCACCAGAGAGGCCAAAGTGGCCAGGGCATCCGCGAACCTGTTCTTGTCCCGGGGTAGGTAGTGGAACGTGACCTCTTTGAATTGATCGATCAAATCCTCCATGTAGGCATAGTACATTTGCAAGTACTGGTCCACGGTTCTCCACTTATTGGATACCTGATTGATGATTAGTTGAGAGTCTCCGTACACCTCCAGCTTTTTGACATTTCGTTTCAAGGCTGCCTCGAGGCCGGCTATACAAGATTCGTATTTCGCGGCGTTGTTAGTAGCCGGGAAATTTAACTTGATAGCGATGGGGGTGTGCACATCCTTTGGATCAACCAACACCATGCCGATACCATAGCCCCTTTTGTTGGCGGCACCGTCGAAGAACAACTGCCAACGGTCTGTACCCTCTATCACGAAGATTCCATCGTCTGGAAATTGGGGTTCGACTCGGGTGCTTCTGAGCTTGGGAAATCTGCCAAATGATCTGACAGAGCTTGGCCTTTGATTGCCTTGCGGGTTACGAACTTGATATCAAATTCGGCTAGGAAGAATGACCATTTCGCAAGCCTTGATGACAGAGAAGACTTTCCGAAAAGGCACTTGATGGGATCCATCTTTGACACTAGGTGTACTGTATGCGCCAGGAGGTAGTGTCTCAGTTTGCTGACCACCCATACCAAGGCTGCACAGGTTTTCTCTAAAGCTGAGTAGTTCAATTCGCTGCCCTGAAGCATTCGGCTGACGAAGTATATGGCATTTTCTACCTTTGAATCTGGCTTTTCTTGTGCGAGCATGGCTCCATCTCCATGATGGATTTGATCTTTCTTGGATCGGCTTCAATCCCTTGCTCTGTGACCATGTATCCCAGAACCTTTCCTCGGACTACGCCAAAGGTGCATTTTGCTGGGTTCAACCTCATTTCATGCTCCCGCAGCCGGTTGAAGAACTTCCTCAGGTCGATCAAGTGTTGACCATCTGATCCCTTGGAATGAATAATCATGTCATCAACATAGACTTCGATCTCCTTGTGGATCATGTCATGGAAAAGTGCAGTGACTGCTCGTTGGTAAGTGGTACCGGCATTCTTCAGACCGAAGGGCATAACCGTATAGCAGAAGGTTCCCCAAGGGCTGGTGAAGGAAGTTTTTTCTTGATCTTCTTCGGCAACTTTAATCTGATTGTAACCCGCAAAACCATCCACGAATGATTTGACTTCGTAGCTGGCGGTAGTGTCTACTAGCAAATCGATATTGGGCAAGGGAAAGTCGTCCTTCGGGCTAGCTTTGTTTAGGTCTCTGAAGTCCACGCAAACCCTGACTTTGCCATTCGATTTGGTAACTGTTACTATGTTGTCCAACCACTTGGGGTATTCGACCACTCTGATGAAACCCACTCTGAGCAGCTTCTCTATCTCCTCTTTGACTTGGAGGGACCATTCTGGCTTGATCCGGCAAAGTTTCTGCTTGACTGGCCTGGCTTCTGGGTCCAGGGGGATTCGGTGCTCAACAGTTGAAGTATCCAACCCGGGCATGTCTTTGTAGGACCAGGCAAATACGTCCACATATTCCTTGAGCAGATCAATGAGGGTTTCTCGTTCTTTCCCGATGAAGAAACTGCCAATCTGTGTCTCTTTGGGCTCTTCAGTAGTTACCAAATTCACTGTAGTTAATACCTCATCGGCAGCTTGGGCCCGATTATCGTCTCGGTCAAAAACCTGCTTTATATTATCATTTAAAAAGTTTTCATCTAAAAAGTTTGTGTCCTCTTCAAATGAATCATTATTAACCACTTTTAAGTCATTAAGATTTGTCTTAGTTAACATATCATTTGTTAAGGTGGCAATTAAGGGATACGCAGAAAGGTCAACCATTTCATTCAATGCAAAAGGGAAGACAGAGTTAAAGACACGGTGATTATCATCAACTGTGAGAGTATCAGACTTTTCTAGAGACTCAAACTCGACAACAAAAGACTCTGAGGACTGGGATTCGAAAATCCTTGACTGACTCTTGACCCTACTCTACTTATTTGACTCGGGCTGGAATTTTGCTTTCTTCTGCTGTTGTTTCTCAGAGGATTGGAGACTTCAAGCTGACCGAGGAACTTGTCGGAAATCAGTGGTAAGCCGGTATTTTGAAAAGATGGTGCGGGGAGTTAGAGAAACCTGATGCAGTCCCTTTGCTAGTTCGTTCATGACGGACGGGCTCATTGGCTGAGGGGTCTGGCTCATCTTGTCAATACCCTGCGGATAAGTCAGCTCCTCTTTACTGATCACAACTTTATCTGTGTGGCCAAAAGGAGGATTAATCTGGATGATGTTGACGAGGTTCTCCCCGGGAGATACTTTGGTTCTGCCTTGGTTAATTCCGCATTCCATTGGAACCTCATGTTCTGCCTTCAAATCTGTCAGCTTTTTGTCAGGCTTTGCAGTGGTGATGGGCTCAGGACCTTTTATCCTGAGAGAATTGATGACGATGAGAGGGTTGGGCTGGACTTCATTCTGGCTGACCGTTTCCTTGGTGGGCTTTTTGGGGTAACTGACGTAATAGTCAAATTTGCATGAGGGTTCGCCTAAAATTCCCACGCTCTCGTCTCCAGCTTCGTATCCCTCCTTCAATTTATGTTGCATGGACTTCCTCTTCTTCTTCTTTCTTGAAGGAGCATCTTCATTGATCCAGTCCTGATATTCATATTCCAAACAATCTTCACAATCGCACACATCATACCAGATGTGAGGTATGGATTGAGCTGGGGGAGTCTCTCCTGGCATCTGGTTACCCGCGTGGTTGACTACCATATTGGCCATTCTTAGTACTTGAATGTTGAAGCTGACGATTTTACAGTTTATCTGGGACTGCTGGAAATGAACTCCTGACTGGAGAGAAACTGGTTAACCGACCGCCCGGAACTCTGATCCAATACTTGCTCGCTGAAAGGGGGAGAGAACGGTTTTAGGTAGGGGAGAGGATAGGCTGACGACGGACTCAATGCACATGCTCTTTTTCTTTTTTTTTATATATTTTTTGTTTTTATAAAAATGATTTTATTTATCCTAGGAATGGTTGGAAAAGGGGGAAACCTTCTTTTTCGCATCCTACGCTATTCCTGGATCAGTGGGTTCCATCACTACGTCTATAGACCCCCTATATTCCACCTGTATTGCACCTCCGGGACGGACAATCCCGGCAGAGGTCCTATAGGGCACGTGGAACCCACCAACCAAAAGGGAGAACGAACCTATGGACATACGAGCCAAAACAGGTCAAACTCGGGGTTTTCAAAACCAAGTCCAAGTCAACGTCTAAACTCGGGAGGAGAGAGGGTCGAGCGTACGTTTGAAAGTACGAGACCGCAATTTGGAGGTAAAACCCTCGAAGAATTGGGCATGACCTCTCCTCTTTTCGAGTTGGAAATCTGGCATGGCCTCTCGTCGCTTAGCGGAAAAATTTCGGCATAACTCTCGTTAGTATGCGTTAAGAATTTGACATGGTCCCGCGTTGACACATGTCGAGAACACGTCATGACTTCTTACGAAGCCAAGTCGGGAAATCGATATGTACCTACGTCGAGATATATAGAGATCTTAATGTGTACTTACGTTTGAATTATGTCGTAATTCCGACACGAAGAGGGAGAGTATGCCAAGATTGACGAAGCATGACTCGGACTTTGTGAGAAAATTTTGAAAAACCGAGTTTGGAAATGTTTTGAAAAGTATTGGCCAAAAACCAACCGGTCACGGTAGAAAGTGTGTCACAGACAGGTGTTGGCTGACTCACTGGCTAGGAGGACTTTAGGCGCTCAAACGTCAGCGAAACACGTCGCTTTCCGCGATGCCGTCCGTACACTCCCGGGTTCTAACTCTATGTGCGGGTAGAGTGCGAGTAGTGTGAAGGTATCTTCTAGGAAAAATATTTTTTGCTTTTTTGTAAAAGATTTTTTTGTTTTTTTTATGCAGTATGCAAAGAAAAAAACAAGAGAATGAGTCAAAGCATGACAAAAGGGGACTGCCCCAAATGTCAGAATTTACCAGTAGCTGTAGTCCAGCGTCATCCTGCCCTATTCTGATCAACGGGAAGAGCAAATTGCAAAGGGGGGAAGGCCTGGCTTCCAATAGTGTCATATACGAAAGCATGGCAAGGTGCATTTGAGCACACAAAATGACACAAATGCACACACAGGGTGAATGTCGAAATTGTCCAAGTTGATTTGAAGAAAGTTAGACTCTTTTAAGAAAAACTATTCTCTTTTTTCAGAAAATAGAAGAATGACACTGGTACGTGGGATTGTTAGACCACCATTTATCCCAAGCCCCGGGTTAGGGAGCGATACAGGAAGGTTAGTGGTTTCCACCTATATACCAAGTATCGTCTTCATTTTTTAAAGAACAAAAAGTTTTTCAATGAAATTCCCCAGCGGAGTCGCCACTGAATGAACGCTCGCCGAAAAAAATAAATATCGATATCATTTTCCCCTTTTTTGAAAGAGTTTTTAAATGTATTGAAATGATACGACAAGTTTTTGAAAACTTCGGTTTTGGGAGTCGCCACGCCGTTTTTAGAGGAAAACATTGAAAAACCTATTTTAAGAGATTTTGAGTCCGGGAGTCTGGTTACGTGTTTGGGAAGAACTAGAGAGTTCACCCAACACGCCTCTTTCGAGACTTTCAATCAACATTGGAAAATTTTTGGACATTCAAAGTGTGTGTGCAATATGGGTCGATGTGTAGAACATGCAAATTTGACATTTTCATTGATGATATGAAAGCTGAGTACAACTTGTGAGCCATGACAGGGGGCCACACCCTTTTTACATATTATGATTATCATAAAAAGGCCGAAGGTAAGACAATCTGCCCAGAGAACTCCTATGTCGTCCGACACAAGACCTCCCAGAAAGAGGGTGTCGCACGACATGATGTCTCATGGTCTGACTGTCTATTACAAAGACCAAGCTATTTCTGGAACTGGGAATGACATTTATTTGACTCATTAAAGACACTATTTGAAGGTCTAAAATCAGTTTGGGATTGACGGGAGTGAGCAAAGTCACGATAGACTTTGAATGATACGGATGTCATGTGACATGGAACATCCAATGTTATCCATGTCATATGACAATCCGCCTCCAATGAATCACACCCAAACATATCATAGGCACTCAAATAGTGGCTTATGAGCCACAGAAATGCTTAGGAAAGCTCTGAGTTGCAAAGGGAATAAACTGGACAGATCTGAAGTCCAAGAATGGCTTTACAGCCTTCTGGGATCTCTATGTCGTATGACACAGGATCTCCATGGAGTCCTATGTCGTCCGACATAGATAGGCCATTTCTGTGCCCTTCAGTCTGTTTGTTTCCCCTTTGTTCCTCAAGGCAAACCAAGCACATTTAACTACTGTAAACAGTAATATAACAATAATATATGAGTATTATGGGAGGATCACATGGCTTTAGTGGCCAAATGTGATATATCACATGTTTTTGGCCACTTTGAAGTAGCCATCACCTCCTAACTCCATGCAAATGCATAAAGATTGAAACTTTATTGATCCTAAGATGACCGAATGTCCAGATCTGAGGTGGGGAGAAGTGAATATTGAAGATTCACTTCTCCGCCACCTTTATCATGCAAAAATCCCAATTTTTTTACATAATATGAAAGCAAGTAAGCATGCAATATATTATAAATGTATTAAAGACTTTATTTAAAGAGGGAGAAGGTTTAGTGGCTACCTATTGTAGTCCACAAGGTAAGATCACCAATAGTATGGTGTCTACCCCTTCTACACACCAACAAAGGAAGCTTCTTTGGATCTTGGTCTTGAAGTGTGTGTGTGTGTGAGGAGGGAGGTGAGTTTGTGTGTATGAGAGAGAGAGGGAGACTCTATTTGGACAGAGTTTTCCCTATATTACTGGTATCCTCCCCAATATTCACTCCAAGCCCCCTAAAATGATCAGCCATGCCTTGTATTTATAGGCAGGCTGATGGGGCGTCTTATGTCGCACAACAGGGGCAGTTAAACCGCCTTAGTGTCCCATGTCGGACGACAGCGTACACCTTTTGGCCATATTGGGCCGAATGCTTGGCAGGCCCAATGGACTGTTGGGCTGCTGGGATATTTGGACTAAATATTGCCTTTTAGCAATTATATAAGCCCAAAATCAATTTAAAGTGGATCCAAAACATGAGTTCGGATCGGGGTACTCACAGCACCATCTCGTCCCTTTCTCTAGTAATGCCTTGAAAGTCATTGCTTCCCTTGATGCTCAAGCTGGTCGTTCTACTTGGGTTCTTCATCCTCTTGATCCACAGAATTTTAATACCCTCATTAATTCTTCGTTGTCTTGCTTTACTTTATTGCTTTCATTTGAACTGCTTTTGACTTGAATGACTGTATATTTGAATGTATATTGAATTAATATTTGTATGAGTGTAAAACTTATCGTGAGAAGTCGAGGAGGGTCTCCTCGTCATTGATATTTAGTTCATAAACCGAGGAAGCTCGTTCGGTCTAAACAATGGGATAATTTTCAAGTTTGCTTTATTAAGCCGAGGAAGGCTGCTCGGCATAACACTTAGGTTATTTTAAGTTTTTGCCTCTTTATGCTGAGGAAAGTCGTTCGTTCATAGGTGTTAGGTAATTTTTGATGATTTACCTCTTTATGTCGGGAAATGTCATTCGACATATGTATTAGATAATTTTTGAATGTTTTACCTCTCTATGCCGAGTAGGGTCGTTCGGTTATAGGTATTAGGTAGTTTTTAAATGTTTGTCTCTTAATGCCGAGTAGGGTCGTTCGGTCATAAATTTTAGACAATTTTTTAATGTTTTACCTCTCTATGCCGAGGAAGGTCGTTCGGTTATAGGTCTTAGGTAATTTGGTGGGAATTTATTCCTTGAATGCCGAGGAAGGATCTACTCGTCATTTGTTTTGCTAGTCATTTGCCTTTGAAGAAAACTATATCTCATTAACTGAAAATTGCTTAAATCAAACTGCAATCCTATCTTACTTGAAAAGTAAAAAACTAGCAACGACTAACCTATTACATAAAATAGACTAACAACTAGTGATAGTACTTCCGTAGATGATCAGAATGTCACAAATTTTTCAGCTCATGCCCATCTGGATTCTTCACTCTGTTGGTTCGTTCTCTGATAATTTTAGTGATAATGTAGGTGCATTCCCAGTTTTGGGAGAGCTTGTTTTGTTCAGCCTTTCTGCCAGTAGCTTCAATTTTTCCCAATCTCCGACTTGGAATACTCTCTTGTTGACCCTTTTATTATGATAGACTTTGGTTCTTTGCTTGTACTTCACTATCCCTATTTGAGCAGCTAGTCTTCTTTCATCTACTAGGTCTAAGTCTATGAGCTTGTTGACCTTGTTGACTTGCTCATCATAGTTTGAATTTTTTTTCGTAGGGATAGCCATCTCAGCTGGTGTCATGGCCTCAGAACCGAAGGTTAATGCGAATGGGGTTTCCCCGATTGGCCCCCATGTGGTTGTGCGAATTGCCCACAAGACTAAAGGAAGTTCGTCCAACCATCTACCATCACTCCCCTCATGGTTCTTGGTTAGGGCTGTAAGCACCAGCTTGTTGGCTGCTTCCACTTGTCCGCTGCATTGAGGTCCGCTCACTGATGACTTGATGTATCTACCTCCTAATATGTTCAGCTCTGCTATGAATTCATTAGAGATTTGGAGACCATGATCTGAGATAATAGTGTGTGGAACCCCAAAGCGGCACCAAATGAAGTCATGGACGAAGTTGATTGCATTTTCCTCTGTTATTTTGGCTAAGGCCTTTGCCTCTATCCACTTGTAGAAGTAGTCGACTGCCACGATCACATACTTGCAATTACATTGGGCGGGGGGAAGGGTCCGATGATGTCGATTCCCCACATGTCAAATGTCCACGTAGGTATTATAAGAGTCTGCTCCACTGCTAGAAGTCTAGGAATGTCAGCGTATCTCTGGCATTTGTCGCACTTTCTTATGTAGGCTTTTGCATCATCTCTTAGGTTTGGCCAGTAATAACCTAGCGTGATGATTTTGTCAACTATGGTTCTGGCACCCGGGTGACCGCCACAAATGCCTTCATGGACTTCTGCCAAGAGATTTTCTGTTTCCTTGGATTAAATTCACCTTAGCAGGGGCTTTGTGAATGATCTTCTGTAGAGAATTTCGTTCATCACTGTGAACCTTACTGACTTCTTCTTGATAAGTCTAGCACGTTCTTCATCATCTGGGAGTTGATTCTTTTCGATAAAGTCCATGTAGTCATCTATCCAACACTTCTCCTCCCCATCTAGGAGCGTTACTCATAGTTTTTCGTAGGCAGGTTCTTCGACAAAGACTATGAGTGGGTTAGAGTCGGGATCTCCCACGTCAATAGTTGCCAGTTTAGATAGAACATTTGCCACTTGATTATCCTCCCTTCCTATCTGACTTATTTCAAAAAAATTTAGCTTTTTCATCATATATAGGACGAGGTCCTTATACTTTGTAAGTGTGGGGTGCTGAGTGTTATATTCCACTTTTATCTGCTTGACTACGAGTTGGGAGTCACAGAAGGCGGCGACTTTAGTTGCTACATAGAAGGATCCTAACTCTATGCAATATATCAGGGCCTCGTACTCAGCTTGATTGTTGGAGGCAGGAAACTTGAATTTGATTATGTCTTGGATGTTGTGCTCTCCATCATGACTTGCTAGTACAATTTCCATATGTGTATAAGACCCAACAGTTGGATGGGAGTTCGATGATCGGTTCTTTCCCCTCAGGTTTTTTGAGCTTACGGGAGGTGGGGTCCTGCTCACCTATAAAGGTGGTTTCAACCATAAAATGGACCAGAGGATATTCTTGAAGTGTCTTCCTAGGTTGGTATCTGATATCAAACTCAGTGAGCTCGATAGACCAAATAAGGAGACGTCCTGAGCAATCCAACTTATGCATGATTTTCTTCAGGGGTGCATTGGTGTACACAGTTATGGGATGTGCACCCGTTTCTTTCTTGCCGCTATGACTAAGGCGTATACTATCTTCTCCGCGTTGAAGTATCTGCACTCCACATCCGATAGTGCCTTACTTGCATAGTAGATAGGATTCTGAGTGGTTCCTTCATTCTGGGCTAGTACCGTAGCTATAGCGTTGTCCGTTGCTGCTAGGAAGACATATAGTATTTCTACCATAACAGGGCTGCTCAACAAAGGAGTGGATCCCAAGTACTCCTTCAAATGTTTGAATGATTCGATTCAGATGTCCAGGAAAAACTCTTGGTCCCCTTAGATACTTTGAAAAAAGACAGCGATTTTTTCGCAGACTTTGCAATAAATCTCCCAAGGGATGCTATTCTTCCATTCAACCTTTGAACCTCCTTGATACTGGTAGGTTATTTCATATCAATCATTGCTTTGATTTTTTCCGGGTTCGCCTCGATTCCTCTTTGTGATACCATAAAGCATAGGAATTTTTCGGCCGTCACCCCAAACACACATTTACTCGGATTCAATTTTATGATGGTAGCACGTAGGTTGTCAAAAGCTTCCTCCAAGTCGGGGGCGTGACTTCCACTCCTAGTCTTGATGACCATGTCATATATGAAGGCTTCCATGTAGAGATGTCAATACGGGATAACGGGACAAGATGGGACGACATTATGTTGTCCCGCGACTAATACGGGATGAAACGAATTTTCGCAGGACTAAAATATTCCATCCCGTCCCAAATCTACTGGAGGACGCGGGACAATGTGGGACTCGTTGACTAGGCGGGATTAGATGTTGACTAAAAGGGTTAAACTTCAAGGCCACGGCCGAATGATCCTTGCTACCCCAGCTTCAGCCTCATATATATACCCACTAGCCACATTTTACTTTCTTATTCTTTCCATGTGGGATAACCTCCAAGGCACAGGTCGGCACTCTCAAGGCCAAGGCCGAGCCAAGACAAGGCCAAGGCCGGCCGAGCCAAAGTAAGGCCAAGGCCTAGGCGCTGTTTCAGTTTATTTTTCTTTCGATGTGGGATTCTGTCCAAGGCCACGGCCAAGGCCAAGGCCTAGGCGCTGTTTTAGTTTATTTTTCTTTTGATTTGGGATTCTGTCCAAGGCCAAGGCCGACCAATCCCAAGGCCACAGCCGAGGTAAGGAAAGGCCAAGGCCAAGTAGAGCCGTCAATACGGTACGGGACGGGACGGGAAGTCCCGACGGGACCGTCCCAAGTTGACGGCTCCCATGTTATGGCCTATCTTCTCCCCAAAGACTTTGTTGACCATACGCTGGTAGCTTGCGCCCACATTTTTTGACCCCGAAGGGCATCATGGTGTAGCAATAAATTTCTCCAGTTGCCTGTAAGGCTGTTTTTTCAATGTCTACCTCAACCATTTTTATCTGGTGATGATAACCAGAGTAGGCGTCTAGGAAACTGAGAGTTTTATTTCCCGCAATGGAGTCTACCAGCTTATCAATTCTAGGAAGAGGATAACTGTCTTTCGGGCAGGCTTTGTTGAGATTTATGAAGTCTACACACATTCGGCACTTCCCATTATGTTTCTTGAACATCACAACATTGGGCATCCAAACAGGGTATATTGTTTCCCTGCTGATTCCAGCACTTAGTAATTTCTGCACTTTTTTCTTGATTGCATTATCCTTATTGTTGGCAAAAACACTATGTGCTTGCTTAATAGGTTTAGCAGACGGGTCAACTTCCTGCTTGTGGACAGCTACCTCTTCCTTTATTCCCCTCATATCCTCGACTTTACAGGCAAAGACATCTAGATTATTTTTTAGGAGGGTGATGATCTCTTCCCTTTCTTCTAGGAAGTGCTTGCCCCCGATTTTTATTTTCTTCTCTGGATAGTCGGGATTGAGCACAATATCCTCCAATTCCTCTACGGGCTCCATTTCTGCACCGTCTCGAAATTGCAAAGTTTCAATAATTATTTCTCTAATCCTTCTACCTTCCTCACCATTTATGTATAGGTCTTCCATTTTCACTAGTTCGTCTACGTCCGGTAGCTCTCCTTGTCTCAACTCAGGGTTGGCCCTCGAGTTCTGGCCGCTGACGAGATGAGGGGTTATATCCGGGATGGACAGAACTGTGTCATTGTTTTTGTGGATATTTAGTGTTATGTGTTCCTCATTTTCAGTTTCAGAAATCCGATTCAGCCTAGAACTAGTGCTGGTAGTCTTTACAGACTTAGAGATTTTTAGATTTTCCCCTGGCGTATCTACCTCAACCTTTATGGTTGTTTTTCTGCTGCCCATCAAGAGTAATACAAAATCTCTTGGGAGGCCCCCGAGTCTATGAGGAGTCTCTCGGATTCACAATTGTCAATCATCTCCTTAATCACCGTTGGTTGCTCGTGAGTTGTGCGACTTCCGGCTAGTTCATTAGGGGAGAAGCTGATCACTTCCTCTTCCTTATAAATCCAGGTGCGGATGTGATAGACATTACTTAGCTCGTGTTCTGGTCTTTCAATTTTTTGTTGGAAACAGTTTCATCTCTTATAACATGGAGCTTGGCTCTAGGAGCTCTGTCTTCCCTTTCATCATCTTTGTTATCGTCATCGTCATCCTTTCTTTTTTTCTTGCTATCCTTTCTTATAATGTAGCGATCAAGTTTTCCCTCGTCTACCCATCTCTAGATCATTCTCTTGAGTGAGATGCAATTCTCTATGTCATGTCCGTGGTCCTTGTGGAATGCATAATATTTGGAGTTGTCACGGGTGTACTTTGTTCTTTCATCAAGTGATCGGGGACTTGGTAGATTTACAAACTGAATGATCTCCGCTATAGGTTTGGTGAGGGGGGTAAAAACCTCGGCATTTTCAGTGGCCCGAGTTCTATTCTTCCCCATGTAGCCACTTCCATTTGAAGCCTAGTTTGCGCCAGATGTCTTTGCTTCTGATTTTTCTGACCTCTTTTTACTTTTCTCTTCTGCCATTGCGCCACATTGTACAGATCGGATTTTGACTTAGGCTCTCTGGCAAAAAGTTCAAAGATCAACTGTGCGGATCTCAGTCCGTTGTTAAAGCAAACAATCACTTCTCGGTCTCTCAGGCTCTCCTCTACTTGATATGACATGGCTCTGAATCGATTGTAATAACTCACAGTGGTTTCATTCTTTCCTTGCTCAATGTTAACAAGATCTGTCAGTCTTTTCTTTCTCTCTCCTGCTGTTGCAAATTGGTCCAGGAACCTCCTCCTCATGATTTTCCAGCTTTCAATGCTTCCTTTCTTTTGCTCACGAAATCAGGACAAATCTGTTTCGGAGAAGGTACTCACAAAGGCTTTGCAGAGAATATCTTCTGCCTTAACGAGGAGGGCCATAGTGGATTCAAAACTATGCACTTGGTCACGTGCATCTGTTATTCCCGTATATTTTACAAAACTTGGGATTTTAAAAGCAGGATTGGGAGGTAGATCATTAATCCGATGGGAGAAATAATGAGTGGCGCTGTTATCATCATCATCCACTTCCTTCCTCCCCATTTTCATTCCATCTACTCTCTTTTTCAAGAGGAGAATTTCTCTTTCAACGATCCCTGAGCTAATATGAGAGCTACAGTGGGTCCTTTCTTTGTTTATGTACCCATTCGCGTTCCACATGTTCCTGGTGATTGTCCCCATGTACAGATGGTGCTCTGTCCCTTCTAAGTGCCATTTCCGAATGGGGAGGAGTCCTGTGACGAGGAGGGCTCCTAGGTCCATGAGGGATCCTATGACGAGGAGAGCTCATGTGTCGAGGAGGACTCATATGACGAGGAGAGGGGTTATGACGAGGAGGGGATTGTTGCCTTGCCTAACTAAGCCTTGATGTCAAGTCAGCAGAATCAACCTCCTGTTCCCTTTGCTGGTTCAAATGAATTCTCAAGTCTACCTCATTTCTCGTGTTTCCTTTTCCAGGAGCCTTATGACGAGCAGGGATATCTTGGGTATTTTTCTTGGATCTACCAGCAATGCCATGATGAGCGGGATGTTGGCCAGGAGGAATATTTTCTCTATTCCCCCGACTACCACGTCTGTCAAGATGACACCTCTAAGGGAATATCCAGTCCTCGTAGGCCTCATGAATTTAGCCAGAGAGTGCTTAGGATCCAATTGCAGCAAGGCATTTTGTGTTTAATAAATGTGTTGCAGAGTTTCCATCTGTTGATGTAGGAGAGTTATGCGATCAATCTGTTGGGGGGAAGCTCCAGTTCCTCCGGAGAGGTGTTCCTACCCGTCTGGCTGTCCGCAGGTCTCCCTCGGCGCCGACAACGAGTAGGGTTGGTCAGCGCTCCCTCGGTTACTGGATGTCCCCTAGAACGCAGATTCATTCATATGGGCGGTAGCCCATCACTCAATGGCGGAGGAGGAGACAGTTCTCCATTGGGAAAAGGAAAAGCAGTTCTAGTGTTGTCATGAGTATCCTCCACATGAATATTATCCGGATCAGGAGTAACACTAGCAGTATGTCCGTATTCCATTAGGATTAGAAGAAGGTAGTAAAAAATTTCAAGCTATTAAATGGATGATACGAATCGTTTTTCGGCAATGTAACCAAACTAATGATGCCAAAAACATTCGAATCAGCCCAAATTCAGCGGCAGGTTGTATCCTGAATGATTGAATAGCCTGAAAAAAGAAGAACAAACACGTAAACTAAGACGGGGCTTCACCGGCGAAGGCCCTCCGGCGTGACAATAAGTATTTGTGTTTAGAAAGAGAAATAAATTGACAAAAGTTTAGAGTTAAAAGATATATGTTACCAAAATAATGTGAATTATGCTTTGTTTATATAAGTATAGGATTGTATAATACATTCAATAGAAATTTGTGTGTGAGGAGGTTATAATCCTAGTGGGATTATAACTACTCACAGTAATTGTTTGAGTAGGATTAAGTAATATTATTCTTCACGTGCGCCTTGTAGGCATGGTACTCGGCATATGTCGCTTGGTCGGCCTTAGTTGATGTCGAGTAAAAGAGTGGTGAGGATAGGGAAGCCCATTTACTCACTTTGTTGATAATCGAGTATGGGCTTCTCGTATTCTAATGAGGCCTAGGTCGGCCTTGCTGGATGCCTTGCTCGGCATATAAAAGTATGCCTCGTCGGCATGTGTAATTGTTGTTCTTTAGTCATTATTCGCTATTCTATGTCTAGGTAAATATAGTGGGAGGGAATGACGAGCAAATGTAGGGAAGGTCCACTGAATTTGTCGTAATTGATACTTGCATGAATTATATTTTGGGCTCAATCCTTTAGGTATTATTCGACCATTATCTACGTTCGTACCTCATAACGTTCAATATCTATTTTAAAACATTATTTTGTGGTTACTAATTAAACATGTTATATTGATGTCAAAGACTATAATTGTTGTCTCTAAAATATTAATCTTATTCACTTAAACAGAACCCTATCCGTCTCTGTTATATTCTAAATTTGTTCTATTCTAAATTTAATCATGAAGATATTAGGGACTATTTAAAATAGTAAACTGCCTTAATAAGTATTTTTTTAGTAATGCAGGAATGAATATCATATTTGCATATATAATTTCTAATATTGATATCTTAGGGTTATACATAAAATATAATTTCTAATATTGATATCTTAGGGTTATACATAATATTGATATCTTATGGTTATAATTTGCAATAAGTATATATTTGTGGCCTTTTCTTGGGGCACAAAAATTAAAAAAAATAAAGTTATTTATGTTTAAAAGTAATGTGAGTGTGTAAGAGATTTTGAGTGGGATAAGTAAGTGATAATGATAAGTGAAGCCCATAATGTGAGGATGTAAGTATGATAAATGGGATATGTATAATATAATATTAATAAATTTTTATTATTTTAGAAAATGTTAAGTTTGTAATTAAATACCCTTTTAAATTAAAAAAAAATGAAATTTAAGTTGGGACGGAGGTAGTATTCAAAATGTCACAATTTTTTTTTTCAAATTTCGAAGTCGAACATAAAGGTTGAGATGATGAATAAACGAAACTGTCACCTGAATGGAATATTGACCAGAGAGCAAGGGGGTGAAGCTATTATAGTTGAAGTCAATGGCCAGGGCTTATTCCAAATAAAACATGTGCCTCATTCAAACACGTGTACAACTAAATTATTACTCCCTCCGACCCGACCGAAAAGTCACAAAATTAACCATGCACGCAAAATAAGAAATGTGATGTAGGAAAGAGAAAAAGTTTAAATGTTGTGAGTATGAAAAATTAAATAGGAGAGAGAATGAGTGAGAGGTGATGTAAGAAAGAGAATGTTGTGAGTGTAAAAGTAAAGTATGAGAGAGAATGAGTGGGTGGAATAGTAATAAAAAGTTTCCTTTTTGAGAAAGTGCCTTTTTAAATGGGACGCCCAAAATGAAAATTTGTGACTTTTCAACCGGAACGGAGGGAGTATTGTGTTTGTGCACAATAATTTGGAAACAATTCTAGAAACATCTTTTTAACAAACAAATGTTTGATAAAACATTTTTAGTAAAACGTTTGTTTTACGAAAAATGATTTTTCTTAAAATATTTTTCGGAAAACAAAAAAAATTTCGAAAAATGACATAAACATATTTTCGATTATTTGATAAATCGAATGAAAATGTCGTTCGAAAAATATTTGCATGTGTTTGATAAATTAAAGAAAAATATTTTTCGTTGAAAAATATAAGGTGGGATAGGGTGATGAAGGTGGGGTGGGTAAGGTAGTAGGTGGGAATTAGTAGGGGTGAGGTGGGTGGGTGTGGGATAGGGTTGGGTAGGGGTAAATTAGGGTGGTAGGAAAAATATAAATGGTAAAACGGTGGTAGTCTATGGTGGTAATAGGGTAGGGTGTGGGTGTGGGTTTGGGTTAGGTGTGGGGTAGGGTAGGGTGGGTAGGCGAGAGTGAGGGGGGGGATAAGTGTGGGGTAAGGTGCGTAGCTGAAAGTGGTGGGGGGGGGGAGGTAAGTGGGGTTGGGTGGGAGAGTTGTTAAAATATAATATGATTTAATTATAAGTAAAATAAAGTTTGACGTGGGTGGTTGGGTGGGTGAAGGTGGGGGTGGTGGGGATGGTGAGAGTTATTAAAAATAATTTTAATATGAGAATTGTTAAAAATAATTTTATTATGAGTACAAAAAATTGTTTGGGGTAGAGGAATTCTTAAAAAATAATTATCTTATGAATAAAAAAATATTTTTTGACCTCGAGGTGGTGGAGGTGGTCGGGGAAGTTGTTAAAAATCTATTAATATATAAAAGATGAAGTCACTATAACACGTCGGAAATATGTGAGCATTGATTATTTTATATAGAGACTCATATACTATTAATAATCATTAAATAATTCAATGGACTTTTGTAAGCTTGTGATGGGTTGTGGTTACTCAAATGAGGAGGTGGTTAGTAGGCAAATGTGTGGTGCCTGCGTATCGGGTTCGGCTTCAGGCTCGGATTGTTACAAATAGTATAAGAGCGGAACTCCGGCCTTAATGCTTGTGAGCTAGGCTATGGGTATGATATGGGTATTGATTGACATTGTCATGGACGGCAAGGGTTTAAGTGAGGAAGATTGTGATATCTCTCATCCCACATCGCAAATATGTGGCCATTGATTGCATTATATAGAAGATTCATATACTACTACTAATATATATTACTACTAAGTATCAAATCATCAATTGAAATTTTGGATGTCTATGATCACTACAAGAAAGCAGGTTATTTACGGCACTAATTTACGGCGGGTGATACGCGATCGCCGTATATATTAGTTATATACGGCGGCTGATACGCGACCGCCGTATATATTATATATATACGGCGGTTGTGAAGACCGCCGTATATATTATATATATACGGCGGCTTAAGCCGCCGTAAATAGGTTATGTACGTACATTTGACATATACGTATATGAGATCGAAGTTATATACGGCGGTATATTAGTATCCGCCGTATATAGGTACTTATTCTCGGCGGTTGACACGCGTCCGCCGTAAATATTACACAATATTTACGGCGGTTATTATGTTTGGTTATTATGGTTATTATGTTTGGATACATTCAACATTGATTTTGTGTTAATGGTTATTATGTGGATTGTAAACATTGATTGCGGGTGTATTTTTGGTTATATACAAGTTGCATTTGTGTGTGTACAGGTTGAATTTGGTTTTTGCGAGTGTATTTTTGGGGAAAGTGAATTATATAGGGCTGGATGAAAAAAAAAATAGGCTTATTTACGGCGGAACCCTTCATCCGCCGTAAATAGTGGCCTAGACGACTCGTGCCCAAAGGGGGGATGAGGGAACCTGGGAGGGGTGCAAATGGGACGACTCGTGCCCTGGTGGACGACTCGTCTCTAACAAGTCATTTACGGCTGAACCCTGCATCCGCCGTATAAAAGCGTCATGGACTACTCGTCCCCAAATGGGGGACGAGGGTATCTAGGGGGGTGCAATTGGGGCGACTCGTGATATATTGGACGACTCGTCTCTTATTTACGGCGGTTACATTACCTACCGTCGTATAAAGCTTCCTCAAATACACCAGTTATATACATACCGCGCTTCATATTGCAGCCAGTCCCGTGATCCACGAACGTACTAAGCATATTGAGATCGACTGTCACTTCGCTCGCCAACACATACAATCCAAGTTCTTGGCACCACAATGATTTCCTCCAAACTTCAGCTTGCCAACATTTTCACCAAGGCTCTTGGAGTGATAGGTTCCAGTTTATTTTAGGCAAGTTGGGCATGCTCCAACTTGAGGGGAGAGTAAAGAGATATTAAGATATTCCAGCACATTTGTAAATTGTATAATTGGTAGAATCTCAATTATGTAATATCAGGATAATGTATAGGATCCAAATTACCTAGCTAATTCATTGGAATGATATGATTGTAGCTGTATGTTGTGCAATCGCAGCGAAAGCAATTAAACAATAACTAAGAACACACAAGCAATTGAGAAATCGAAAGATAAAAGAGATGGAAATCGATTGGGGTTTTGAACCTTGCCTCTGTTTTATTATGTGCAAAATCTGTACAAGTTTACACAGGGTTACATAATATTTATATTAACCAAACCCTAGCCCAACTTAGACTAAATAAAACCAGAAGCCCGTTCAGCCCAGAACCCCCGTCGCCTTGAGGCGCCCGCCCCAAGGTAACCCAGGCGCCCGCCTGGCGAGGTACCATGCCAAGCTGCACCTTCGGCCTCCGAGGCGCTCGCCCCAGCAAGCTCCATGCGACCGCCTCAAAGCTGCACCACACGGCCACACCTACTGTCTTCCAGGCGCCCGCCTCGGCCCAGGTGAGGCGCCCGCCTCAGCTGCAGAACGACGATCCATACCACGGGGGGCGTAGCCCCCCGCACCCCCTTTTGCTAGGACGTCGAGCCATAGCATCCAACACTCTATATAATATCACTCCTTTGATTCAATGAAATCAACAAGGTGAATGTTTTACTCATTTTTCAATTAGAAATGAGAAAAAATATTCTTAAAATCTTCAAGTAATCAAATGGATTATCATAACAGACCTGATGAGCCCTAACTTTTCGTATATACACATATACACTTTATTATACATCAAATACGTCCAATATACTTATATCAAATATATACGGTGAGACCCTAAGCATACCTCCTATACACTTACTCCCCCTATATAAATAACCTTCCTTTACATGGTGAAAGGTATTCTCTCTACGTTCTCTAGAGTGCTTTCTTTCTCTCTCTACAACATAATACTCTCTCTAGAGTTCTCTCTATAGAGTTTTCATATACAAACTTATACTGATTTTTACACCCGAGAATTATAGCGGGGCAACCCCCGTACCCCTAACGGTGTCGTTTATTGCAGATATCCGACCCGCTCGTCGACATATGAAATATCTTTCTGCAACCTTTGTCACCATATAGTGGCTAATTTTCATGGCGTAATCAAGACCAGGTACACATTCTCTATTCTTAGTAAAGAAAGAGTTAAGTGTACAATGCATGAGATATTCCATTGTTGAAGGAAGTTCTAGACAGTCACATTCATTTCCTCGTTCATTCTACCTTTCGCAGGTACACAATTACTCTCATTGGCAAGATCATGACCCGACCCGGTTACCTCCATTTTCTTTACAACATGTCCCATTTTGATGTAGCAGTTCTCATCAAAACACAAAATAAATGACTAGATCGAGCTAGTGATGACCGAATTCTTTGTCCCCAAGCAAGAGGTAGTAGGTTAGAGGAAGCAAGCAAAAAGCCGTGGCACGAGAAAAAGGTGCTCTGGAAAAAGCCGTGGCACGAGAAAAAGGCGCGCTGGAAATGGAACTTAGATGCAAAATTTCTTTGTGGTTGTCACAAGACACAACATTTTGTCACATTTTGTGGGTGATGACAATATAGTCTAGTAATTAAATTTTCAAATAAACAATGGTCTTATGTTTGGGTTAGAAGAAAAAAATAAGTTGAGAAACTTGAATTGAAGTCAAAGATGCCAAAGGATATGTGTTTATATGTAAGCAAATGGTCATTTTCCAACAATAGGACCCCATTCTATTTGGAGGGATTTCAAACCTCACATAAAATCTATCAATTTCACTTTTTAAGCATTTCAGGGCTTCAAATTAAGGGTATGCATGTAGACATTTCAAAAACCGTCACTTTCATAAATTAAGTGATAAATTAGGCTGGGCTACTAAGGATAAAGATATTATAAGATTTTAAATAATAGGAAAATATTTACATCAACATTTGATTGGTGGATTATGCAAGAAAGTCGTGACAAAATTATCATATGGGACTTTTTTTTTTTTGAAAGAAAGAAGCAATGTTACGGTAGGCCGTTTTTGGCCATTTTCATGTCATGAGATAGGTTATAGGAAAAAAATGGTTCACATGAAACCCGTTATATGAAATGAAATAGAGAAATTAGCTTCAAATTAGAAAATAAATTGTAATTGTGTAACTTTATAAAATTGAAATATTTTATTACAACAGTTACTTTATTACAATTTCTTTTTAATTTTTCTATAAATAATAATTGTGTAACTTGTAATGGGAAGGAGGAAATACGAAGTTCATACATTTTTATTATTGGTAAGGTGAACCGTTGTTTTAGTTTTGCTATGGGGAAATGGTAGGTGTGACTGTGATTTAATATTATTAACCTGAAACACATATTTTAGTTAGTAAAGTAATGATATTTTCTATAATAAGAATAAAACTCATAAAAATTTGAAGTAGCAGTTAATCAACCATGCAGCACAAAACTAAACATATTTTAGAGCAAAGCTAAACACTATCAGAAAAACAGGTTTTAGCGGCGTAAATATAAAATTTCGTCGCTAAAGCTAAATACCGACGGAAAAATTCCGTTGGTGGTCCACCGCTATCATACCGCCGCAGTGTACCGACGGCTAAAATTCCGCCGGTATAATTTGATATTACCGACGGAATTAATTTCGCCGGTGATCTTTTGACATTAGCGACGAAAATTTTCGCCGCTAAATTAATTCATTTCCATTAAAATTTTATTTTCACCGGCGGAAATTTCCGTCGCTGGAATAAAAATTAATTAAAAATAAATTAATTTCACCTGCGAAAATTTTTGTCGCTGAAATTAATTTATTTTTAAATTAATTTTTATTCCAGCAACGGAAATTTCCGCTGGTGATAATTTTAATTAAATTAAATTAAAATTAAAATTAATTGATATAGCGGTGGAAATTTCCGTCGCTGGAATAAAAATTAATTAAAATAAATTAATTTCAGCGACGGAAATTTCCGTCGCTGATAATGAAATAAATTAAAAAAAATAATTTAAAATATCAATTAACCAAATTTTTTTGTACCTGATATAACAATTCAATTGATAAAACTAAAACTATAAAACTAAAAATCAAATATCAGCGTACCAAACTAAAAACTAAATATCACCGTACCAAATCGGGAGGGGGGAGGGTGGGGAGGGGGAGAGGGTGGGGAGAGGGGGAGGGGGCTGGGGCTCCCGCGGGTACCAAACATCACAAATGTTTACAAACAAGTATAAAATAGTACCAATCAGCGTATCAAACTAAAAACCAAAATCAACGTACCAAATCAGGAGGAGGGAGGGGGGGAGGAGGGGGCCGGGGCTCCCGCGGGTACCAAATATGACAAATGTTATTATAAACAAGTCTAAAATAGTACGTAAACTCGGGAGGGGGGAGGGGGGAGGAGGGGGCCGGGGCTCCCGTGGGTACCAAATATCACAAATGTTATTACAAATAAGTCTAAAATAGTACGTAATCAACTCGGGGGGAATTGGGGGGGAGGTTGGAAATTACCCTGGTCCATACGAGGCATCAACATCGCAAATTTTCTATCAGTCTCTTCCTGACGCCGATCACTCTCCTCCTGCATATGCGCCTGAGCCTCCAAAGCCTCCGCAAGCTTTGCCCTAGCCTCTGCAAGCTCGCGTCTCTCCTCAGCCAACACAGCCTGCAGAGTGTCAACCCTCAGATCATGATACATGGGCGGGAAAACATTTGGCCGACAGCCGATCGACGTAGATGGCATTTCCGCCCGTAATCCCCCATCCCTAACACTCGGTCTCCTCTCTTTGGATGTCCCTCAGAGGTGACCGAGCGCCAAACATCAGGCACGAAGGGAACGGGCTGGCCGGGAGGTGTTCCTTCGGGTAAAACGGAGGCTTGATATGTACTCTGTCAAAATAAAACAAACAATTATAATCATATACACAATGTAATGTACATAAATAAATTTACATATTCAAAATCAAGTCATTTAATGATAGTTTACTTACAAAGGCATTAGCAGAGCGATCGTCAACCCATTGCGGAGGTTGATCGGGCGTTGTAGGAGTCCGAACATGGGTGCTAACGAAAACATCCAAAAAACTCACATCCGGACCATGATCCCTTTCCTATAAATAAAATAAGCGAGATTATTACTTTGAAATTGTATAAATGCAACATTTAAACTGATTTAAAAGCATACATACACTACATTTACACTAAAACCATGGATTTCATAGCATCAATATGGCTCCCAGCTAATATACGTACATAAACCTATTTAAAAGCATGCATACACTACTACATTTAAACTAACATACATACCATGCGGTAGTGATGCTCGACGACCGGGATCGTCCCCACGGTATGCTTCATCGCTGACCCCGAGGAGCCTGCTCTATTTGCCTTAGCCTGTTCGGCCATAGCTTTCGCCGCATTCGACGCCCAATATTCGCAAAGGCGAAGAAACACCTCCTCGGTCATCCAAGGAGGTGTCAAGGGCTGTAATTTCGCCTCGAGCCGCTTAATAAAAAATTTAGACTTCGTGTTACCTATAAAAAATATGAATATCTCGTAAACATATAATGATGACATTATAAAATTAAAAGAGTATAATCATTATTAATTAAACAAATTAAGGATAGATAAATATGTTACCAATATGATCCCTAAATAACTTCGAACACTGTTTATCGAAAACATATCTAGTCGTCGCCTCGTCGATATCCGGCGCCCAACAAAATTTTCCCTACAACATATAATGATAACATTACAAAACTAAATGAGTATAATCATTATTAATTATAACATTTTAATAACAAACTAACATTTAAGTTTTAAATAAAAACCATTAACACATTACCTTAAACTCCTCCCAAGCATTCTCCTTCTCCCCCGGTGGCAATGATTTCCAGCTGGGCCAAAACTCTGCCATGACCCGAGACCGCCAATAATGCCCGACCTTAGTCCCTGGGGTAGGGTATCCACCTGCAAACCTGCCAAGTATATTTATACAATAACATTTTAACTTAAATAATGAATTATATATAAAACAAAAAGGAACCAACTTATATCAAATTAATGAAGAGTTACTTACTGGTCATAAAGTGGCGATACCAGCAGAAACGTCCTCCCCTCAGAATCGACAGGAGTAGGAGTACTGGGCCCAGAGGTGGAGCTGGTACTAGAAAGTGTAGGGTCGACATCAGAAGTACTGCCGGCACCTGTACTGGATCGGGACGGTTGCGTCCCAGTAATAGATGTGTAAATGGGGCATGTCTTCTTTCCCGCTCTACTAGAACTCATATCTAAGTACACTAAAAATATTAAAATATACAACTTTAACAATACGAAACAATATATTCACAATACATATAAAACTTTAAAGTTCTAATAATCTAAAGTATTCACAATACATATAAAACTTTAAACTATTAATAATATAAAGCATTCACAATACATATAAAACTTTAAAGTTCTAATAATATAAAGCATTCACAATACATATAAAACTTTAAAGTTCTAATAATCTAAAGCATTCACAATACACATAAAACTTTAAACTATTAATAATATAAAGCATTCACAATGCATATAAAACTTTAAAGTTCTAATAATCTAAAGCATTCACAATACATATAAAACTTTAAACTATTATTAATCTTCATCCCCATCATCATGACTGGACTCTGAATTACTACAAAACTCGAGTTCTTCATCTTCGTCTTCGGACTCTGATGAATCAAACTCTGGTTCGACGTCCTCTTCCTGTTCCTGTTCCTCTTCCTCTTCCTTTGATTCATCAATATCAATGTGCACGAGATGACCTGAACGAGGCGGAGGAGGTGGCAAATTCACTGGTAAGAAATCCTCCTCGGGTTCATCAACATTTTGAGGAATATGAGTGACATCATCTATTGGATGATTAGCTGATGAAATGTTAGGTGGCACTGGCATTTCATCCTCTTGATAGGGTGTTTCTAATGAAGACTCTGTAGTTGTCGACGAGGGTAGGTTGTCAATCATGCTCCTAGCCTTGGTCATCCAGACAGCCCACCATCCGTCGGGTCGCGAACGAGGGTAGGGAGTCATGTATACCTGTTGTGCATCAATCTTTTCATAACATAGCCCAATCTGCCCAACCAACTTATTTGTCTCATAAAAGTTTGTAACCATCTTATTCTCTTTCGGCAACATCCACTTAATTGCTTTCATGATACGATTATAAGCAGACTGGCTAATATTGCAATGAGCCTTTATGTTAAGGAGCTCAGCCACAGCCTCCAACACAATGATCTCGCAACCTGGATAGACCTTCTCTTTTGCAGAGTCCATAGCATCAATAAATTTCTTGGCTGCAGGGATTGGTTCTTGCTGTTGGTTCTCTGACCAATCGAATTCAGGACCGGCTGCATCCCTAACCATATCTTCCATATTAAAAGGTGGTTCTTCATTGTCCTGAATAATAGGTTCGGGTTTGGGAGGTACATGAATATTCCTGGGGGGATTATTCGCAACATTTGTGCGCAATATCATTTGCTCACCATGACGAGTCCACCGTTTGTACCCAACTTCAAACCCGTTACGCAATAGATGTTTCTGAGTATCGATCAAGCTTAGATACTTGACATTACAACACCTGGTGCATGGACACCTAATCTTACCATCATTATTCATGTGACTGGGATTTGATTCAGCAAATTCAATAAACCCCTTCAACCCTCTTATAAAATCAGGATTGATACTGCTATGATTCGGCAACTTCCGCTTGTACATCCAACTACGATCATCGTTAATAGACATCACTCCTGCATTCCAATCCATATATTATACGTACACTCAATTTAATCGACGGATGAAACAAAATTGGGATGTTGATAATTATTTGATTTCATAATATATTAACAGTTTAGAAGTAATTAACGTATTATCATTCCCTAAATTTGAATTACAAACTTAAAAGCAACACAGATCTTCTTAAAATAAATTTAAAGCTTCTAACTCATATTTAACAATATATTAACATATCTTCTTAAAGTGTCTAGGAACTCGTTTCCGCTCCCGAACTCGAATCTCTACTCTTCCTCTGCCTCGGTCCCCGGGAGGTCTTTGGTCTAGGTATGTCGAAAAGTCAGTCTGACCTCATCCTGGCTCAGGTATTGTGTGAGCCGGTGGATCAATTAGTCTAGTAGCTCTCAGTACTGCTCTTTCCTGCCTCAAGGCCTCTCTGCGAGCTATCACTTCGGGATCATTTCTTAAAGCAGCTCTCCGAAGCTCCCGTCTCTCATAATCTGCTGCAATGTCGCCAGTGATTTCATCAAGGTTGCTCTTGGCCTCTATGTCTCTTAATGTCCGGCTGGAAGAATAGTCTGCCCCAAAATACTCTCGGCGTCGAGCCTCTATCATCAACTGTACAGGACCTTGCTGCTCCTCGTAGCATATCAGATACTCGGTGGTCAGAAATGTGCTACCTCTAGTCTGACGGAGTAGTGGTCGTATCGGAAGAAAGCCCTCTAGAAATGCTGTGCCAAAGAAATGTGTAGTCTGAGGCTCAGTCATAATCATCGGCATGGTATTAGTCGTCAACTGCTCTCTCAAAGTCCGAATAGTCTCGCTGCGGGTATCCGTACCGTCCGCTCACTAGAGATGGAATGCAAAAGGATGATACATGTAGTCCCTAAGTCGGACAATCACCGACTCGTCCCGAATATCTCTCATAGTCCGCAATCCCCATGCCGGAATCCAATGGTACAGTTTGCGGTCTCATATCGGTCCAAGGCCAACCTCACTATGCCAACTCTCGCAGCGCGGCATCCCTCAATATCCCGCGCCGTCCGCCGCCCAAGGTAATGCACCGCTCCCTCCGGAAGTGGCGAGATCAAGCGGAATCTCTCATACACCCACAATGATAGTAACTGGGCCGCTCGAACCCATATACTCGGATCCTCGGCTAATCTATCAATCCCGTGGTATGTCTCCGCTAGCAATAGTGGAATGATGTCCATCGCTCCTCGTCCGCATTGAATATGCCGGATGTCAACTCCTCGATCACCTCTGGCCCGCTCGATGATCTCTAACGGTGTAGCCGGACACACTTCGATGTAGCCGCAAGTAGTGCGCAGACGTAATGAGCAACATGAATATATCTAAGAAAGTGGATAGATCAAACAGCCGGGCCGGTGGTTCGACTCAATCCGGCTATATAAGTCAAGTCTATGAATCTATCGTCAACGACAATGTCCAATACCCGCTGCGATAATCCCAAGAATTCGTATAGCTGTCTGTAATCGATCGTCCGTTCCTGGGAAATGCCATGCCCTCGACTCCCACCCGCCTCGGTGCTCGGAAATCCTCCATCGTTGGCATCAGATCGTTGTATGATAGTGTGAACACATGTCGCTCTAAATCCCAAAAGCACGAAGCAGCTTGGAGCAGATCCCAATCAATCTTCCAATCTTTTAGAGACCAGATGCATGGCATGCTATACCTCCTGTCAATAAGTTTCCGGTGTTGTTTTCGGTGAAAGCGCGAGAGTTCAAGAATGTCTTGTTGAAATTGATACTCTCGGGAAATAATTTATCCATTGTAATGCTCCATGTTGCCTTAAATTGGGGCTGCTGGGATTTTTTTACCTATTAATATTGTGAATAATTGTAAATTGTTAATATTTAAAATTAGTTTTAGAATTGGGGTTGGCTTCATAGTATCAACAAATCTTGAGCTCTAGTTCAAACTAAAATAAAGGATAATGGTGTCCCTACCGAACCACTTATGCCCCTAGATATAACTTTATACAAATTAATTGTCATATAGGTTTCAAATTTTACAATTCTTTAGCAATATAATTATTAAGCAAACAGTATATGCTTTCAACCAGCTTTAATCCAGCATGAAACCTAATTAAGCCAGAACATTTACTAAATTATTTTTATCTCTTGTTATAGCAATATAATTATTGTGCACTTTATTAATATATGTTTCAGGCAGCTTAGTTGGTTAGGTAGTTAAAATTCAACACTTGTTGACATGGAATAAATACCTACTCTATCCTTTAAGTGCCTGTTTGATAAACCTATCCCATCCTGAAATGCACGATTATATGAAATGCAAATATCACTTTGTCTACTTG
Source organism: Adenophora triphylla var. japonica (assembly GCA_022495995.1). Classification (NCBI taxonomy): domain Eukaryota; kingdom Viridiplantae; phylum Streptophyta; class Magnoliopsida; order Asterales; family Campanulaceae; genus Adenophora; species Adenophora triphylla. Next base: position 12,922 of record JAFEMH010001828.1, on the reverse strand, counting down.
CTTTATAATCGAAAATCAAGAAATTTCGGCTTTTGGATTTTTTAAATTATTACTATTGTGAATAATTTTAAATAGTAATATTTAATTCTTTGCTGTAAAATATATAATTTTACAATGATGAATTAAATTAACATTTATAAACAAAATGAGAGTCGTTCTCATCCACAACTATCAAAACTCTATCCAATCTTTGACCAAGAAAGACAGAGCAAACAAGTTCTCGACTATCTGAGCTAAAGATTTTCTGTTTAATAAGAAATTTTTCCAGTTTCACTGTCCTCTTCTCTCTAAGGATCTCAAACATCACAGCCATGTTTGTGACAAATAAGATGTTTACTCTTCACTAGTGCTATACGGTCACAAGTAAAAACAAGGTAACAAAGTATAACACCGGTGAAGAGAAAACAGTACACCTTGTCACAAACATGGCCGTGATGTTTGAGATCCTTAGAGAGAAGAGGTCAGTGAAACTGGAAAAACTCTTATTAAATAGAAAATCATTTGCTCAAACAGTGGAGAATTTGTTTGCTCTGTCTTTCGAAACGAAAGATGGACGGATTTTGATAGCTGTGGATGAGAAAGGCTCTCATCTTGTTTATATTTTAAGATGTTAACCACCAACCACAATACCCTATAAGCAGTGCGACTAAGAGTTTTCTTCCTAATTTTAGACAATTATTAGGAGTCTAATTCCTTAACAATACTTCCATCCAAGTCTTCCTAATTTTAGACATTCACCCCCCCTCCCCCTTTGACTTTACACAAGATCCGACCTAAGGTGAATCTAGGGTGCCAGGATTGATATCAGGCACTCAAACGTAGGCGACATACATCACCGTCCGCGATGCCGTCAATCGCCTCAAAATGGGATCTAGAACCAGTAAGGTAGTGTGCGGTTGAATATGTTACATTATTGAGACATTAACCCCCCTTCCTCTCCCTTTGACTTTAAAAGACTTGAAAATTAGATATTTAGTAACTTATCTAATGTATTGATTGGTGTTGAAATTACTAAAATTAAATATTTAGTTACTTAATTTGAGAAGTGTTATAGCAATGTGTTGACACTAATTCTTTTGTAATATACATATGAACATAGGGGCATAAACCATAAAGAGTATCTATGTAAAGCCTTTTCAAATATGACATAAGCGAATTCCCTAAACTCTTTCATCCACAGTTATTTACTAGATGTAAGAATCATGGTGCTGCTAAATAGCTCTTTATCAATTATTTTTGTGATTTTCATAGATACTCTTTATTCTCAGTTATGGTTCTCAAAGCACATTTTATGATTTCAGGTACTACACCTTAAATGTTGGTTTACTTATTTACGCGACACGTATATACAGAAGATCCGACCTAAGGTGCATCTAGGGTGATAGGATTGATATCAGGCGCTCAAACGTAGGCGACATACATCACCATCCGCGATGCCATCAATCGCCCCAAAATGGGATCTAGAACCAGTAAGGTAGTGTGCAGTTAAATATGTTACATTATTGAGACATTCACCCCCTTCCTCCCCCTTTGACTTTAAAAGACTTGAAAATTAGATATTTAGTAACGTTGATTTGATGTTGATTTGATTATTCTAATGAATCAATAAAACTTGTTATTGATAGTATTTCATGTTGTTGGGGGTTGGACTTGCTGTAAGAACATGAACAGATTAAAATATGTATATTAATATCTTTTAATTATGCTAATGAAAATCTAAAACTTGTTATTGATACACCATCAGAACTACTGGAACTTTACGGAATGGAGTTTCAACAAGCAAGATACTCGGTAGCGTTTCAAGCCCAGCAATTTACATGTAGGGAAAGAACCATATTCAAAGATATTTTTCAATAGATTCATAAAGAGGAAAATAGAAAATTATGCATCTTTTGTATTCTTTTAGTCTCTCAAGTGAGTTTTTAACAGATTTATTTATTGGTCACGCTAACATAACAGATTAATTCTGCTATCTCTACCCCTAAATATATATCCATTTTCTAAAAAATTATCATCGGTCTGACCATTATGTTAACATCCTTACTATTGGAGAGTCTAAAAATGCTAATTTGACATTAAAAAAAAAAAAAAAAAGCAAACTGGAGCAGCTCTATGTCATGCCAAATAATCAAACCAAATTGAACTCAATAACACAGCCAAAACCAGGAACCTTGCACCCATACAACTCCAAATAATGGTTATTCAAACATGAGTGCTAGTCAACTACAGTTTTTTCAATAAATCAACATCAATCAATAAAAATGGCTTTCTATCTAAGAAGCTAAGATGAACACAAAGACATAGGTAATATGAAGATGGAGATGTGAATCAGAAGAATAGGCAACACGAATTCTTGAATGGGATTTAATCTAAAGAGTTACTGATCCTCAAAATTCCACAAGAATTACAATTTGGATTAGAGAGATAGGGTTTACATACCTAACATCGCGGTGGCGGTGGAGTTGAGAGCGACGGCGGTGAGGCGACGACGACAGCTAACACGGCGGTGGCGGTGGAGTTGAGAGGGACGGCGGTGAGGCGACGGCGGTGAGAGATCGTGGCAGTGATGAGGTGACGGCGGCAGTCGGTGAGGGAAGAGAGAGTTAGGAGCGATCGTAATTTGGCAGAGACGAGTGTTTAATTAGGGCGTTGAAGATTTATATTTATATTTTCACCTCAGCGACGGAAAATTCTGCCGCTGGTAATCCGCCGCTGTTAATTACGTAATCACCGAGATTGATGACATGGCATGAGACACCGACGGAAAATTCCGCCGCTGCTTTAATTAACCTCAGCGACGGAGTTATTCCACCGCTAAATATTATTTCTACCGACAGAATTTAAATTCCGCCGCTAGAATTAATATTTAGAGGCGAAATAGTTTCGTCGCTGAGGTTAATTAATTTTCATTTAATAAATATCATTATTTTTATTTATATAAAACATGAAAATTATTTTAAATTACTCTCAAAAAAATAAATATGAGTCAATAAATATTATTTTTGAAAAAATAAATAAATCATAAATATTAATTAATTTTAATTTAATAAATATCATTATTTTTATTTATAAAAACATGAAAATTATTTTAAATTAATCTCAAAAAAATAAATATGAGTCAGTAAATATTATTTTTGAAAAATAAATAAATCATAAATTAAAATTAAATAAAAATTGAGCTAAACAAATCTTAAAAAATCTAATTAACACCATCATAATTATTCCGCCGCTACTACCACCACCATCACTATCATCACTACAATCACCACTACCACCACCACCACTCCACCACTACTATCACAACCACTACCACCATTACTATACCACACCACAACTATTACTACTACCACCACTATCACCACCACCACTCCACCACTACTATCACAACCACTACCACCATTACTATACCACACCACAACTATTACTACTACCACCACTACTACCACCACCACCACGCACCACCACCACCACTATCACCACTAAACCCTAACCCCTAAACCCTAAACCTTAAACCCTAAACCCTAACCCCTAAACCCTAACCCCTAACCCCTAACCCCTAAACCCTAACCCCTAACCCCTAAACTCTAAACCCTAATTCCTAAACCCTAAACCCTAACCCCTAACCCCTATACTATATACCCTATATCCTATACCCTATATTATATAGGGTATAGTGTATAGGGTATAGGGTATAGGGTATAGTGTATAGGGTATAGGGTATAGGGTATAATGTATAGGTTATAGGGTATAGTGTATATGGTATATGGTATAGGGTATAGTACATATGTGGTATAGGGTATAGGGTAGAGGGCATGTGGTATAGTGGTATAGTGATAGTGGTATAAGGTATAAGTAGTAGGGTATAGCATATAAGATATAGGGTATAAGCATGGGTATGTGGTATATGGGTGTTGTGTGGTTTAGGGGTTAATGTTTAGGAGGTTTAGGGTTTAAAGTAAGGCATAGGGTTTAGTGGTTTAGTAAGTTGGGGTTTGGTGGTTTGGGTTTAGGGAGTAGGTATAGTACAGGGTATAGGTATAGGGTATAGGGTATGTGGTATAGAGGAGAGAGTATAGCAGATAGGTATAGAGGCAGTATAGTGGTATAGCATAGGTATGTGGGAAGGAGTATAGGAATAGGGCACAGTGGTATAGTGGCATAGTGGTATAGGTATGGGTAGAGCATGTGGTATAGTGTATAGTGTACAGAGGTATGTAGATAGTGTATACAAAGCGATAGGGTATAGGGTATAGGTGGAGATATGTATAGTATAATGTATAGGTATATGGTATAAAATGTGATAGTGGTATAGTGGTATAGAGAGAGTGGTATGGTGTATAGTGGTATAGGTATAGGGTATAGTGTATAGTGGTATGTGGTATGTGGTATATATAGTGTTTTAGGTATTTAGGGGTTGGTAAGGTTTAGGTTTAGGGCTTAGGGTGTAGGTTTAGTGGTTTAGTGTAGGGTGCAGGGTTTAGTGGTTTTAGGTGTAGGTGTAGGTTTAGGGTTTAGGGGTTAAGGGTTAGGGGTTAGGGGTTAGGGTTTAGGATTTAGGGTTTTGGGTGTAGGGTTTAGGGTTTAGGGGTTAGGGGTTAGGGTGTAGGGTTTAGGATATAGGGGTTATGGTTTAGGGTTTAGGGTGTAGGATTTAGGGGTTAGGATTCAGTGGTTAGGGTTTGGGGTTTAGGGGTTTAGGAATTAGCTCTATTTTTATTTTATTTTAATTTATGATTTATTTAGTTTTTAAAAATAATATTTATTGACTCATATTTATTTTTTTGAGAGTAATTGAAAATAATTTTCATGTTTTATATAAATAAAAACAATGATATTTATTAAATTAAAATTAATTAATATTTATGATTTATTTATTTTTTCAAAAATAATATTTATTGACTCATACTTATTTTTTTGACAGTAATTTAAAATAATTTTCATGTTTTATATAAATAAAAATAATGATATTTAAAATAATTTTCATGTTTTATATTAAATTAAAATTAATTAACCTCAACGACGGAATATTCCGCCGGTGTATTATTTAAAAAAAATAAAAAAATATTTAATTTTCACCGACGGAATATTTCCGCCGCTAATTAATTAATTTTTTTTTAATTTATCACCATGAAATATTAGTTGGTTTATTATTTAAAAAAAAATAAAAAATATTTAATTTTCACCGACGGAATAATTCCGTCGCTAATAAATAAAAAAATTAAAAAAATAACTTTTCACAGACGGAATAATTCCGTCGCTGTTAAAGAACTAGCGACGGAATATTCCGTCGATAAATCATGCGCCAAAATAGTGGCGGTAATGAAACGAATATTCGAGGAATATTCATTTTAGCTAAATGGTTGAAGCACTAATTAAATTCCGCTCTGCAAATTTGACGCCAAAATCATTCCGTCGCTATAGCATAATTTATGTAGCTAAATAGCGACGAAATGATTCCGTCGCTGTCGATTTTGTCGCTAAAATACCAGTTTCTGATAGTGAAATAAGGGTAAAAATCAAAATAGTAATTAAGTATATTTGATTTGATTAAGAAAGTTTGCTCCTAAAAAAGCTGTATGTATATAGATTCTAAATTTTGAAATATGAAACTTGAATTTTGATTTTAACTTTCATTTTAATTTTAAATTTTAAACTTTGAATTTTGAATAATGGTGGAATCTTTTAACACAAAAAAAAATGCTATACTATTTGATGAGAATTCTTTATTTTCACATGAAAAAAATGTAACCTTATTGGTCGATTTTTTCTTGAATAATAAAAACAAAAAACATGACTAAATTGCCCCTTTGAATAGAAAAAGAAATTAGTAACCCATTACACTGGAAAAGGAGTTAGTGAATCAAAATTGAAAAATAAATAAAGTTATATCTTATCATAATTTTAAAATATATATAAATAGATAAACATTACATTTAAAAAAGGAGTTTTTGCTTAAATTAAGATAACAATTAATTTTCAAATAACTTTAATTTTTGTATATCTTTTAAATTTAGTTAGATGTCATCCAAAATAAGATATTCATAGATCTTAATTCAAAATTTTAAAATTTTGATTCACTTTCTTCGAATAAATTTAAATTTGTGTTTAAATTAGGATAATAATTACTCCCTCCGTCCCAGACCAAGGGTTCATCTTTCTCTTTTGGTCCGTCTCAGACCAAGAGTTCATTTCCATAAATGGCAAGTTTTTGAATATATTTATACCCTTATCAACTCCATATATTTACAAAAAAACCATTCATTATACCCTTATACATTCTCTCTCCTATTCTCTACCACACATTTAACTACTATTCCTCCCACTCATTATCTCTCCTATTAAATATTTTTAACTTTTACATTCTCTCTCTTATTTCCTACCACATATTTAACTTTTGCATTCTCTCTCCTATTTCCTATCACACATTTAACTACTATTTCTTATCCCACATTTAACTTTTATTCATTTTTTAAATTTTTTTTTAAAAGGCGTGAAATCCACCCCATATACCCATGGTCTGGGACGGAGAGAGTAATATTTATTGTTTTCCTTAAATAATGAGACTTTTGCCTATTCCTATGGAAAGACGACACGTGGCTTTCCACTTCATAATCCCTTGTGGGTTGTTGAGGAATGAGAAAATGATTCTGTTTTTATATATTATATAGAATGGATTGATTTCAACTTTATAAGAATAAAATAAAGGAGTTCTTACAATATAATTAATTGAATCATAGACTATATAACAAAAAAGTGAAATATAATTTTCTTCCAACAAAATAATTGATATCATGAAGTTCCTAGAAAAAAGTTCCATAAAACTACAGACATTTTACAAGCGGACTTATTTTTATAATATTATAATGGCGATGAAAGATTCTAAATATGTTTTAATTGGAAAATTTTAAGTATTATAAAAAATTGCAATAGTTTTAAGTAATTGTTATATTAGTTTGAATACTTTTATTGTGTACATTATTATAAAGCAAAATGAAAGTTAGTGTAGCTAGGAAATCAAGACTTATCAAAACAGAGAAACAGATGTGTGTATAGTTTTGAAACACAACTGTCCATACAACTAAAGTATGCAGCGGAATAAAAGAATAACACAAGTTAATTTACACATTTATTGGTTCAACTTCAGCAAACAATTATTTAAAGCTAAACAGGATTTCAATGTTAAAGATCTAGTTTACAGAAACAAATAATAATAAGTGAAATAAAAAAGATAAAAATAATAAAGCAAGTGATAACCAACTTCTAAACACTGAACAGTCTTCCTTATTTAAGGGAAGCCTATTCTGACCGAAGGAAGAACAAAGGACTTGTAAAAAATCTAGATGTGTGTTCAGATGTAAGACACAATTGCACACACAACCTAAAATAACAATCTTGAATCTGAGATAAGCAAGAACTTTTCTCTCTAAAGAATTCTTGAATGCTTAGTCTTCTCCTTGCTGAACGATATTCATTTATAGGCAGTCTCGAGAAGATTTCAAATCAATCTCTTCCTCCAAAGTAGGGATACAATCCTATAACGAAACAAATAGATTGACACTACCAAAAAAAATCAATTAGTATAGTTAGTCCTAAATTAAACAAATCAAAAGATATTTACATAAATAAAGATATATACAAATATATACAATATTTTTATCAATAATACATCTAAATCTTTGACGAATGACAAAAATCCTACTTACCAAACTTACCATTTTTCCACTGTTTTAGAAAAGTAAAGATTCCAAGGAATCATCACTCTTTCAATCTCCCCCTATTTTGAACTTTCTGGTTAAAACAAAGATTTAGAAATCAGGTCACAAAACCGCAGTCTCACTATTCTAAGCTCCCCCTAAATTGGATGTGTGAGAGGATGTGTAAACACATTCACCCATAAAACTACATTATATCAAAATTTTAGTTCAACTAACACAAAAAATATCCCAAAATGTATAAGTTATTATAGACCAGCTGTTTCTGAATAAAACTAAACACATCAAAACAAATATAATCAAACTCCCGAATTATCAACTAAGCATCCTGATATGCATCTTCATTTCCAACTTCACTTCTTCTCCCCTTTTTTACTAGAAAGTGTAGTCATCCACCTGGAGGTTCACCTCCAGCTTTCTTCAAATTCTCGCATGGGTTTGGGAGGATAATAGCTTGTGATAGGAGAGCCTTGCGGTGAGCTTTAAAAATCGTGGATCTCGGCATCCAATGCTTCTAGCCGAGCGGTGTAATGGAAACTTTAGATGTATGTCTAGATGTGGCGACATCTATACTCACATCCTCAATTTCAGCAGGAGGATCAGACTCATACCTTAAGGGCAAATGAACACGCCTTTGCTTTTTGTCTAATAGACTATTTGTTTCCTTCAGCAGTTCAAACTTCGTCACCTAGGCTCACCTTTTTCAAGTTTCACCTCGCCAGCTACTAGGATCTGGGAGATGAGTGATGGATAGAGGGGAGGGACCATTTCTTGGAATGGGATTCACATAACTTGCCCACAATTTTTCTTAAAAATGAAGACCCCAAACATACACTGTTTGAACATGGGGAAGCATGAATGTACAATCCTCATCAATAACCTCTTCTAGCCTTAGGAAGGTGTTAATCATAAAAGGGGAGAAGGGAACAAACTTATCCCTAACATACACTATTTGGAACATAGGGGAAGCAGGAATGGAAAAGCCCTTGGTTAAATTAGCATAAAACTCATGGACCAACTTAGGGTAAAAGGGCTCGGGATGATCAACAAGAAGTTAAAAGACCCATATCCTCAAAAAAAAAACTGACCAACCTAAGCCTATCAAAAGTTTCCCTATCCCTTTTCATATCCCTTATTAACAATTTGTTCAAACCTCTCAGGGCATCTTTAGCTAGCAACTTAGGGGAAATGGGGGTCACAACAGTAAGGGAGGAAGGAGGAATAGTTTTACCTCTTTTGGTGGACAGCCGAGAGAATGTGCATAAAGATGTGTGCACATCCGGAGCCACAACCCTTGGTGGGGAAGATTTTGTCAGTTGGTTCCTCACTGGTAGCTTCCACAATAGGCTCAACTACTTGATCAGCTTCTAGGTCTGCCTTTTCTTACTCAACCTCATCCGGTCCAACTACCAAACTTGAAATTCTCATCCTCTCATAGTTGTCATCAATGTCCTCACTTGAGTCCTCTTCTTCTTCCATGTGATCCTCTCCTTGGAGTTTGATTAGGTTCAACAACTTTCTCTCCCCTTTTAGAGCTAATAGGATATTTGCAATGGGTTTCTCTTCAGGCTGAGCCTTTGAAAGGGCACCTCTTCCTTTCCATCCTCGACCTACGACAAGTCCGAAATGGGCTTCATCCTCCTTCTCTTCTTCTCCTTCATCCCCCAATCTGGATGGAAGTTGAGGGCTTTCCCAGGTGTAATTTCATCTGCTTTGGCAACCTAAGCTCTCACATGCTTCTTAGGTCGATTGGGACCTTCGAAGAGACTTAGGTGTGAGGACCCCGAATCAGGAACCTACACGTGTCCGAGCCGGAGCGTCCTCAAACTAACCCAAAAATCCTAAACTTTAAAAACTTGATTTAACTTTCAAACATAAACACAATCATTTCAAAATACTCTACCTCTTTCCACATTAGAGGGAGAGTTGACCAACCTTGAAAGTAATAAACGGTTTTAGTTACAAAAAGATATCAAAATATAAAATAGAATTAAAGTTTATGAATACAACCCTTTAAAAGAATTATACCAACATACACTTTCTACACCAACCTATACATAACTGACAATTCCCAAAATACCACTTCTAAACTCCTTTCCAGCCCTCACTTGGTCGGTCCAATTGCCTCGGGATCTAAAACATTAAAGGGGAGAGGGGTGAGAATAAATCTCAAAGCAAGCTATTATGAATGCAAAGAATATGCCATATAAGATGCAACACATAACAAGTTGCATATAACACATTGGAAAAGTCAGAACACCTTACATTACCTTGGTTTACCTTTTCCCGTCTTAACGACAATAGTCGTACAACATTGGGTATAATAATACTCCAATCTTAGTGAGCCGTTAAGCAATACTCACATCTTATAAGACCCGTTTTTCAGGGAACCAAATAAGATAGTAGCAACTCTGTAAGGCTTTTGGCTCAATACAGATGCTATACCCCAACCTGTGGCCACAGAAGGGGACGGTCACAGGTATAACATAATCCGATCACATTAGGTCACACTTCCATAATTGATCGTATTATGTTATACCCCCAATATCAGCTGATTAACAAATTATCAAGCACATAATAGTTACTTGAAATATAATCCACAAAGGGGATAAACAATATAGCAACATGGTAAAATATACTCATGTTCAACCAATATCATAGTGCAACATTTATGTAGTACACTAAGCATAATATAATCAATGAATGTGAACTCAAGTAAGGCAATGAAGTATCATCAATCCACCGTACATAGTCATTATACAACAATATATGGCCTCTATGAAGGTCCCAACTCAATTCACCAAGTGGAAGTTACATTTGATAAGTGGCCAAACAAGATTGCCAAATAATTTCTAAGTCGGGTCTAAAGTGCTTCCTTAGTTCCATTTTAACCCATTTAAGGTATCCTTAAGTGACTCAAGTGTTCTACCTATAACTTAAGTTAAAAGGATTAATTCATATCTGGGTTGGTTTAGGTTCCACTAATTTACAATGGTTAGGAGTAATACCACGAGGTTGTTGTCAAAAATCAGCAAGAACGGAAACTGGGGAAGGTCTGGCAACATGGGCGACCGCCCAAGATGACTTGGGCGACCGCCCAAGAAGGAAAAGTATGTGTACTCCGATATCAGCCACATGGGCGGCCGCTCAAGCCCCCATGGGCGACCGCCCAAGTGGCGATTCAGCCCTTGCCCAATTCTAATCCCTTTTTACTTACATTCTTTTCCTTTTAACACCCTTATTTCCATGAACACCAAAATGGTTTCTAACTTTTCAATCCTCAACCTAAATCATCCAACCCAAAATAGTATAGACTTAGATTATTTACTACTTAAGTTCCTAAATCTATTTTTGAATCATCCTTATTTCAAGCTAAAAATCTTCCATAATCTAACTCCACCCATTTAACTACCTCATTCCAAGTTTGAACTTCTTATCTTTAATTAAACCCATTTTGCTTACCCTCTTGACCCACTTTTCTTAATTGCCACAACAACATTCTAAAGCATTTTACTAAATTCCTCAACTCCAAGAAGGTTCTCTAAGCATCAAGTCAACCATTTCTAACAATAAGAACAACATTTAATAGTTTATAGAACATCACATAGAAGGGGAAATCATAATAACTCACCTTATGATTTTAGGATGAAATGAGGATCTTATTAGCTTGATTGATTCCTCTAGTTGTCTCCAAGCTCAAAAGTACACTCTGACTTTGAAAATGGAAGAGAATTGTACTTGGTAGAATTTTGGAAAGCAAGGCTTTCAAGTAAGCTTCCATGGATGATTTCTTTTGGAGAAGGAAGAAGAAGAAAATGAAGGAGAGGAATGAGGAGGTTGTGAGGAGTAAGAAAGTGGGAAGTGGGGGGAAGGATAGAGGGAGTATGGGGAGTAGTGGACACTTGGGGGTTTTAGTGAGGAAGTAAACCTTTTGCCCCCCCCCCCCCTCACAACTAACTAAAGGCTTCCACTTAATTTATCCATTTAACCCAATTATTTATTCTACCCACATTTTAAATTTATCTTACTCTTTATTTATTTTTCTATTTTTTATTTTCCCTGAAGATACTTTATTTAATTTCTCTAGCAATCCCAAGATTCTAAAATTATTTTCCCAACCATCCTATCGTAGTAAAATAAGAAATTAAAGACATCAACGGTCACATAAAGTTAACATTAATTTTAAAAGCATATAATATAATATTGAAATTGGTGCCTAGGGGTTGGGGTCGTTCTCTACACTCACTTCCCTTAAAGAAAATCCGTCCCGACTCAATTGACCGTCACTTACCTAAATGTTCATAACCCGCCTCGGTTACTTATGTATGTCTCTCAGACTCCAATTCCCAATTAGTCTCTTCAATGTTATGATTCTTTTCCAAAATTTCTAATTTCATTAATAATACGGAGGACATTACAACTTAATGGGTGTCCCAAGAATACCATACAAATATCATACTTAACCGAATTTTCACGACTCAATAAAAATATAATAAATGAAGGTATACCACCTATGTCACCAATTGCATTACAATATTGCATTTTAAAACTTTTAAATAATCTATAAGCCGCTCCAAGTCAGCCTATGAGTCAATTCACCAACCTTTTCTAAAACTTCAAATGGATTAACAAATTTTGGCGCCAATTTACTTTACAGGCCCTTGCTTCTCCAACCTCACCCCAACAAATTAGAGATCGATATTTTTTTCCCGAACAACGCCTCATAGCTGCCTTATCTCAATGCTAGAATGATAACCGCTATTATACGCACCCAACCACTAGTAACCATAACGTCCTATCGAGACTACTAAAAAGCCATTGTACATGCCCGTAGTGCATATCCTCAACAATAAGTAATGACTCCTCAAATTTTCACAAAGTAAAACTCAATAGCATTCCTAACATTCCAAAAATGATCTTCCCAAAAGATGTCTATCCAATCCATTCGATCCCCATGGGATTTATACAATCAAACAATTTCCTAAACATATATGTGGACTTAATCAATGAATCTCATCAATATAAATATATATAATAAGTAGAAAATACTATCAACTTCCTATAAACAAACAAACATACTCCTTTTACTTCCAAGGAAACCCAATCATAAAGTTTATCGTGATACAACTCTCATTTCAATCAAGAGCTCTAAATATTTTAATAAATCTTCTAACGTCAAATTTCCATTTTCACCCTTATGACCAAACCAC